>CM069444.1:51305954-51491681 GCA_035610835.1 Ophiura sarsii
GTTTTCTTTTCTACATGAAGGGTCATCTTTCAAATAGTTGTATTTCAAAGTTTGAGTTGCATAACTCAATGGTTCTTATTTTATAAGCAAAAGGTTAGATGTAATTTGCCCGTTGAGTGGTACACAAACTGGTCGGTTGGTTAACCACCTTTGGCAGTAATTCACTGCATTTTTGTCTATAAACGTCTAAATTTAACATATCTTACGCCAAATATTTTAGAGAAAACATTTAGAAAAATGGGGTTTCTTCTGATCTTATATCAAAATATTGTAACGTAAAGAACCCTTCGACTTCTTATTTACCAGGGGTTCGAAGACTTCTCGAGATAAAGGAAGTATAACGTGGTAGCGCGCATCTTCCTTTATCAAGAGAAGTCTGCCTGGTATATAAAGACAGTCAGTTCAAAGACGAAGGCACTTTACGTTACATTGGTGGCAGCAGTGGGATAGCTTCTCTTTCTTAAAAGAAGTGACCTGCTATGTCGATTCAAGATGCAGACGCCAACAGAGGACAGACGTATCCTAAATTCTGGGAAGAACGTATAAATTTTGAGGAACCAACAAGACAACTTGGAAACTTGCAGTGTCGGAGTAAGTTGCTACCTTCAGTAGACATCAAGTATATCAGAGTAGGTTGCTATCTTCAGTAGATAGCAAGTTTATCAGAGTAAATTGCTATCTTCAGTAGATAGCAAGTCTATCAGAATAAGATGCAATCTATGCTATCTTCAGTAGAT
The DNA here is from genome assembly GCA_035610835.1 of Ophiura sarsii. Classification (NCBI taxonomy): domain Eukaryota; kingdom Metazoa; phylum Echinodermata; class Ophiuroidea; order Amphilepidida; family Ophiuridae; genus Ophiura; species Ophiura sarsii. Next base: position 51,306,692 of record CM069444.1, read on the forward strand.
AGCAAGTATATCAGAGTAAGTTGCTATCTTCAGTAGATAGCAAGTCTATCAGAGTAAGTTACTATATTCAGTAGATAACAGGTTTGTCGGAGTAAGTTGCTACCTTCAGTAGACATCAAGTATATCAGAGTAAGTTGCTATCTTCAGTAAATTTGCTACCTTCAGTAGATAGCAAGTCTATCAGAATAAGTTGCTATCTATGCTATCTTCAGTAGATAGCAAGTCTATCAGAGTAAGTGTCTATCTTCAGTAGATAGCAAGTCTATCAGAGTCATCTGTAAATTATCTCGCAATCATATCACATCATCTGTAAATTATCTCGTCTATTTATATAGAAAAGCAAAATTCTGAATGATATGGCTATTTTGAGAATACTTGTGTTAAAAATAAAAAAAAAATAAAAATAAATAATAATATTAATAATTCAGTTTATGAAAAGTGTTTTACAAAATAAGAGATTATTAAATTTATAGATGTTTTGAATTTATTAATCTTTAAAAATATATATTTGTTATAGCGTATGATTTGGCCAGTGATGCAAACATGGATTAATATCTGTATTTATGAATATATGTATTGTAGTGTGATCATGCTATGCAAAAGGTGTGAATGATAGAAAATAAATTTTAAAGAAAAAGAAAAGAAAAAAATATATACAACAATCTAAACATGATGCTCTGTATTATGATATCAAATGTAAACATGATGTATGTGTGTTATGATATACAAAATGCACAGAAAATATATAACTATCGACTTGTAATCAATGATATACCGTGTAATGTTGAAATAAACATGCTGAAAAGCATATGAAAATGTGTAAACATGCTGAAAAGCATATGAAAATGCGTACACATGCTGAAAAGCATATGAAAATGTGAATGAAAAGCATATACAAATGGGTTATGTTACGTTATGCAATGCAAACATGATGAAAAGCATATGAAAATGTGTTATACATGTTATTGATATGAAATGTAAACATGCCGAAAAGCATATGAAAATGTGTAAACATGCTGAAAAGCAGATGAAAATGTGTACACATGCTGAAAAGTATATGAAAATGTGAATGAAAAGCATATACAAATGGGTTATGTTACGTTATGCAATGCAAACACGATGAAAAGCATATGAAAATGTGTTATGTTATTGATATGAAATGATGAAACTATGAAAATGTGTAAAAAAACATGCTGAAGCATACGAAAATGTGCTATATACGATATGCAATGTAAACATGCTGAAAAGCATATACAAATATGTTATGTAATGATATGCAACGTACACATGAAAAGCGATGATGATGTTGTCCCACATAACCGGCAGAAAAAAACGCATGGTCAAAATCACAAATCTACTGACGGAGGGTCGTGTTTACCGACGGGGTTATCTCAGGGGGCACCGCCCCCCTGCCCCCCCCCCCCCCCCCCCCCCCTTGGGTACGCCACTGATGCATACACGCCTGCTGATTAAGACCCAGTAGTGTTAATTACTACAACACAAAGTATAATATGTTGTCAAGAGGAGGCATCATTTTCAAAATCAAGATGATTTCAACGACTAAATCATGCTTGATGACTGAGCGAGACGGATGCAAATGTATAGAAAGATATAATTAGATACGATACTATACCAGTATTAAAATTGAATTGTTGAATATTGAAGTGCAAGATGAGTAGCACTAGACTCGTGCCGCCTCAATAAACCAAAACTGCGCCCCTATATACAACTTGGTAGCATAGACCCGGCTCGCTGATCGGTACCACTGCTAAGGGTGAGTAAAAAACCCCACTGCAATAATGGAAAGAAGCCATCTTGCTTTCAAAACAATAAAGAATTTTTAATTTGGTTAAATCTTGAAAGTTAGAAAGATTGGTTAGAAACTTTGTGTGAAAAATGAAGTCAATCGCATTTACCCTCTGTTTTTGTGTGAAACCTTTTACAGTTTTTCATGTTTGTCCAACACAATTAAAGAATAGTGGCATAACTAGGGTCTTAATTTGGGGTGAGGGGGACCGGCCTGTGATCAGGGGGAGGGGTCATAACAACTATTCTTTGTATTTTCATAGAGATGCCCCCATGCCCCCCTCTATAGTGACGCCACTGTTCACGAAGTATTTCAAATTTCAACTTGGTTTTGAAAATAAGATGGCTTCTTTTCACTATTGCCGGTTTTTTGTACTCACTCTGTATTTTTTGTACTCACCTTGTATATTCATATTAAAAAACTACTGTGCAAAAGATCATTTTCGAATAATAGCCTACACTTCGACATTTGCCATATTTTTGTTTTGTCACTTGATAAAAAGGCGGAACCTTTAAACACGAAGTTGCGAAAATATGCGCACGAAGTTGAAGTTGCAGAAATATGGTTATGACTATGAGACCAGATGTCACAGGCCTCAGTGGAAGGAAAATGCCTAAAATACGCCAAATCGAAAAGTTGCCGAAAATTTCACAAAAATTGCGGTAAATTGCACAAAGTTGACATGCAAATTCGAATAATATTTTCGAATTTTATTTTCGCAATTATGTAACTACGGCACTTTTTGGAAATGTTTGGGACTTAAAAAATCGTCTTTATGACATTTCGCCACTTTGGGGATTAAAACAAATACCGTATTTGTGAAACTTACCGCAACTTCGGAATTAGAAAACATTGTCGAAACTTTAGATAATTGTCTATTGGGCAACCTTAGGAATTTCCCCCTGTGATATCAGGGCCCTTGGAAGTATATTTTGTGTGGGGTGCTGTAAATTTGTAAGTCTTCACCACTATGGCGTGGGGTCGAGGGGCCCGCTTAAGGGTGGTCCAGGGGCGAAGCCCAGGCGCGTAGCCAGCATTGTCATTCCGCGGATCCGGGGGTGGGGGGGGGGGGGGGGGGGGGGCAAACATCAATATCGTCCCTATTTTTAAGCATTTTCGTAAAAGGTTGCCCAATTTTTTTTCTAGTCACTTACCTCGTGAATTTCACGTAAGTGGTGGGGGGGGGGGGGGGGGGGGGGGGGTGGGGGGGTGCGAAAATTTTCGCACAGTCCCAAAAAAATCGCACAGTCCAAAAAAAATCGCACAGTAAATGCTACATGAACAATTTCTCGTCCCCATTTCTCTTCTCTTTCCCCTCTCCTTCCCCTTTCCCTTCTCTTTCTCCCTCTCCTTCCCCTTTCCCTTCTCTTTCTCCCTCTCCTCCCCTTTCTCTTCTCTTTCTCCCTCTCCTTCCCCCTTCTTTCTCTCTTTTCTCCCCTTCTTCTCGTCCCCATTTTTCCGCTCGCCGTCCCCATTTTAGGTGTCCGGTCTGCCCCCCCCTGCCCCCACTGGCTACGCTACTGGCGAAGCCCTTGGCGGGGGTTCAGGGGTACATGAGGAGCCCCCTAAAGCTGTTGGGTTTTATTTAGCATGTTTTAATGGCCTAGAAAAGCTCTCCTTGCTATGAATATTACATTTATTTGTAATACACTTTTACTTGGTTCAGAGACAGCATGGGTTCAGGGGGCGAAGCCCCATAAAGCTTTTGAGTTTTAGCATGTTTGAATGGCATAGGAAGCTTTCCTTGCTATGAATATTTACATTTATTTTAAATAAACTTTGGCTTGGTTCATAAACACTCTAAAAAACGAAATACACTACATTAAAAATGAAAAATGTTACATTAACAACAACAACGCGTGAAGCGCGCAAAAAATCCAGTCGTGTTATGCTTGAATAATTATAATTATATTGAAGATATTATGCGCGAAGCGCAAAAATTACCAGGGTTTTAACTAAAATGGTCATGAAAACGTTCCTGAAACCATCTTGTTATATGCTTAAATAATTAACATTGAAACTAATACGTGCGAAGCGCGCACAAATTTACAATATTTTAACTAGAATGGTCAAGAAAACGTTCCTAAAGCCATCTTGTTATGATGCTTGAATAATGAAATTTGAACATAAATACGGTGCACTGAAATGGTCCATAAAACGTTCCTGAAGCCATCTTATGCTTGAATAATTAAATATTGAACATAATTACGCGCGAAGCGCGCAAAAATTACCAGTGTTTTAAAGTAAAATTGGTCATGAAAACGTTCCTAGAAACCATTTTTATGCTTGAATAATTAACATTGAAACTCATACATGCGAAGCGCGCAAAAATTTCCATTTTTAACTAAAATGGTCCAGAAAATGTTCCTAAAGCCATTTTGTTATGCTTGAATAATGAAATACTGAACATAAATACAGTGCATGATCCAGAAAACGTTCCTGAAGCCATCTTGTTATGCTTGTATAATTAAACATTGAAACTAACGCGCGAGTCGCGCAAAAATGTCCAGTTTTTTAAACTAAAATGGTCCAGAAAACTTTCCTGAAGCCATCTTGTTATGCTTGAATAATTAAACATTGAAATTATGTTAGAAGCGCGCAAGAAAATCCAGTTTTGAATTAAAATGGTCCCAATAATGGTCCTGAAGCCATCTTGTTATGCTTGAATAATTAACATTAAAACTAATACACGCGAAGCGCGCAAAAATCTCCATTTTCTTTAACTACAAAGGGTTCAGAAAACGTTCCTGAAACCATCTTGTTATGCTTGAATAATTAACATTGAAAGTAATACGCGCCAAAGCGCGCAAAAATATATTTGTTTAAACTAATATTGGACTGATATATATACTGTATATTTTCTTAAAAGCTTAGGGGGTGCTGCGCACCCCCTTAAAAAGACATGGGGGGTGCTGCAGCACCCCAGTACCCCTAATTCCAAGGGCTTGTGTGATATGGGACCTGCTCACCCAAAGCAGTTGAGGTGGAGTTAGCTTGGAGTTAACTGAAGTTTGTACTGTCTGCAACTTTGGACACAAACCAGTGGCGTAACCAGCGGCAGCAGCGGGGAGGGGGGGGGGGGTGGGGGGGAGGGGGGCTGGAGCCCCCCACTTGGAACCTTTTCCCCCCGCTTGCCCTCCAAATGAAATCAAAATTATTCGCGCGCTACGCGCGCATGTCTTCCCAAAATGCAATATTCTATGGTACAAGCTTGTTTAGAGCCGAAATGTAGCTCAATCGTGCAAAAGTAGGTGTAAAGTCGAAAATTTTCGCGCATTTCTTGACACTGGAATGGAACCCACCCATTAGGAGCCCCCCATTCAAGTCACTGCCCCTTCTTGCCCCAAATGAAAAAGTCTAGTTACGCCACTGGTCACAAACTGTGGTTGGTGAAATGGTCGTCTCTGGGCAACTTTTGGAATGAGAAAGGATCGACCTTAGGTAGATATGGGTAGATTTAACCGAACCTTTCACATAACTATCTTGTTTATGTAAAGCGAGTGAGATATGAGGCCGAATAATTATGGTATCCGAATAAGTATAGGGCAATACCATGTCAACATTACTCTACAGGGTGTGTCAAAAAAAAGTGTGATGGGATCATGGGGAGCAAACTAATTAAAAATACATAATAAACCGTTGGTATAGCCAGTCTTCTATCAATTGCACTTCATTTCCATTACATTTCATCACCTACCTACCGAGATATGATCAATTCAGTAACAAGAGTGCGAATCCCATTTTGACCAATTTTGAACAAGAATTGGACTTTTAACTAAAAAAGTGTCTACGATTGTGTCCAATGATCAATATAGAATGTCAATGTAATTGTTTAAAACACAACTAAAATCCAAATATTGTGTGGTTTGCCATGGATAATTTGGATGAAAACATGTTTTCAATTAACATTTAGTATGTATTGATTCTATTGACATGATTGATTATGCCCAATTACACACACTGAATGGTGATTGTAATAAAAGCGGTCTCTGCACATGAAAAGTGGCCAAACCTGAATTTGACATGCTTGAAGAGATATGCCATACATTAATAACGAAAGCTTCAAAATGGATAGAAAAAAAAATCTAATGACACATGACAGATTGCCGAACATGATTATTAGTACTTCACGTCCAATTTTCATATTTTTCATGTCTAAAATATATATTAATCATGTTTCACATGGGACACTTTTTTTTAGACACGCCGTGTATATTGCGTAAACGGCGCGGGCCAGCACGGGACAGGATATGCCGGCGCGCCATCCCATTCATCCCATCCCATCCCATTTCGTTATGCTCCTTTGGTAATGGTGTTGCCATACACACTGATACAATTCAGCCTCATTTCACTCGCTTTATGATGTTTATGTTTAAATTTATGTGAAAGAAGGGTAAATCGATTCGGTTAAATCTACAAGATCCTTTCTCATGCCAAAAGTTGCCCAATTAGGTTTAGCATGGTTGGCTGCACTTAAAGGCATATTATGTGATCTTTTCCAGAGAGCGCCCTCTATTCATTATTTTTTTTAGAAAGTAGATTTTCTTGCAGATTTACATTTCCGATCATAAATCATACATACATTCCAAGTTACAGAGCGATACGATTCCTAATTACCTCAAAATCATGGTTTTAGAGTGAATTTAGAGTGAAAAATATAAACTGTCGGAATTCCGACAGTTTATTTTCACTCTAAAACCATGATTTTGAAGTAATTAAGAATCGTATCGCCCTGTAACTTGGAATGTATGCATGATTTATGATCAGAAATGTAAATCTGCAAGAAAATCTGCTTTCTATTTTTTTTTCGATGTTGAGGGCGTTCCCTGGAAAGATCACATAATATACCTTTAAAGGTATATTATCTTTTAGGTATATTATATTAAAGGTATATAAACTGTCGGATATCCGACAACTTATTTTATTCTAGTCTAAATTCACTCTAAAACCATGATTTTGAGGTAATTAGGAATCGTATCGCTCTGTAACTTGGAATGTATGTACGATTTATGATCAGAAATGTAAATATGCAAGAAAATCTACTTTCTAAAAAGTATCATGAATAGAGGGCGCTCTCTGGAAAAGATCACATAATTCACATACATCTGTCCGAAGGTGTCAATAACAAATAATGACAAAATATGAATTTGTTGTACAATTTACATTATGTATTCACACATCGAGTAAGGTATATCATGAAAGTAACAGTTGTACCATGAAAGCATGATGAAAGTAATGGTTGTACAGAGTGTCCCAATGAATGATTTATACTGGCAAAGGTAATTTGCTGTGTCCTCTTTTAATTTCAACTTCAATATTTAGTAGATACTAGCGGCGTACCCTCGCTACGCTCGGGTCCCCGCTACGCTCGGGTCCCCGCTAGATGGTTATGCCACATTACAACCTCTGAAACCACATTAACCCCCTACAACCCCCACCCCCAAAAAACACCAGGTTGATTAATAACCATATCCCTCCTAAAGGCATTATAAACCCCCTACAACCCCCAATCATGTTGATTTATATAACCATATCCAGTCCTAAACCATTTACCGTGGCTACTTTATTATTAGCCCTATCTCTCAAACCGCATCAACTTCAACTCGGTACTTTTAAAACCGCATAAACCCCTACAACCGCCCCCCCCCCCCCCCACTGCAACTACACCAACTCTTAACCTTATCCAAAAACATTTCCCGTGGTTTTACCCTCCCCATATCCATACAAGATGCATCGGCCGAGTGCACCAAACTGGCGTAACTTAGGGAGGTAAGCTACCTCCTTATAGTTATGCCCTAACTGTAGCGTAACTTACTAACGATCATGACGATGTAATTCTGAGAGCATTACTGGCGAGTAACACCAGAAAAGTAACTATACTCTGTTTGGCCATCTCGAGACAGTGACGTAACCGCGTATTCTACTAATTGCATCACATAACGCGCGCGAATACTCGCGGCGCTGGCGTACACACACGAGCGTTGAAAGGCGGAAGATACACACGCGTGCGTAAAAGCTGCGCCTGTTCAGTTACGTCACTGTCTCGAGATGGCCAAACAGAGTATAGCGAGGTAATATCCACATTAATCAGCATCGTCCCCTTACAAAATAATTGTCGCATATTATATGCCAACCTATACTTTACTGTAAAATTCTGACGTGAATGGTCCTCAGCTCCGTTTGATATTTAAAATGTGTCGTCACTCGCTAGGTCATAGTTGAGTGTAAATAAAGAATCACGTTGATTCGGCCCACGTTCCGGACAAAATGACGCCATTTTTGTGGCCAAAAATTCGAAGTTGTTTACCGTTTTTTCAAAAATAAGGACTATCATGACATTATAAACATATTTTGGGCGAGGGGCACATACAAATATTGCACCAAAAAGCACAATTTTAATGACAACCACAAGCATCCGATGAAAACAAGTAGCTAAAATGGTATACAATTAAAACACATCTCTTAACACAAATACTTCCGTGGCTTTGATGCCTTGTCCTTCGATTGTAAATCACAGAACCCCGGTTCGATCCCCACGCATGGCACGATGTACTTTCTTGTTTTTGTTCTTCTATCTACCCTTCCACTCATGACGTTGAAACTTAAGCTTTATCAGTTTTTCATTTATCATCATCACTGGTCGTCCGTGGACGAAATGGAGGAAGCATTCGCAACATACTGGGCCCAGACTTTCCTGTCATTCATGAGTTGGCGGATCTCTAGCTGGTGGATCTAAACCCATATCGTTCTTGACGGTATCAGGATGTATTCTGCCTCTGTTAGCTTTCCCACCAGGCATTCCAGGAGGAGTCCAAAATATTGCAGTGGCCAGCAAAACATAAACATGTAAACGGCGCTGCCTGATTATTGATGTTATAGCTAAGGGGATATCGTCATATACCACGCTGTTTGGGATCCGGGGGGGGGGGGGGGGGTACTCGGATTTGGTTTGGTCGGGGGTGTGCCGCTGAAGATACAAAACCCATACCCATTTCTAAGGGTGATTTTTCACGAAAATAGACCTAATTTTGGCAAATTTTCGCGAAAATAGACCTAATTTTGGCAAATGTTCGCGAAAATAGGACCCATGTCTAAGGATTTTTCACTGAAAAGCCTACCCATGGCTAAGGATGTCTCATGAAAAAACGACCCACTGGAGCGGCACGTCCCCGTATGCCTTACATACGTGAGTACCCCTGGTTTGGGATGTGATTCCTCCTAGTATAACCTGATGTTAAATAGTCTACGTTAACATGGTTAAACAGTTGAGTAAAGCATCCGTTTATTCGGTCTTCAATTTTCCTGCTGATGGTCCATGTTTCAGAGCCGACCGTACAACAAAATTCTTTCTACGCAGGCTTTGAATATCTGATTTTTGTTGTTCTTTCGAGATCAGACTTCCAGATCTTCTGCAGTTTATTGCAACCCATGCAAGCTTGTTCTTTCCGGCATTTGAATTCCTGAGATGTGTCTAGAACATAGGCCCCCAAATATTTGAGATTGGAGACGTTTTCTTGCTCTACTCCTTTGCTGGTCTTTACACTGGCTGAGGTGGCAATATTAATAAGGAGGCTTTTTGTTTTTCCTTCATTCAAATGTAGACCAACTGCATTTGATGCCATCTCGACACTTTGTAACAGTGATTCCGCTTTGCTGATTGATGTTGCTATGAGAGCTATCGTCTGCGAAATCGAGATCGTGAAGACGAATTTCAGGATAGCGTCTACTCCTCCTAGACTCCAGCAGAATACCTGTTTCATCATGGATGTCTGTCAGGGCATTTTTGAAGTTGGTGTGAGTTTTGTCCCAATCGAAATACGCTGAAAGTGAAAAACAGGTTTTCACCGATTTTCAATAATGTCATGCCTGCCATATCGGAACGGATAAAGATATTTTGATGAAATTAATTAACAGAGTAAGAAGGAAACAATGTTCCCATTGTGTTGCAGGCATTATAGACTGTAAGGATTTTTAAATATTTGTATTAGTTTTTTAAACACGATATGAATCATTCTGGGACACCCTGTATACACACGTCTATAGTTTCAAATTGGTCCGTGCGCAAAGAGAATCCATGTTATTGCGCATGACCCGATCACATTTTCGTAACACAGAATTATTTCAAACATACGGAGATTTTCATATCATATGAAAGCTCGTATTTCTCATCATCATACTGAAATTTGACGGCCTAAATCATTATAATTACGGAGAAATCGATGAAATAACGTCGAATTACCGCGAATGGTGGTAACCACCGATATAGTTTGTGTACTACTCAATGGGTACAGTTCACAGCATCTTGTGCGTTTAAAATAAGAACCATTAGAGCTATGCAACTCAAACTTTGGAACACGACTTTTTTAAGGATGACCTTTCATGTAGAATAGAAAACTTCAAGTTGAAAATCGGAATATCTACCTTTAATTGGTGAAAGTGTGTATTTAGGCATCATAAGCAGCCTATGCAGCGCAGGTATAGCGAGCGGTGGGTAGGTATTCCTTTTGGGCACGCGGATAAATATTAGCCTCACATTTGCGCCAACTGATTAAACTATCTAATGTAAACTGTAAGTAGCAATAATGTGTATGACGACGCCACTAGTTCTTTTGTTCAATTAATATCACAGCAAAATGTATGCAGGATAAACAATTCGAAAATTCACATTGTGAGGTAGGCTTACTTACTGCTGATTAAATAACGACATGGAAGTGGCGTTTTTGCACTATGGATGGTTTCAGTGTATGCCGCAGATACATTTAGGTCGCCCTGTTCACGCTGACCCACCAAACTACCGAGACCAGTTCCCAAAGAAAAGTCTAGCTCATATCCGATATCGGGCAGCCGCTGTGAACGGGGGAGGAGCAAGTACACGATACCAGCTTGTTAAGCCTCTTTTGATTGTAACATGGCCTGACGCTGCAGGCCAACGGGGTTAAAATAGCACAACTGCAATGTGATATAGTGCAGCAATGGCTGCAAGGAAGCCCGATATTGGCGCATGGTGATGGAGTGTTTTAAAGGGACGATCGACCAGAGCACTAGCCTGTGTTGTTGTCTAGTTTTGAATACATTTGATGAGTCATAGGTGTGGGTGAGATTTTTAATGAAAAGGGATTCTTGGGTGATTCTTACATTTGTACCACTATATAGCATGTATCTTGTGAATATATGCCTACATAAATTGGGGTAGCAGCTCATCACAGAAGGGACAAAATAATCATTACCATCGATGAGAAGTCTCTATTGACCTCACCTCAGTGGAGCTTAAAACAGATAGAGCTGGTATAGACTCATAGTCATTGTCGATATCAATTGTCTTTTATGCATGATTAGGGCTTTGGTGTTTAACCCTTTTGTCTCTACTACCAAGCTTACGAGAGGTCTACACTGTAGACCAAGGATAATTTTAAAAAAAGTTCAAGCAACATGATCAAGCCGATGACCAAGTCTCCATTTTCCGAATGGGTATGACGGCAGGACCCGGTCAAGCTTATAAAACCATGTGACATGGGGGTATGAGGGGGTCATGGGATCTGAAGGGGTGAGGGAGTCGGAGGGGCGCTTGTCATTTCTTGATGCCCCGGTTCAAAAGGAAAAGCCTGAGTGGACCGAACGAAATAAAAGCCAATGCCTGATGTGCCAGCAGACAGATACCCCTGCTCGTGTTACGGAACTCAAAGTCCGCCCTCTTGCGACTAACATGCGCTAGAATAATAAATTGCGTTCTATGCATAAGAAGTAGCCAACAATATGGCTACTTAATACGATGTATATGGTATGCTGTTGTTTTATAACCGTTCGCTCTATCATGTCTATGTTTGTATTAATTGTTTTGTTTTCATATAATGTTGAATTATTTTGTCCTAACCTCGATTGCCGCTTTCAATTCTGGGCCATCAGCGAAAACTTGGCGACACGTTCACACACTGAATGATACAAATATGGCAGCAGACATGGCCCTGTTTCCATACGGTTCATTTTGTCCTGGTACGTGCTGGCCGGGTCTATACAGGAAAGCTCTAAAAGTCATATGTCCATACAGTGAATATAACGTATGATTCAAATAAATTTAGATTATTATAACCAAACACAGCACTTTGATACTAAGTAATTTTCCATGTCTGGGTGTACGTGTATATTATTACCATATCATTTTGTATAGGCATAACATACAGTAGATGCCTTTCAGAATGTATCAGATGTATACAGTTTATTTTGTGACGAGCGCTAGATAGCGTCGAATGGATATTATTAAATTTACAGTCTCCAATATTTTCCTATTTCCCCTGTCACTTCCCCACCACATCAAGACTAACCAGTCAAGTCATTCTCTCGGGGTCCCTTATACAATAAAGCTCAAAGGACTGACTGTATCATCCCCAAGTCGTGATGATTCACCGTATACCAGACCCTACCAGAGCGATATACAGGCCAACAAACCCTCTGGTACTTCGTGACTGTTCACCGTCAGGTTCTCTGTGATAAAACACTGTCCAACTGCCTGCCTGCCTAACATGTATGCCCGCTAATCATATTCGAAAAACAGCACGATAGAAAAAAAAAGTTGAAAGGAACACGCAGTATTGTGTGCTGCATGACGACGACCTCGATCGAAAATGGCCGCCGCGCCAATGCCATGCCAAGTATTACACATTGTACAGTAGTATGCATGAATTACAAATGATTTAGTTGCCTTCGCCCTGCCGTTCCGTATAGCATCTTTAATCACGTGGCATGGTCCGGATTGAAACAGCTGAATTAGATAATGTTTTTTATCGAGTATTGAATGATTATCCTGTGAGTGAATCATGAATGATAAGTTGGTTGGTTGTTAAGATATTAACGTAAGCATACGTTATTAGAAAAACCTCGTTTGCCATTTGCCATACCCATGATACAGGTATTTTAGATGCTGCGTAGTGAAATCATATGCGTGGCTTTCGATTCCTAAACCCATACCCTATTTATTGCAGCCAGCACCAGCATCTGAACTTCAAACTAAGTATTTAACAGACGTAGGCCTAGGCTGGGCAAAAATGGACATGGCCCACAAACTATCAGTAGGCTACATCTTGCATTGCTTGCACATTTCCTGAACATACTTGGGTTGGGTCATGGGACCGGTAGCCGCGCCTACCTCGATACATTTGTTTAGATGTTTTCTATAAACCCAAAACCAAATGGATAGCTATAGCTATTAGCAACAACGACTAGGTATGGCACACTAAAGTTTCGGCGCAAATGCATGGGAATACAATAAGACAGGCGTCATTTTGAAGATAGGCAAAAGATTTTTAAATTAAAATTTGGTGCAAGAATCATGAAAATCGAACGATGCGTTCTGGTGCTATCGTCATTTGAAATTTCGCAAAAGTAGTCGAAAACCTACCACGAAATGTTTTTGTCAACCTTGTGCATGTGAACCTCTTTATTCTAATATTATAACCATGTTCTTAAAATGACTACAAAGCCTATTAACATGATTAAGCATAGCATCACACTCCTCGCATGTTCCTATAAGCTGATGGAAAATCAGAGGTGTATTTTATTCCATATTTGTATAATCAGATTCCTGAAAATGGAAGTTTTCGCAAAAATTCAACCCGCAAATGTGGAAATCTTAAGTCCAGCTATTAACATGTTAAATCCAAGATAACCCCTACGCTTAACATGCTTAATGGCTCTGGAATCTTTCAGGTGACAAGCAATCTTTTTATGATCTACATTTTATCCGTTAAAATAGAATTGGATGGAACCCCTGATATATAGGGTGGGTAATAAGTTGTGCAATCATGAATACAAGTTTGGATTCCTGAAAACATGTCACAAAAATACCACCAAAATGTGTTGCAGCAATATACTTCCCTCAGTGATTGACAGTGTCACCTAAACTATTAATTAATGAAATGAACTAGGATTCCAAAAAAGATTCTTCACTGGTTAAAGAACCTTTTTGGGTTCTTTCCTGATAACCCATGGGTTCTTTGTAGATCTAAAAGAGGTTCTTAAGCCAAGGAAATGGTTCTTTGTAGAACCTTAAGTATAGTGAAGAACAGAAAAAAGTTTCTTTAGCCAAAAAATAATTATGTAAAACCAAAAAAGATTAATGTTGTTAACACTGTTTTTCACTCTTTTAAACTTTGTGATGAGCCCATGAAGAAAGTCCCTAGGCCTACCTAAATTTTGAAGGTTCTTTAAGAACCTTTTAAAGTTCTTTATAGAACATTTTAAAGAGCTCTCTTAGGGTTCTACATACAGGACAGAAAAAGGTTCTAAGTGGAACCCTTTTTTCTTAGAGTGTTAACAAGAGTAAGGATCAACCTTATCACTTTCCACGTGGCTATTGGTTTTACCAAATACAAAACAGATTTCTCAGAAACCTTTCCCAACTTTCAAGGTTTATCTCAAGGATTACTGAACCAATACTAGGCATGCTTGTACTTATTTCAATGCATTTCTTATGGCGATTCCAAATATGGTAATGACATTCAATAATTATGACATTTTTGAAACATTTTGTGACATTTCGGAATGTCGTCTGCAGACGTCTACCGCGTGGAAAGTGTTTTGAACCAAAAGATCCAAACAACATGCACAGATTGATACCAGTGGTAACGTTGGAACGTGACAATATAATGAATCTATTACAACGAATTCGTAATAGATCCATGGTGCAACTTATGAAACATTTTCGAATTACAAAATGTAATGGTTTGTCTTTGATCAATTCCAGTAAGTTTTGAACTATCATGACTATTCGGCTATGCATTATTATTATTTTTTTGGAGGGGGGGGGGGGGGGGGGATGCCTTCACTTTTGGCATTTTGTTTTGTACACTCGCTACGATCAAGTCAACATGCATGCTTTCCTAATGTACCTACGCGTGGTTACTGTAATCCCGACTGTAATATGGCTAAAAGATCATGAAGATCTCAATTCAGAATTGTCTCTAAAATTCGACTTCTAGTATTTTTGTTTATTCTATATCTTGTTTCTAAAACATGTTGCCCAGAAAGCAGTCCCACCTATTTATCCCACTACAATTTTCTGACATTTATTCCCTACCCACACCCAGGGTCGACACACAGACGGAGAGACTCAGTGAATAACAAAAAGTGTATATCTGTCTGTCACAATATTTGAACCATTTTGCCACGGCAACGATGCTGCATGCATGATGAACAGAACAGATGAAGTCAAAGTGTCCGCCATTCTGTGTCACAATATTTGAACCATTTTGCCACGGCGACGATGATGAGTCAAAGTGTCCGCAAGTCTGTCACTCACAATAGTTGAACCATTTGATCGATGCCTTGAAATCATTACTTACATTGCGATCAAAAGAAAGAAAAAGCTGCTCTAGGCCACTATTTCACGTACTGACATTTTTAAGCGCTTCTTCGTACCCGTTGAAAGGAAACATAAACATAACATTATTCCTTAAACATAAAAATGGATCAAATGAAAAGCAGGATTGTATGGTTCGCATTTTATGCGCGCTTTCGAGAAACTTTGACACAGTGCAACTTATGTAGTGGTGTAGTACAGATTAAAGTTAAACACTTTGGCCCTTCAACGCGCGAAAATGTTGAATAACAGGTGAAAATCACCCTACTGTGGAAGAGCGCATTATTTTCATTATGTTTATTTTGTTATTGTTGCAACTATATGTATCTACATTAGTTTAGATGTCTGATTTAATTATTATAGAGATCAGGTTGAAGAGCATCTTTCAGGTGAATGACTTCATATGACTTCATTGTATTCATCAACATAGCTGAGATAATTGGTTGTTATACTTAGTTCACAATGAACTTAATGACTGTCGTTGAACCAACAATCATGACAATATAAATTAGAGTTCTCTATTGCAATCTGCTCAACCGAACAATGCAATATGAAATAACGCAACGACCGTCACGGTGACATACTATACATATCATCAAAATAGTTCATGGTTTATTAGCTTTACTGTCATGACTGTGGTAACAACGGTAAACACAATCATATCTTCCCACCGATATTTAGCTATCGTCTGATACCTCGGAACACTTTCCATGCGGCCGGCGGCTGCAGACGACATTCCAAAATTTCACAAAATGTTTTCAAAAATGTCATAATTATTGAATTTCATTACGATATTTGGATGGAATCACCATGAGTAATGCATTAAAATAAGTACAAACATGCCTAGTATTGGCTCAGTAATCCTTAAGATACACCTTGAAAGTTGGGAAATGTTTATGAAATCTGTCTTGCTTTAAATGGTCAAGCGTGGAAAGTGTTTTAAAACGATGTCATATTCCATTGTGTTCATAGGTTACCGCCTCTTGTTTAATGCCAAATGATAAAAAGGTGAATTTATTAGGAATTGTATAGCTATGGCGCAACAAAATCGAGTGATACGCAATTGGGAAGTTTTAGTTTGGTTTTCATGGTTTAGGCTTATACACCATTACACACGAGGCTGCCCGATATACGTTATATATTTTAACCCTAACCCTAACCCTAACCCTAACCCTAACCCTTACCCTAACCCTAACCCTAACCCTAACCCTATAACCCTATATAACCCTAACCCTACCCACTATACGTTACCTTGGAATGACCAGAATTCACTGTTTTCTTGACTCATGAACTACGACTCATGCACTTTTATTTATCATGTCTAGGGCGGCTTTGGGAATTCTAAACATTTTGGTTAAACATTAAGAAACGTAAACAAATTGTGACTTATATATGGGAAGGAGGATGAGGCAACTGGTCCAGTTAAGCATATTTCATGATATAAAAGATTAAAGCGCGGGTAAATATTTACCGTATTGCTATGAAAATTAAAATACACAGAAATCAGTGAATGACAACACGGAAATTATGCAGTATTTTCTTTACAAACACATTTACATATTATTTGACGTGTAAAAACGACACATGTCTCCTGATAAAACCCATGCTTTATACAATTTTGTGGTTAACGTGTAAATAGCAGTAACACATAGAGAAGGTGTATAAAGCAAGCGAAGTTTTCGACTGCACATTTTTTAGATAAAACGTTATGAACCTAATAAATGGTTACAGAGTTGCGATGTTCAGACACCCCATACATTTGTCTATATATATCACTTCCCGATGTTTTAAATTACTTCATATCATCATTTGGTACTTATAATAAGTAAAGCTATCTTGATAATTTGCAGGCTTTTCATGTCATGTCGTTAGTCAATATGACAATGATGACCCAATGGTTAATATACACAAAAAGCAGTGAATAAAATACATACAGATCATGGTATTTCTTCATTACAATATACAGACACCATTCAAAATAAAATAAAGGAATTATTTAATAATACCGAGGTTTTAAAACCATTCTAAAGCAGTTTCATGTCATATTGTAATCATTCAATAGCAGAAATTGTGGTATTATGCCCAAAATGCCCCAAATTGTCAAAGAACCAGAACGAATATGGATTTTTCACATTCTATGCAATTTCAATACCGATTCAAGTTTCATTGACACTAACAAATGATTTTCAAAATACTGTTTACAATCTTGATTGAGTTTTTGCAGGGGGACCAGTTATCCCATACCCTTTTGGACCACTTGCCCCCCTCCAAAATGACTCCGCACTTTGTAGAGATGAAATATTATTCAAGCATGCCTGTGACATAATAAATTTTACACCAACATGTTTCCAAACAAACCATCATTTGTCACGATAATTAATAAATCCACAACCTTTCAGCTGTTCAGAAAAAAAGGCAAAACTGCATTTTTGTTTTTAGCCATTACACAGTTTACTGTAGCCAGCGAGCATCTTTGAATTCACAATTATTACGGCGTTCGCGTCCTACAAAATAGACGAGGGTCTAACGTTAAAATAAGAAATGGTATACTTTGTTATTTGCAAATACATAAACTAATAACTCTATCGAATTAATATTCGTGATAATTATTTAATTTGTAGCATTTATTAAAGGTAGATGACCCGATCACATTCCGATTTTCAACTTGAAGGTTTCTATTCTACATGAAAGGTCATCCTTAAAAAAATCGTGTTCCAAAGTTTGAGTTGCATAGCTCTAACGGTTCTTATTTTAGACGCACAAGATGCTGTGAACTGTACCCATTGAGTAGTACCCAAACTATATCGGTGGTTACCACCATTCGCGGTAATTCGACGTTATTTTATCGACTTCTCCGTAATTATACCGATTTAGGCCGTCAAATTTCAGTATGATGATGAGAAAAATACGAGCTTTCATATGATATGAAAATCTCCGTATGTTTGAAATAATTCTGTGTTACGAAAATGTGATCGGGTCATCTACCTTTAAATGATAATATTGACCGCAAATCCAAACCACCAATGTCCCAAGTTTAGCAACATGTGCCATTTTTCGATCGATACAACCACACCCTATGGTTTTAATCACATTTCGGAAAGTCCCTATAAGCACACTACAAAATAGCACCAATCAACTGCAATATGCACCTAGCATCTTAAGATAACTGTACTGCATGAATATTTTTACTGTTGCATAGTCTATGAATCATATAAAAGTACATTTAACATGATTTAAACTCATCTTTATAAATCGCCTATAACTATGTGAATTTTCAATCAGTTACTCAAGGAGACGGCTTCAAAGATCTGGAGAATATCACATGTGAACATACCATATGTTGCCAATGTTTTGGCATGTAGAGGGTATGGATATTTTGTCAAGTTTCAACATAAGTCGTACTGTTCAAAATAAAGCAGTATGCCCATACCATTACAACTTCATTTTGGACCAGTTGCCCCATGGAATGATAGTTGCCCCATACTCCCCTACAGAGCTGTCGCTCTTTAACATGTTTAGATACCCTTTGGCCTACACCAACCCACCCCGACCCAAAACGCACAACACGATGGTATTTTCAAAGATCCAACATTGTTTCACCATCTCAAATGCAAATCAGAATGCAAATGACCATTATGATGACTGCCTCAGATCTGTATTATTAATTTTAGTAAAGCTGTAAGCTGTATATATACAACAATGTAATTCAAATCATTCAATGGTAGCATACTCTTAGTATTTTATTCTTAAGTTATGCGAATGATATAGACCATGGATTCTTCCTTGGATAGACATATCGTATACCAATGTAGTGTTTGTAGTTTTTAATACATTCTAAGGAGTTGAAAAGAGTATTTTCATGGTCAACGTTATCATGTTTATACACCACGAGAAATTGTTAAAAGTGGCACTACACGATCACTGACGGTTCGCAAATTTGTTTCAGAATATTGTGCAAAGTATTTCCACCTCTAACATGCTAACCCTGCGTTCACATTTTGCCAGTATTAAAGCATAGAGGCTGCCTGTAAAGCTATACGAGTTGTCGTCGACCGCCGCCATTAATTTTGTTATGGATCACGGAGTTTGATCACTCAGCGCTTTCTTTAGCTTCTGCACCGTCGTTGCACTATTTGTCGCTGTAAGTTGATTTTACATATAAAGCGCCTTATTATCATGTTATAAATAAAAGGAGATTTTATCGTTGTTTTCGCAAAAGGGAAAGGGGGTCCTGAGGCCGCGCAGGCAGGTGAACCTACCCGTCCCGGCCCCTGTTGTCCGAAAACGAAAAACGTATAGTCTAACCAAATCAGCCGTTTTCGTCCCTATAAGGGATGCCCCCTTTCCCCTTATAGTCCTCCCCGTCTTTGACTCATGTTATGCAACCAAACAGCCATTTTAGAAGAAAAAAAACCTTGACAAAATACAGTAAGTTTTAGTGTATATATACTCTCAGCCCGCGCCATGACGTTTCGAAAATATCTGAGACCACTAGACTATAATTATAAAGGTATAGGTATAGGATACCCCTGTCATGGTCAGACTGTAAGACATAGGCTATAGCCGGGGTAGCGGCAGTCATCAGAACTTTAGGACCCTACAACATGTACAAAGACTGGGGTAGAACGCTAGACTATGTTGCCGTGTCAGGCGCCGATTCCTGTGCCCTTCTCACCAATTAATAGTAGTTCTCAGTTTTTTGCAAGTATTTGTAGGCGAAATAATTTTAAATTTAGAATGGTGTTTTAGGATGACTTATTTATAGGCCCTACATCTATCCCGTACTTTCTCTGATGAATGAATGTCACCTAAATGTTTAGATTGTTATACAGAAAGTAACAGCAACAAAAACGCAATTTTGAAGAAAAAAAACACGTTACAAATAATTCCAAAATAAGTTCTGTTTCGATTTTATATCTCATGCATAGGAAATTTTCTTAGCGTCTTAATATTAGCGTTGTTTCATACAAATCAGTGGTCAGGAAACATAGATATGATCAATTGTCTAAGGTATAGTCATGAAATCATCTGGCTACTTTGGCTAAACCACTGGGATGAATATGATGAATGGAATCGAACCATGAACATAGAAA
Organism: Ophiura sarsii; assembly: GCA_035610835.1. NCBI lineage: Eukaryota > Metazoa > Echinodermata > Ophiuroidea > Amphilepidida > Ophiuridae > Ophiura > Ophiura sarsii. The sequence continues at coordinate 51,326,943 of CM069444.1, forward strand.
TAGAGTTCTTTTTTTTAGTGTTAGACAATGGGGTTCATTTCAAGTGGATCTTCTGGATGCAGACTTTCCAAGTAAACTCAAATGTGCACTGTAATGGCTAAAAACTGGGCGGCAGGAAAGATTTATGCGTGATATTTTCTTTGGAGACGAAGCAATCTTTCCTATGGATAGCAGAGTGAACGCCAGTCTCATCAGCCATTATGATTAATATGCGCACAGGAATAACCCTCGTCTAGACTTCACTTATACCATGCTTATGGATTCACACCACTAAATAAATAATGGAACAGTCCACGAAAGGCCTGTTGAATTGGGTGGGATTTGATTGTTTTTAAATGAAGATTATCAAACAATATTACTGCAATTTTTCTTCTTTTGACCAATTTTGTATGATTTTATAGTCATTTTAGAGGCTTCCATAATTGATAAGAATCGCTTGTACTACTAGGCTACACGGTTAAAAAAGTATATGTAAAAATACAGTAACTTACTGGCAATCTGGACGCCAGTAGTTTACCGTAAAAAAACATTGTCTGTAGAAATACGTTTTGTGGAGTGTAGATATCTGTAAAAATACGTAAACGTTAAATAACGTTACCTGCAAAAATACAGTAACTTACTGGCAATCTGGACGCCAGTAGTTTACCGTAAAAAAACATTGTCTGTAGAAATACGTTTTGTGGAGTGTAGATATCTGTAAAAATACGTAAACGTTAAATAACGTTACCTGCAAAAATACAGTAACTTACTGGCAATCTGGACGCCAGTAGTTTACCGTAAAAAAACATTGCGTGTAGAAATACGTTTTGTGGAGTTTAGATATCTGTAAAAATACGTAAACGTTAAATAACGTTACCTGCAAAAATACAGTAACTGGCAATCTGGACGCCAGTAGTTTACCGTAAAAAAACATTGTCTGTAGAAATACGTCTTGCGTAAAAATACCGTTTAAATACAGTATTGCCTTAATTTTACGGTAAATTTAGATTACGTTCAACGTAAAATTACAGACATTTCTTACAACGTACCGTTAAAATAGGAAATATGTTAAGAAAAGTATTTTAACGGTAAATTGCCGTGAACTGACAGTTACTTCCGATGTTATATAACAGTATGTTGATTTTGAATTGTGTAATCACGGTATGATATGCTATTTTACATCAAAGTGTATAAACACGGGAAATCGTAGGTTTTCTTGCGTAAAAATACCGTTTAAATACAGTATTGCCTTAATTTTACGGTAAATTTAGATTACGTTCAACGTAAAATTACAGACATTTCTTACAACGTACCGTTAAAATAGGAAATATGTTAAGAAAAGTATTTTAACGGTAAATTGCCGTGAACTGACAGTTACTTCCGATGTTATAACAGTATGTTGATTTTGAATTGTGTAATCACGGTATGATATGCTATTTTACATCAAAGTGTATAAACACGGGAAATCGTAGGTTTTCTTGCGTAAAAATACCGTTTAAATACAGTATTGCCTTAATTTTACGGTAAGTTAGATTACGGTCAACGTAAAATTACAGACATTTCTTACAGTGTAGGCCTGATGGGCGTTCTAAAAACATTCGTATCTTTGACGGCGTGTATCTCGAAAATATTGTCTTGACCTTATTTATTGTTGTTGTTTAAAGGAAAGCCATGACCATGATCTTCATCAAAAATGTTAAGTTGAAGCAACCAGTTGCTTTATAAGCAAGAAAATGGCTTTTAATTATGGCACATTTTACACAGTCATGACAGTAGGTATAGGGGATTTATTTAGTGGTGTGTATATAAGATCCGCGCCCACATAACATACATAAACTGTATGTTTGGGCAGGAATCTTTGTTGAAGGACTATAGATTGGACCTATCTTCATGGGAACACGAATGCTTAAACGCTACCTTGATATACTAGTAATCAATAACACGATGGTTCTGGGTTGTCATTGGTTGTTGTTTAGCACATGGAAGATACATGTTGAACCAGAATGACTCCATTGTGTCGTCTATGGTGGTTTCAGGATAGGGCAGCATGTCAGGTGGAATAATGAACTATTTTATTTATGAACTCTAAACAATTTTCAAGATCTTATAGATTTATTTATTAATTTTATGAATGTATTTATTGAAATGAAATAAAATGATTTGAAACATAATTATGTAGTTCTCTATATGAATCCTTGCATGATATAGGCCTACACTAAACATTTAATTTCTACAAACAAGATTGTATGCTATGCTGAAACTTGAAAGTGACCCAAACCAATTTCTAGACGTCTTAGTAGATTGGTCATACGATTTAAGCAAAAGCAGTTGAATAGACCAAATAAAATTCTTCTGGTAGTCAATACATCACTTATCACAGAGTCTGAAAGATTTGGACATTGCATGATTTTAACATGTGGTTAGAAATGAAATTGCAATTGTATACTTTTTTTTGGTTTACAGTCTGTATACATTTGTATAACATTCATGTTGCCCTGCTGGCATTTAACATTACGGAGCACTTTCTATGACTTAGGCCTATATTGGCACCGTTCGTAACAAAAATACACTGACAACTACTATTGAATGGTGACTCCATTGGTGAGAAGGGCGCATGAATCGGTGCCTGACACAGCAACATAGTCTAGCGTTCTACCCCAGTCTTTCCAGGGACCTGTTCAGCTCTGGTGACTGCCTCTGCCCCGCTACACGACCCACATAAATTCCCAAGTCATTTTATCTTAGGATTACCATGGATACTAAAGCATGTTAAATGTACAGGTCACAAAATCTGACATTTCAAACGGTATTAAATAAAACATGTTGTTTCTACGAAATCCTCTGGGTATACGGATCAAACACGTATTAGTGAATGCATAATATACCGGTGAAAGTGATATAAAATCTAATTTGTTACACATTTTATTTTATATTGCAAAGGAAAAATTATCTGATCATGAGAATATAAACTCAACCTCACTTAAAAGCTTGATATATTGAATTGATACTAAAACAATTATAATACATGTCCAGTAAGGCCCCTAAAACTCAATGTTGAGTTTCCCGTCGCCCGCCCGCGTTATGATTTTGGGGCCGCGTTTGGGGCCGAAAATCTGAAAATAATTCATTATTTGTAAAAAAGAAAAAAAGAAAAAAAAAATTGAAAAAAAATTGTACAATTGTTTTGGTTTTTTTTACATTTTTTTTCTGGAAGTATAAAACAATGACATTTGATGACTAATTATACCCATATTTCGGACCAGAAACAATCCATGTGTTACCCCTTGACCCACACCTAAACAATGGTAAATTATAATTTAAGACCCACACCTAAACAATGGTAAATTATAATTTAAGATCCTAAAAAGTACATTGTATTCATAAATTGGAAGTATGACTTTGAAGGACCGTTCTCAGTGTCAAAATATCATGTAAGTAACAACATCTAAATCAAGTAAGTTATGTACATTTTGTAAGACCTTATGGTATAATTATACCATTGGAAAGATTTGTAAATGTTTGTGGGATCTATTTCAATTTTTGAACAATTATTTTGAAGTTCATATTCAAAAATTATAACTGTATAACTTTAGATCCTAAATTACTAAGTACTGTACTTTGTGTATTTCATTTATTCTGATTGAAAGTATGACGTGTGGGGACAATTTTTCAGTACCATTTATCTAAATCTAACAACATCTAACCAAATTCAGTATACTATAAATATTGTGATTATTATTGGCAAAAGAAGTGTTGCCTGTAACATGATGCACCATTATAAAGATTTATAAATGTTTGTCCATGTATGTATACATTTCGATTTTGTTTTGATTTTAATTTCAAGTCAACAAAATTATAACTTTATTTCTTATGCATGTAATCTGGTAAAAAAAAAGATGTTTCATGTACATGTATGTATGATGGAAATAATAACACATAGGTTTTGAATGCATTTCAAAATCTATAATGCACAGATTTACCATTTTGCATTACCACATCCATGACATCACATGCATATGAACCACAACAATATTTTTTCTGACTTGACTTTGCAAAGATATTGTTATTATTATTTTATTGTTATATCATTTATAACAGGCAACACTTCTCTTCCCATGATAATTAACTGAATTTAGGTATTTTCAAATGTTAAATAATTAAATTGATGTGCAATTGAAATAAAAACCAGTTTGCTATGCAGACTTAACCTTATTGATAGCTCTACCGTGGGGTTAATCGGACAACGGTTCTCTCCATTTTTTCTTTGAAAGCTGTATTTTAAAGAGAAATACCACATGGACCATGTCGTTTACTGAATTTTAATAAATATTTTATATGAATGGTCAAATATCTCTATTCATTCCAAAGTAAATGGCAAAATGGTAATTCAGAAGAAATATATCGACGTCTCGATAAAACATATTTGACAAATAGGCTACCTGCCACAGGCATGACAGGTGAGTCCTACTGAATCTGGTCCAACAACTGAACACTGTGAACAAAGTTTTGAACTAAACTAGTTTTTCTTTTGCAAAATGCTGACAAAAAGAAAAAGCAGACCCCCCCTGCCATGCCTGCGACATATTTGACATATCCAGATATATATCTTGTACGCCTATGTATACTCGTTGACACTTTCCACGCGGCTAATGGTTTACCAAATACAAAACAGATTTTTCAGAAACCCTTCCCAACTTTCAGGGTCTTTATCAAGGATTACAGAACCAATACAATGCATATTTGTACTTATTTCAATACATTGCTTAATATTGGTTCGAAATATGGTTATGAAATACAATAATTTTGACATTTTTGAAACATTTTGTGAAATTTATGTAATGTCGTCTGCAGACACCTGCCGCCTGGAAAGCGTTAAGTTTTTATTCAATTGAAATCAAAGTGCATGAGTTCTAGTATTATATCATGTTTCATCCTTCACTTGAGACCTGTCCTTTTACGACGTATGAACCCTTTTATGCATGTTAAAGGTCTCCGATAATTCCTTCTTTCCGACGGGATCTTCCTATGGTGATGTTTCTGTAACCTATCATCTACCGTCTGATATTAACTGTGACATTGACACCCGAGGTTAACACTTTGAATCTATTGCCTTTTTGAACCCACAATATATTGTACCGTTGAGCTTAAATAAACAGAAACGTGTAGGCATGTACGTGACTGGTACGTGATAGGGAAAAGCGACGCTATACATGTACACATTATACATGTTTTGTGATGGTCCACAAAAACGAAAGAAACATAAATTTAGGCTATCTGTCAAATGTTGTTTCCGTTTCAGTTTAAACCTAGTCCTACCTTAGGACTACTCTATCTAAGCCTAGAAAACTGCTCCCAATCCGAGAACCGGACCGCTATCAACCCGAGAACCGCCCCGTGGTTTGGCTCAGCTATAGGAGAATGGCTGACTCAGTGTTTCTATGTTCTATCTTACACTGTAAAAACAGTGTTAAGAGATTAAACGCTTTTCTAAACACCATTTTGCACCACGTTTGTAAACATGTCAAATTTCTAAACACTACATGTCAGATCCCTAAATATGCATGTCAAATATCTAACCACACGGTGTTTAATTTCTAAACATGCGCGATCTAAACACCATCTTGCACCACGTTTCTAAACACTGTTTTTACAGTGTAGTATAGTATTTCTTGGGCTGGTCTTAGTGGCCCTATACGAGGAGGGCTAGTTTAAACTCGGGTATCCATACGAAACCTAAAATTAAGTTGATCATTTCAATGCAGCAACCTGATAAAAAAATGGTAAAGGGATCGCCAAAACAAAATGCAAAATGGTGGGTTTTTTTTATCCCGATATCCATTTACTCTCACTTACCATGCTAACATGCTCAAGCAGACCCACACAGTAAGTTGAGGCATACTTTACGTCACGACTTTACCAAATACAAAATAGACAATCAATGAATGTTGCTAATAAAAATGAACGAATGAATAAATAAATATCAGTAAACAAATTATCGAAACGATCCAAACGATGGATAATGGTTTCTTAACATGCACATTTTCCAAAATAGTGCAAGTTTACATATGGTATAGTGTACTTCGACAATCAGACGTTAAAAGACATCACATATTTGGAGAGCGGCCCACGTATTTTTATTTATATTTTTTTAACAATGGATGTTATCCATGTTATTGATTAGCTGTCCATCTTCAATGGATTACCTGCCATTTTCAGAACACATTTTTTGATTTTACGGAAAACCATGTTATTATTTTTCTCTGGTCATGCTGATTATGAAGCTAATGTGCGGATACATATTAAGCGTGGCGTGGGTGAACAATTTTAATAATTGATATTACCTCGCTTGTTACTTATCCGATCTTTAAATACTCTCCAGTTATGCTCTTAAAATTACATCGCTATAGTAATGTACGCTACAGTTAGGGCAGGTATACTTGGCGAGATAGCTTTCTTCTCTAGTAAGTTACGACAATTTGGTGCAATCGAATTCTAGAATGCGTTTGCTTAAAGATAATTCCAAGTCCAAAAAGGCTAGAATTGCAGAACCCTCTTTTGGAATGTACCGTGAGTGGAAATTACCGAAAAATTACAAACGAAAGTTCACAATTTCTATAGTTCTGCTACAAACTTGACCTTAAACTCATCACAATAATATCTGCAGATGATCATGTATCCCGCGTGAGTCACTGGGTTGTATGGGAATGAACTTTTTTTCTTCCAAAAGACCAACCAATTTTGACAAACCAAGTGAAGCACGTATTCAAAGAGTATATTTTCCGTACATATATAAAAAAGAATCACTGAAATTGATCTGTGCTATTATTAGAGTTATGTCTGTTTTAATAAAAGAACCCATTTAGGGAGCTGTACACGAAATGCTAAGTCCTTTGAAATTATCTGTTTAAAAATGAGGAGCAAAGATTACAGGCTTCGTTCATTTTCAAAAGATATTTATATACGAGATATTCAAACAATGGAACACGTATTCAAAGCACATATTTTTTCATAACAAAAAATCACTAACATTGATCCTTGCTATTAAGAGTTATGCCTGTTTAAAAATGTTAAATAAAAGAACCCATTTGGGAGCTGTCCACTCATTGAGAATATGTACTTTTTGTTCCTCACATTGATAATTTCAACTTATATAATTTTTTTAGCGCAACTTAAGAGAAAAATCAACCATGCACTGCCTTTTCACAGTGTTTGCCCCTAAAATCATCAGATTTCGAAGGTCTAAAAATCATAGCTCAGCGATCAAATATCCTATAATTTTCGTTGTTGTTGTTAAATGAAGCTGAAATTGTTAGGCTTTTTTAGTATATTATTTGTATTTAAAAAAAAAAAACCGTTAGGAGGATCTCAAAGTGAAAAGTGCTAGTTTGGTTCGTTTTACCATGGTTTTACAGTGCGTCACTGATATTTTCGGCAAAAACAAACTTCCAACACGATCCCTAAATGTTGTAACTTTGTGACCCGACTGCCGATAAACTTAGTTTAAGTTCTGATTAGGAGAGCAGGGACTCTATTCTCATGTCTGTAAAAGTCATAATGATTGGTTAATCGGAAGGTCGGAGGATTTAGGAATGAAGAATAAACCAATTAGAGTTGAGTCATTCGATTGTGCAGAATCAGGGATGAACATGAAATATCTTGAACCAATTTTGTCTCACATGAGAAAATAGGTCAAATAGTTCTCTGTTATATAAAATTTACATTTAATTGAAAGCAGAAATCAACCATGTTTTTTAACTTCTCGACAAAGTTAAATGAGAGAAAATATGATTAAAAGAGTACAACTTGGTTTAAATTTATTGAACATTTTCATAATTTGTGTGTAGGTGAAATGCGTAACAGACAATAGATTGGTTATTGACTTTGTATTGTTCTCAGTTGTTGGAAAGTCAACAAAGCATGTAACCAGCCACATCTTGCTGTTATCTGGCTGAATATAAGTGCTCTGTTAGCTACCAATATTATACTTGAGAAATTCATATATTCTTTTATTAAAACAGGCATAACTCTTGATAGCAAGGATCAATGTCAACGATCTTTTGTTGATAAGAAAGCCTATGCCAGGGAATAATGCTCTTTGAATACTGGTCATAGTTTTGGAAACACATATTCCCGTACAACTTCTTTTTGACTCACACTGAATCCATCTTCCACATGTACCATATCATCAACAAACATCAACGCAAAGTGCACGGCCATCACGACATGGCTGATGAATCTATAGCGAACGAAATGTGTAGCAAATGTTACGATTCGCTTGGAGATAAAGTCATCACCATGATCACTGTCGATCTTAAGAAGACGCGATGGAAATTCTAAAAAGCTTCATTTTTATTATCGAATGAGCGTAAGATAAGTCAAGGCCAGTCTCGAAGACTAAGTGACAATTACAGGCATGACAGTATTTGTGCTCAGCCTCGTAGTATTATCACCATGATTAGATGTATACAGTTATATACAAACTTAATGTTATTTTTAAAATAATTACTTTGTGAATAAAAATGTAGTCTATGTGTAGTGGTCATTGGTGGTGTAACCAGGGTTGGAGCGGGAACGGGAAGGGGTCATGCGCACCTTCTCAAAATACTTCCCCCTCCCCACGAGCACTACCTATCCATGCCTAGCCTTACGCTGATGAATCTGTAGCGAACGAAATGTGAAGCAAATGCTACGATTCGCTAGGAGATGATAAGTCGTCACAGTCAATCTTAACACTTTCCACGCGGCTATTAGTATTATTTCTATCATACATGTCATACACGAAACAGATTTTTCAGAAACCTTTCACAATTGTCAAAGTATATCTCAAGGATTACTGAAGCAAGGATTACGGAAGCAATACTAGGCATGTTTGTACTTATGTCAATGCATTTCTCATGGTGATTCCAAATATTGGAATGAAATTCAATAATTTTTACTTTTTTTAAACATTTTGTGAAATTTTCGAATGTCGTCTGCAGCTGCCTGCCGCGTGGAAAGTGTTAAGAAGGTGCGCATGATCCCTTACCGTTCCAACTCTAACCCAGGTTACACCACCAGTGACTACTAGGCCTACTGGACTTCATTTTTATTCACAAAGTAATTATTTTTTAACACTTTCCAATCCACGCGGCTATTAGTTTTACCATATCTACTAAATCGATTCGAGAAACCTTTCCCAACTTTTAAAGTCTATCTCGTTAATTACTGAACCAATACTAGGCATGTAGTGTACTTATTTTAATGAATTTCTCATGGTGATTCCAAATATGGTAATGACATTTAATTATTTTGACATTTTTGAAACATTTTGTGAAATTTTGGAATGTCGTCTGCAGACGCCTGCCGCGTGGAAAGTGTTAACCCCCTGAGAACTACCGGCCGATTGGTCAGAAAGATAGATACATCATTTATTGCACCAATCAGAGACATTTTTACAATAGTTGTATCCCTGATAAAGATTGGAGTGAAATATTTTACAAGCTGCATTTTAATTGGCTATTCATATGAGTACGGTACATCTTGTAATAAACCAATCAGAACCACTGTAAGATAGACAGGTAGACCACAGGGGGTTAAGATTGGTTTGTAACAGTTAGGCCAAAAATAAAATGTAATGTTGTCCTCGACCGCCCGCTCGGCAGATTTAGGGCCGCTCCGATTTTTTTTTCTTCAAGATTTTTTTTCAGATTTTTTTTCTTCTTCAGATATATTTTCTAAAACAGTTTAAAAGGCATTGGATATTAAATTAAGTGATTATAACATAATATGTGCGACTCTTAGAGTGATTACAACTTCTTGTTGGCCGTTGATTCCAATTTCGCCTTTTTAAACAGAATCCATTGTACAAATACCCTTTTAGTTAAAATTGGTAAATCGGTCAATCCAAAATGTACCTTTTGTAATGAAGTTGACGAAAAATGTGTTCATCTCTTTTGGGAATGTGAATTTACTATAAAGTACTGGAAAGACGTTCAAAACTGGATTAATAGCAATCTGGACACAAATAATTGGTTGAAAAAAGGAAATGATCCTGTTTGGAAATTACCAGTACAAATATTATGTTTTGTTAATTCTGAAATTCAATATTTACAAAAGCAGGATAAAAGAAGAAAAACCTTGTTTTACCTATGGAAAGAAAGAGGTGATAAATTTGTATGTCAACGACAAAACTATTTATAATGCTAACCTGAAAAATAAAGCTTTCAATATCCGGTGGCATGGACATCACTTTTTGAGAAATAAGATAATTAAATTGTCAAAGTTATTGCATGTATGTTTAAAAGAAAGAGGAAAAAATACACTGTCTCTGTTTAAATTTACCTGTTTATATACAAAATAAAATCTGTTCATACATGAATGTACCTCTTGGTAAATATAATTTGTATCACCACATGTACATGTATATTTGAATTGTTTTATGATGTATGTGATCTTTTCAGCGAAAGAAATGATAATAAAAAACTATAAATGAGAAGAAAAAAAAGAACAACATTAATTTAAAAAAAATCCGCCCGCCAGCCCCTTCTCTCTGAAAGCTGTGGAGAACAACATTACCTTTTTTTGGCCTTATCGAAGACCGTGAACAGATGTAATGTATGACCCATCACAAGAGTATCCCCGAAAATGAGTAACATTTGGCTCGCCGTCACGATTTTGAGATGTTCTATAATCTCTGAAATCTTAGTTACAAAATCGTTTTGTTAAGTCAATCCCTTAATTTCCATACTCGGCCGGCTCTATAGAGACGATTGTGTGCCAATATTTTGTATTTATAAATTTTAAAAACCCGCTGGAGGGCTAGTTTTGCCTTTTTATGGTATGTCTGTTTTTAAAACCTTCTATTAATTGTATATACTCTTAAAATGTAGGCATGTTTTAGTGCACATATAATATACATGTTCCATATTTAAATCAAGTTAATTTAAATGTTTTAATGTTTTTAATTTGTGTGCAATTTTAATGTAATATTTCCTGTAATTTGGCCTTTGGCCACCATTGCGAAATAAAATATAAATCTATCTATCTAATAATAAAAATCACTTTCTGGTCAATCAAGTTAATTTAAATGTTTTAATGTGTTTAATTTTTGTGCAATTGTATGTAATATTTCCTGTAATTTGACCTTTGGCCACCATTGTGAAATAAAATATGAATCTATCTATCTAATATTATAATTAAAATCACTTTTTGATCAAATTAATAATGAAGAAGTTACGGCAGTTTTACGGAGGTTATTCCTGAGTCTTACATACAGCCCCCTTAAGTTCAATAACAAGACGTGAGGTACTTGGGTATAGCACTTTCACTCATAGTTGCTGATTGCTGACATGACTGAGCCACTGAGGGTAAATTCATTATACGGATTGACTGAGATGCATGGTGCTATAAATTACACATATTCAATGAGGGCGAACATAAATTACACATATTCAATGAGGGCGAAGCCCGAATGTTGAATATTGAATTTATGTCTCCCCAACCCGATGTAGTTTTAATTGTAAACATCGACATATGGCCCAACCACCTCTAGATATATGGGCGGCCATTTAGGTCAAAAAGGTGTCAAAGTCTAAAAAAGGTGTCAAATAATAAGAAAAAGGTCTCAAATGTCAATAAAGGGGTCAATTACAAAGAAAGGTCTCAAATGTTAATAAAGGGGTCAATACTGATAAAGGCCTCAAATGTTGATAAAGGGGTCAAATACAGATAACGGGGTCAAATATAGATAACGGTCTCAAATGATAATAAAGGGGTCAAATATTGATAAAGGTCTCAAATGTTGATTAAGGGGTCAAATACAGATAAAGGTCTCAATTGTTAATATAGGGGTCAAATACAGATAAAAGACTCAAATACTGATAAAGGCCTCAAATGTTGATAAAGGGGTCAAATACAGATAAAGGTCTCAAATGTTAATAAAGGGGTCAAATACTGATAAAGGTCTCGAATGTTGATAAAGGGGTCAAATACAGATAACGGCCTCAAATGTTAATAAGGGGTCAAATACTGATAAAGGTCTCAAATGTTGATAAAGGGGTCAAATACTGATAAAGGCCTCAAATACTGATAAAGGCCTCAACTATTGATAAAGGCCTCAAATGTTGATAAAGGGGTCAAGTACAGAGAAAGGTCTCAAATGTTAATAAAGAGGTCAAATGCAGATAAAGGTCTCAATTGTCAATAAAGGGGTCAAACACAGATAAATGACTCAAATACTGATAAAGGCCTCAAATACTGATAAAGGCCTCAAATACTGATAAAGGCCTCAAATACTGATAAAGGCCTCAAATACTGATAAAGGCCTCAAATACTGATAAAGGCCTCAAATACTGACAAGGGCCTCAAATACTGATAAAGGCCTCAAATACTGATTAAGGCCTCAAATACTGATAAAGGCCTCAAATACTGATAAAGGCCTCAAATGTTGATAAAGTGGTCAAATACTGATAAAGGCCTCAAAACTGATAAAGGCCTCAATGTTGAAAAAGGTCTCAAGCAGTCTCGTTATCACACCCGACCCGATAGTACAACAGTACGTACAATTTTATATACATCGTCCACTTGGTATAACAATACAGCATGGAATATGAGACTATTGAACATATAACCTACGAGCTATGAATACTAAAGTAGTACCGTAAAAGCCGCACAACCACACACGAGTAATACACGACTCCAATGTCAATGATAGTAGGCCTACCAACTTCCGAGACCAACTTTTGTTGTTTGATGGTCCCTACACCAGATAGCCATATATTTAGAGAGCCCAGAGAGAGGGGTGTTAATTAAGAGTATGTTGATTAAACTCAAATCAAAGTATATGACCAAATTTGCAGAATACAATATTCAAATTCGAATCTGGGACAGTGCAACTTTCGACAACAGGCGTTTATTTGGTAGTGTGCACACACACACCCCGGCAAAAAATATGAAATTTGTTTTGTCAAAGCTATGCAGACCGCTAATAAACTTTTGTTTCACAGAAAATGTGTGTGATTTGGCGATTTGGCAATTTGGCACTGTACTAGTAGTATTCTGCAACATTTCTGAAGCTAATTTAGAGTAATTTAGACAGCCAAAGCCACTAATGTTTTGTTTTTTTGATCCACCGAGTGATGTTCGCATGTTGTATCCCCGTTGTATCATGGTATACCAATCACTGTCACTGTGACTATACGTGTAGTACTTCTGATAGTCCATGGTACTACACAGTCACAGCAACATCTAGTACAATAAGTCATAATTAGGGAATGTTCAGAAATATTTTTGTTGGGCTGGGCAAAATGAGGACGGGGGCCAAAAAAGCTTGAAGGTTGCACACCACTAAATACATCTCCCATAGGGTTACACGTGAAATGCACACTTTTAAAATGGATATTTCTTGACGTTATAAGAAACTGGTAACTTGAAATTTGGTTTCAACTTGAAGATGAAAGCCATGACTACTAACTCAACAACTCATATATGGGGGGTAACCGGCATAATTTTGAGCTAGAGCCTTTTTAAAAAGTACGAGTTGAGTTTTCCTGGTCACACGCAATTGTTGATTAAGATTATTGCGTCAGATACCGGAAATGACCTGAACACAAATGTCTCTGTTAAAATATTAAAAAATCATCATTGCATCAATTTTTTTGGACCTGAAGAACGCTGATGTGTCTGTCAAAATTCACACTATATTAATTTCGCCATAACTTGTAGTAAATACCCTCATTTTAAACTGTAATTTACAATAGGTCTCCCGTTTCGGCATAGAAACGGGCCGGTTTTGGACTTTTGCCTCAAAGGGGGTAGGGCCAGACGTTATTTAGTGGTGTGAAACCTGAAGGAGACACTTTTTTTATTATTGCCTCATTTTCTTAATCTTTTGCACTTTACATAATGCGTAGTTATGATTTTTGATCAAATATACGACTTCAAAGTGGTAAAAAACAGTGAAAGACATTGTGCGCCATATTGGCTATGTCAGTAGAAAAGTAGATTTTGGTTACCATGATCCTCGTCAAAAAGGCATACGGCACTATGCTAATCACTTGTTGTAAACATTTTGCATGGAAGTATTGTAATTACAAGGACATTCTGTGAGGTTGACCTATTCAGTAGACACAGCTTAATCAATTTACCCCCCCCCCCCCATGCCCTATCCCCCCCCCCCCATATACCCTATGCCCCCCCCCCCCCCCCCCCCCCCCCACCGCTTACGTTCAACTCTTGCTTCAAATATGTCTTTTTAAATACAATTTAGATCATGTTAGACCCCGCGCCGTTCTGAGAGGGGAGTTTACGGAAGTATGCAAAACTTGTATTCAAATTTTTTTTTTTTCTCACTAGAGCGTAATTCGTTTAAAATTATATTTTTGATATTTAAGAAAAAAAGGTTTTCTCCAAATTTTGTTCCTATTAGCGAAATTTAGACCCTCATATCTTAGCCATTTCGATAAATAAACATGATAAACTTTAAATCGTTTAAAGTAATCATTTACGTCTATGGCACGTGTCCGAGAAGTCTTAATGTCGCAGGGTCTTGCATTAAAAGACAGTGGGGTGGAGAAAATGAGCATTTATACACAGCTCTATGGAGACAAATTTACATAATCGTCGATATCTCGAAAAGAAAATCATTAATCAAACATAATATTTTTTCAAATTAACTTTTTTGGGCAGGGAATATACGGTTTTCTTCTTTAAAAAAAAAAAAAAAAAAAAAAAAAAAAGATAAAAAAACTAGATAATGACTTTAATTAGTCAGATTGTAGCTTATTTAACCAAACGGACGGATCTTTCATGATGAAACAGATGTGTATACTAAGAGAACGAAGTGTACGGGCCGTAATAATATGTGTTAGAACCAATTTTAACTAGAAGTCTAGTTATCATTGCCGGCAAGTCAGTTTAGACAGCAATGCAGGGGTGAAGGTCAAAGCGCCTTGACCCTCTGTATAGGTTGCACACCACTAAATACATCTCCCATAGGGTTACACGTGAAATGCACACTTTTAAAATGGATATTTCTTGACGTTATAAGAAACTGGTAACTTGAAATTTGGTTTCAACTTGAAGATGAAAGCCATGACTACTAACTCAACAACTCATATATGGGGGGTAACCGGCATAATTTTGAGCTAGAGCCTTTTTAAAAAGTACGAGTTGAGTTTTCCTGGTCACACGCAATTGTTGATTAAGATTATTGCGTCAGATACCGGAAATGACCTGAACACAAATGTCTCTGTTAAAATATTAAAAAATCATCATTGCATCAATTTTTTTGGACCTGAAGAACGCTGATGTGTCTGTCAAAATTCACACTATATTAATTTCGCCATAACTTGTAGTAAATACCCTCATTTTAAACTGTAATTTACAATAGGTCTCCCGTTTCGGCATAGAAACGGGCCGGTTTTGGACTTTTGCCTCAAAGGGGGTAGGGCCAGACGTTATTTAGTGGTGTGAAACCTGAAGTTGCCCAAAGGAGGGGGGGGGGGGGGGGGGGGGGGGGGGCAAACAGTTTTGGTACATAAGGGGGGGGGGGCGGTGGTGTCAAACAAGTTTGGCCAAATGGATGAGTGGACGAAATAAAAAAATTATAATTAATCAGTTTTAAAAAAGGCAAGAAGTGTAGAAAGACAATTTGTATAGCAAAATAATATTAAATCCCACTACTACACAAGAATATTTGTGTGAACTTTTATTTTAGAAACGTGTGAAGAGCACATTTGCATTTTGGGTGTGTAAAATGAAACTTTGATCATGATAGGGTAGGCAACGTCCGGACGGACCATTGCAAATTGTGCGACCTGCGCAGTGGCGTACCCAGCTTTTGGAAACAGGGGGGCCATGACATAGATGTACCGACGAAAGTCATGATGTACCGACAATTCTTTTTTTACAGACTACTAAAAAAATACCAAAGTTGCCCAAGTTTTTCCTCCAGCAGCTGAAATCGTGATAAGTGGGGGTGGGGAGGGGGAGGGGGGGGGGGGGGGTGACGTTGTCCTCAAAATCGGCAAAAAAACCTCATGGTCAAAATCATAAATGTACCGACGGAGGCTCCCATGTACCGACAGGGTTATTTCAGGGAGGCCACTGCCCCACTGGGTATGCCACTGGACCTGCGGAACCTGTATACAAAATGAAATTTTCCACAATTTCAACAAAGTACGTTGAAAAAGGTGGTCATTAACGAGATAAACACACATTTTTCGTGTTGTGCACGAATCTTTGTGCAACATTGTCATAAACGAGCTGCACACATTTTTGAAAGCATTTTGTACAGCAAATTTATTTA
The DNA here is from genome assembly GCA_035610835.1 of Ophiura sarsii. NCBI lineage: Eukaryota > Metazoa > Echinodermata > Ophiuroidea > Amphilepidida > Ophiuridae > Ophiura > Ophiura sarsii. Next base: position 51,343,207 of record CM069444.1, read on the forward strand.
TTTAAGGGGGGCGGTCAAAAAAGTTTTTCAATTTGTAAAGGGGGGTCAAAAAAGTGTTGACACCGACAAATTTCAGTTGCCCAGCCCTCCTCCCACCAAAGTATTTCTGAACACTCCCTTAGTGTAATTTTTCATCAGTTGGTATTATTCATTTCGCATGTTTCACCATGGTTTCACTATCTGTCCCCATCCTTAACGTATGGGTAGGTAACATACATCCATGAATAAGTACAAGTCAATGGTATATTTACACGGTTTATTGGATGGGACGTTTAGCAAGATGGCAAGATATAGCTAAAAAGGTCAACCACTGGGGGGGGGGGGGGGGGGGGGGTGCATTGCTAGACGTCCCATACCCTAAGTGGGTACGCTCAAATAATTTAAAATGCATAGAATAGTTTGGTTTAATCGTGGAAACGTCTAGCAAGATAGCCTTGATCTGACCCAATTCGGTAATCCAAACGTGTCGCCTGGGGTGAAAATGTGTGAACCAGGGGTAAATTTGCTTTTAGAAATGCCTTATTTCAAGCCTTGCGGTATACTATACTCTATTTGGCTTCCTCTGGACTCTTTCAATGCTTGTTTGTATACGCCAGCGCCGAGTAGGCGCGCGTGTTATGTGCTGCAATTTGTAGAATACCCAGTTACGTCACTGTCTCATGAAGGCCTAAAGATGGAGACTTTCATATAAGCCCAAATTTGCACACATGCATGACGCATGATGAAAACAGGTAACAAATACTACCAAGAATTTACATATCCCATCTTTTTGGAGTCCCAATTTAAAAAATGTGACCCAATGTGCAATCGAGTATATAAAACTTTAATTGGCCCATAACGGACTGCGGTGACACTCATGGGCTTTTATCTGCTTGAGCACTGTTTTTTTACACATCCACAAAGAAAGAATAACAATTTAAGACCCAATTCAATATTCAGTTTTTTTTATTAACAAACATACAGCATTTTGAAATAATTTCTTTTAGTCATGTCTCAATACATTTTCTCTGATTTATCAACAACAGTCATCAAATATTATGATACTAACCCTACCCACCTTCACTTCAATACAGGTATATTAGACACTTGGGTATTATTTTGTCACCTGATTGAAAATTACATGGAAGTCAATGCCTATCACTAAATGTGCTTCTTGCGCAAGTAAGTGTTCAGTACGATACAGTGTATAATGAGATAATTCCCCTGATGTAATGTAAAACTTAAAAAGGACTTAATTTCATGACCAGTGGCAGTGCCTCCCCCCCCCCCCCCCCATTTAAAATATATATATATATATATATAATTCAAATAAATATAATTGTATCGACATTGAATCAAATCGGCAATAGACCTTCCGGAATAGAAATGCTTTGCAATCGTCATACATAATTAACATAAATTCATGACTATTGACAATATTTCATGGTTATGACATTTTTAAAATAAAAATTCTATATATATATCAAAGAAGATATTTTTAATCTACGATATATACATGTATATTTGTCTGCTCCCCCCCCCCCCAAAAAAAATCAATTTAGTTAAGACCAAATTTGACATTTTAGCATAAAATAAGAAAACAAAATGTGCACACATTTTCTTGCCAAATTAGGTTAAACTAGACCCAATTTGACAATTTAGCATAAAACCGCCAAATGTTGTCACACATTTTCCTGCACTGCCTGGTGAAATTTCTGTCAGGCAGGTATTTTTTTTGAGTTACCTGCCCGACTGGCTGGTTGAAAAAAAAATGAAATTCCAGCTCTGGAAATTCATGAACAAAAGTTCCCTGCAATTTTTTTTTTTTTACACTTGTAGAGACATGGGTTACTTGTACAGACAGACATGTTGTACTAAATAGAGAATCTCCAACAACAAAAACAAAATTCTAGCTATTTCAGCGTCTCTCAAACTTGCATTCTGTGACTCAAATTTCATACACAAATATTAAGCAGGTTATTGAAAAAGATTGTCACCATGGTAACCAGTAAAAGTAAGGTTGTTACCACGGTAACTAGTAAAACTTCCAATGATAATAATATTATATAGAACAAAAATGAAAACATATCCTTATGACCTAGCCCTTTTTGACGGTCAACTGATATACACCACGGACCAAATTTCAGGGCCCTGCAACCAACCCAAACTGTGTCACAACCCATACCATAGTTTGAGAACTTCTTTAGCCACTTCAATCACTTCCAGATTACACTTCAGAAATCCTTCAAATTCCACCCCAAATTAGCTTTGCAAGGCCCTAAAAATTATTGTTTGCCCCAAACAAGGGGAAAAAGTGGGTGGGTCGATTTTGTTTGTTTTGCTATAGACACTTTTGGAGTTCTATTCTAAAGCTTATCCGGATACTTTTATAGAAGAAAAAGACTATAAAATTTCGTTTCAATGACTTTACCCCTAACCCTGGCGGCCACTTTTTTCAGAGTGACCCAAAATATCTCCCCCCCCCCCCACACCGGATTTGAACCACAGACCTCCAGCACACAGGACTTGGGATTTCCAGTACACCACGACAGGTGTCAAGGCCCCGGTCAAGATATAGGCTGGTGCCAGAATTTCTTCGAAAAACTTCCATGTCGGGTGGAACAAACAGCCTGGCTCGATGGATTAGGGTTAATGTTTTTCTACGTTTGTTTTAATAGCACCATACCAAAAAATGTGAACATTTTGAAATCTCATTGAAAGCATGCGTGTCGAATGCAAGGGTGAGTACACACCCTCAAACCATGTTTGATGTCCCATTTTTCTCTAGGTTGTGTAGGATCTTGAATGTGCACCTCCTTGGTGTTTACAAGGGAGGATATGGGTATAAATAAATAAAGTCTAGGGCAGTTTGTTTAATATAAACAAATCATTTAAAACATACATTTTCATCATAAAAAGTATCTTTACAAAAAAAAAGCATTTTTTTATAGATTTTATGGATCGGCCATGTTTGGGCAAACAACCCTTTTTTTTGCCAAACCCATTTGGGCTGATGTATTTTGATACAACTGAGAATGCAACTATTTATTATGAATCAATTATTAGCAGTTAACTTAGGCCACAATAATATTATGCAGGATTAATATAGTGCACAATATCAGAACCAGTTACTAGGTGCTTTACAATGGTTAAAATGGTACAAAATGATAAAAAGCATTATACAAGATATAGCAAATTCATATAAAAACAAAACAAAATCAAATAAACTGTGCAAATCCAATACAATAATAACATGAACATTTATCACATTTATAAATTGTCATTGTCACTGTTCCCACTATAGAAAATGATAGCTATGTGGACTTGTACCTACAATTTGTTCAAAACCTATTGGGACACTATACACGCGCACATGAAATATCTTCCAAAATTAGTAAAAAGCTGCCAGTTGAAGAAGGTATAATAGTCAAAACAAGTTTATGTAAAGACCCCCCCTCCCCCCTCCCCTAAAACCAATGTTGGAGCGTATATATCACAGCCTTTTGCTTTACGATGCTTTTATGGACCAACATTGAGTTAGGGGGAGGAACCACCGTTTTCACAGGACATGCAGGAAGTGTCCCAACAGTTTTGAACATGATTGTAGGTACGAGTCAATACAAATCACTTTCTCATTAGGCATTTGGTACCACAGCATAGCATATATTGAGGTGGTCTCGATGCTACATCCAGGATGTAACACCTTAGGTAGCTATATCGGCTATTACACCACTTCAGAAAAACAACTATTGTGCCAATTGACTTATATCAATACTTTTTATTTTAAGACCACATTAAAGAAAAGTCTTTTTTTTAGAACATTCAGATTAATTTGGATATTTCTTATGTTTTTCTTTATTTTTTGAAAATTCCCTACATTTTTGGACATTCAAATATTGTCAGCCAAAATATAAGCCAAGTAGGAAACTGCTATAGGTCTGTGACTTTGGGGGATAGTTAATAAACATAATACCTCCATTCTCTCACCACCTTGTGTAAATACAGTTGCGTAACCAGCTTTTGGAAACTGGGGGGGGGGGGGGGCGACCATAGTTGTACCGATGAAAGGCATGATGTACCGACAATGTTTTGGTGGACAAGTTAACTTGGACACCTTAGTTTTCAAAAGTGGTTGTAATAAAATCCGAAAATACCGCCAAATTCAGTTATTCAGTGCGAAATTAGTACTTTAATGATATTTTATATTACATGTGTCTATTACCGTAAATAAAATGGTGCTTTAATTGACAATGTAGCCTTTAAATAAATAAATAATTGACCGGGAAAATCTGTAAGGCAGCGAAAATTCGGGAAGGCAAAAGAAGGGAAAAAAAGGGAGAAGAGGAGACAAAAAGGGAAGGAAAGGGACAGGAAGGAAGACAGGCAAATTATTTGGAATACTGCAGTTTTCACGCCGGTATGGGGATGTGCACTTATCCACCACAATGGTGCTCGAGGCAAGTTACAAAAAGAAATCTTACATTACATATATTTTCATGTACAACTTAATCTAATTTACAATAATTTAACTAAATACAACTTAATAGTATAATACTTATGTCAATAATAATATCATAAATATACAGGGTGAAAAACAAAAAATTGTGCACGATTTGAAACAGACATTTGACCTTGATGCATGCATTGAACCATTGAATGTTTGTTGTTTGTATAAAGAGTTGTTACAACTTGTTTATCCTACCAAAAAATAAAAGTAATCAACTGAAAAATAAGCAAACTGTGGCAAGTTTTATAAACTGACTGTGTTTTTCACCATTCCAATGGGATTTACACACAGTAAAATTGTTCAAATGAAAAGGCAAATCTGAATACAAGCATCACCTGTTATAGACCAACAAGAAGGGGAGGCAAGAAGTCTTCAAGAAGTGGAGGCACGTGTCAGATCTGAAGTTGCATCTCTACGCCGCAACTAAGGAATAGTTAGACGAGCTGTTCGGAACATATTGGACAGGGCACACACATGTCTTTAGCAAAATCATGGCCATTAAAAAACCTTAATATCAGCAAATAACTAACTGATTGCAAGGAAGCTAATATTTTATTTTGTCTTCCATTGCAGGCAAAACAATTCCTTGCTTGTAGACTCACTCCAGTCCATATCATCATGCTGCAGTAATATTCATGTCTTAACTGTGTAAATTCCATTCCATTGGAATGGCGAAAAACACGGTCAGTTTGCAAAACATTTCACAGTTTGCTCATTTTTCAAACGATTACGTTAATTTTTGGGGAGGAAAAACGAGATTAATAATGTTATAAATTATATGGTTTAATGCACACATCAAAGTCAAATGGCCGTTTGAAATTGTGTACAATCTTTTTTGATTCACCCTGGGTCAGGTTGCGTTAATTAAAAATAGCAATTTTGCTATGATAAACTTTGCTGAAAATTTGGGGTCATCTCACTCTCACAGTTTGGCTATAAAAAACCTGGAGGAATTCACTTGTGATTGGTCTCTCCAGATTCACACAAGCGCAGTTTGTGACAAGTGCAATCCCATGAAGGTGGCAAAATACCCACTGAGCCAATTATGTCATTAGCCAAATCCGATCATGTAATTTGTAGTGTCACAGCGAGTGCTCTTTCTTTGAACAGTGTTTGCTTGTTGATAATCCGGTCTCCATCTCTATACTAATTCCATGAACTGATTGAGTATGACGGTGCTGGTGTGGGGAGGCACCCAAGTACCAGTCATACACATGCATAAAAAAAACATTGATTTTCAAATAGACCTTACACAGAATTTGCCCTTTTGACAAACAGCAACTTTAAATAGGAATTTAGTGGGTGTTAAAACACCCAAATTTACCCCCCTAAAGAAACTCTTTTTCCAGAGTTACCATAAAGAACCCTTTTTCTTGTGTTTTTTGGTTCAAAATTAATGTAATTCATATGATTCTCATTCTCTCTGTATAAACTACCATTTCATTTTGCATTTGTTTGTTTGTGCATGTGTACACACCCCTACTTGTGCCCCCTGCTTCTATGCAGTACATTATCATAGCATCAGGGGAGTAACTATACGGGAGGCATTTCCCCCCTCATGCCCCAAATGAAATGATAAACTCTATGAATATTTCAAAAAATTATCTGTTATTCACCCAATTGAAGACCCTAGTTACGCTACTGCAGTGCATAGCATATAAAAAAGTTGTGAAAAAACCCCAAAACAGTTGTGAACTTAGTATTACTTAGTATATAGTCGGATTTATAATTGAAAGAACATATTGAAGCAGCAGCGTATTGCGCACATTGCGTGAAGTGCGTATAACCATCAATTAGCTTGATAATCTCAGGCACGATCAACTTTGTGCTGGGTGCGTGTTGTTCGTTCAATTATTTTCGACTATAGTAATCAATATGAGAAGTAATTGATTAATTCAAACTATTTAATCATCATCAGACCTGGTCATGGAGTACAGATTTACAACTCTGCGAACAACAACAAAACACGAAATGAAATAACTTGAATTTCGTCCATGGCATAATGACAGTGACTATAAACACATTATTTAAAAGACAAACTCATATTTGATTTAGTAAGAGAATCCAGCCCTTAAGGTTTTTAAAATACAATTGAAACTTGATTTCAAAGACACGATTGAAAAAAATACCAAACAATGTTGCCAGTAATTATTTTGATCTTCAATGTATCTCCATACAAGAGTTGGGTTCTAACCTGTGAGTAAGTTATCACAAATTAGTCTAGTGCCAAGACTTCTATTGTATGAGATATATTCCAAAATACACATAGACATAGGCTACCCTACCTCTTTTGTAGATTACAATCACTACCGTTGGCACCTACAAGCCAGTCTTGTGATTATGACATTCACTTCCCAAAGTATTAACAGGTTTTTATGTAAACATTTGCTTACAGTTGATTTTTCTCAAAATGAGGACAAAGTTTTTAAGTCGGAATACTTACAACTATAAGCTAATTTGTTGGGGCTGTTAGGGCATCATATGGGTTGTTTGGTTTACATCTAAAAGCACCAAATTTGGCCCATATGTTGCTCATACCATACCCTTTTGAATTTTGATGGATACAACCTTTTCTCGTTTTGCTCAATATCTCAGTAACCACCCATCGGAAGTGGGACAAACTATTCATGTCTAGAATTCTTGTGCTCAGACAAACAATTTGGTATGCTTGTCAGCTTTTTTGAAGTAATTTGAATTTTTGATCCCCCAGATTTTTTTGGCCATATTGGAATTGGCCAATCTGGCCGTCCCAGATAAGGCTCAAATTTTAGCATCCATCAAAAACCAAAAAATCAAAAGAGTAATGTTGTGCTTTTGGGAGAATGTGAACCAAATATCCCAGGGGGGGGGTTCTCACATTGATATGGTATACGTATGTGCCTGCCTTTTGGGGTGCCTTTTTGCCAAAATTGGTATAGTGATTGGGTGGTTTTCATCACAGACCAAAGCGCCCAATTGGCATAAATTGGGTGTATTTTGAGGCATTTGTTGTAAAAAGCGCCCAATTTGTGCAAAATTGGGTGCTTTTCTAACAAAATTGGTATATTGATGGGTGGGAAATTGGCCAAAAAATAGGTATAGAGAAAGTCACATTTTCGTAGTCAAGAAGGCACATCCACGTACGATTTTGGCGAGAGTAACCCCCCGGGCAAATATCCCTAACCCCCCCCCCCCCCCTTCTCCAACTAAATTACATGATAGGTTCCTCACAGGTTGGTATTCTGTTAAGACAAAAGCAAAATACCAACTCTTGTGTGAAAATATAATTTTTGATGATTAAACTAATTACAGCCAACATTGTTTGATACAGTTTTCAATGTGTTTTTGAAATCAACTTCAATTGAATTCTAAAACCTGAATAAAGGTGAAGGAGGTATTGTTGCAAAAAAGAGGGTTGCAAAAAGATCATAAGGTTTAAAACGGTGACATGAACGTCAATTTAAAGTCTGTTCAGTCATTGTCAGTAAGAATGTGCCAACTTTAGGGGTGTGGGTGAACACCTCGATCTGTCAATGACGTTTTGTGTGTGAGTAAAACTAAAAGACAGGTTGACAGCATGTCACCCCAAGATACCACACCCAACAAATCCACATTTTAACATCTTGACGACTTTGGTCGTTCCGAAAACAAATACTGTTATTTATGGAAAATGTGCACCACCATGATTCCAACACAAATGAGACAAAATCCTTCAGAAGCCTTGAAACTTTCAGTTGCTTATAACAAATTGAATTTTGGCCATGTCATACTAAGGTAAATCACCACTTGTACATTCTTACTAACATTAACTTTTATGAGCAATTTCAGTATGAAGTTTAAAAATACAACGTATTTGCTCGATATTGTCCATTGCCCCATCTGGATCATCATCTTCACCACCTCCTTGAGTTTCCTTGGAATACCTGTCTCTCCTCATGCTGTTGCCTGCCCCTCTCAGCCATAATTACACTTCTGCTTCAGATACACTTTAAATGTCTTCAAAATTGCTCCTGGAATTGGAAAACAAGGAAAATTCAAAAGTGCAACCATTGTAAATTGTGAATAAATTATTCATGATTTCATTGAGTTCCACTCATGAAAATGTATAATATTTATTTGCAGCAATCGTATTTGTCAGATACATGTAAGGTCCTTTTCCTGTTGCCGCTCACGTCCAAAATTGAGAATTAATTGAAAATTTGTTATTTAGAATTTAGAATTTTCACCTTTGAAATGACTTTTAATAAACTTCATTTGCTACTTTCTGACTTTAATCATATCAGCTAGGATAATGTAAACATACAAGGGTCCGGTAACACGGCGAGTTATGGGGCGGCGAGTTATGGGAGAGTTACGGTAAGACCAACCGGCGAGTTACAGTAAGACCAGCCGGCGAGTTACAGTAAGACCAGCCGGCGAGTTACAGTAAGACCAACCGGCGAGTTACAGTAAGACCAACCGGCGAGTTACAGTAAGACCAGCCGGCGAGTTACAGTAAGACCAGCCGGCGAGTTACAGTAAGACCAACCGGCGAGTTACAGTAAGACCAGCCGGCGAGTTACAGTAAGACCAGCCGGCGAGTTACGATAAAAATAAATATTATATAATAATACAATAAAAATAAATATGATATAATATTAATAATATAATAAAAATAAATATTATATAATAATATGATAAATATATATTAAATGGATGCACCTGTTTTAGGTTTTATTTGTTGTCAGGCAAATGTAATGTAGAAGGGAAATATAAAAAACCCCATAAATGTCTGGCCTTTTTAAACAGTTTTATACATCCATAAAAATGCAAAAAAAATTCCGGAATCGCTTGACCTACAGACTAGTACAGAGACGATCTTGGTATCATTTTATTCCTGCATTTTATTTCTGCACAGAAATTAAACATTCTCATTGACACCTCTATTATTAGTATTTCCGACTTGTGTATTAACCCTAACCCCTGAGGCACCTTTTCCAAAGAATTTCTTTTTGTGTCCAAATAGCGAGGGGGAAAAAAGTGCCTCTGGGGCTCGAACCCCGGACCTCTGGGTTCAGAGGCAGACGATCTTCCGCTAGGCCACAGGGGAAAACCATACATGTATATACTCTGGGACCATTATTTCATCGAAAAACTGTCGAGTCGGGTGACACAAGCACACCACATGGTAGTAATTCGTAGTATTCAAGAGTGTTAGGGTAAAAAAAATTAAAAAATTATTTCTTTTTGAGCATGTTTTCTTTGGCTTCAACTACATTTACGTAGCGTAGCTCAGGGGGGGGGGGGGGCAGCATTCCCCCTCCCCCAGCTACGCGGAGAAGGAGGAAAAGGATAAAAAGGAGAAGAGAAGGAGGCAGGGGGAGGAGGAAGGGTAGGGACATAAGCGTTTATTAGTTTTAATATTTCATTATTTAAGCTTAACAAGATGCCTTCATGACAGTTTTTCATGACCATTTTAGTTCGTAAACTCAAAATTTTATGCGCTCCGCGCACATGTTTTATAAAGGTTTTAATATAATAATGGCCCTCAAACCATACCAAATACTCTAAATATTATGCAGGGGACGTTAAAAACGTCATACTGTACCTTTTAAGCGTTAAAATCACAATGTTTGCGAGCTTCACACGTATATTAGGTTCAAGGTTTCAATATTTAAGATCAACAAGATGACTTCATGTGTTTTTTGGGCCCCCATCAGATTCAGAACAGTCCTGGATGCGCCATTGCTCTGCCCCCTGAACCCCCGCCAATGGCTTCGCCCGGAACCCCACGCCGAAGTGATGAAGACTTACAAATGTACAGCATCCTCATCAAAAATATACTTCCAAGGGCCCTGTTTAAGAAATAGTTGCTACTTTGCATTTAACTTTGCTATGATTGAGGCTAAGTTGCTTTATAAAAGCTTTATAAAGCTGAAGTAAATTATGGAGGCCCATTCAAAATTTGCTACTTTATACTTTTTTTCATAAAGCTTAAGTTTATGTTTGAAGGCACATGTTTTATGTTTGATATTTACATGCGACTATATTTTTATAAATTTAATGGTGCAAAATTGTTGCTTTACACTAATTGTGGTACATTTTGGCTTTTAACTAATTCCCAAAATGTAATTAAAGTTTGGGGCACACACGCGGTTTTTTTCTTTTCTTATTATTTTTTTGATCCCTCCTGAATTGCTCACCCCCCGGAGTATTTATGAACGCTCCCTTATGTAAATATTGTAAATATGTTTATAACAGCGGCAGAATCTGCCAAAATGTATTTGTGTAAATAAGAAAGATAATTTAAAGTTCATTAACAAAAATACAAGTGATAGTTGGTGAACAAAAAGTGTGCTAGTATGAGAAAGACATACAATAGAGCTAAAGTGAGGTATACAAAATCACTCAAACACCAATTTGGTGGAAGTAAATAAATGTGGTAAATTATATAGATATACTGTTAAGAATGCTAAACATGATTACAATAATATAGTGGTGGATACAGGGGGCGGGCACCCCCCGTAAAATTTGACAATATACCTTTTTTGTGTACCACTTTACCTTTTTCAGAGGCATAGGTAGGTTTCGTCTGTAATTGCCACTTGTACCATGCGGGTTTTTTTGCCGGTTTTGGGACAACCACACCCCCCCCCCCCCCCCCCCCCCCTTAGCATGCTTAGCAGAATTTCACGAGCTGAAGGCAAAACAATTTGGGACCTTTTACGATTTTTGGGGGTTACCAATTAAAAAAACCCTTGATCAGCCCCCCGTAAATTTTAATCCTGGATCCGCCACTGCAATAAGTTCATAAGTAAACTTCGCAATAAGAATTACTGTAACTCGCCGCGCGCTGGTCTTACTGTAACTCGCCGGTTGGTCTTACTGTAACTCGCCGGTTGGTCTTACTGTAACTCGCCGGCTGGTCTTACTGTAACTCGCCGCTTGGTCTTACTGTAACTCGCCGGCTGGTCTTACTGTAACTCGCCGGTTGGTCTTACTGTAACTCGCCGGTTGGTCTTACTGTAACTCGCCGGTTGGTCTTATTTACTGTAACTCGCCGGTTGGTCTTACTGTAACTCGCCGGTTGGTCTTACTGTAACTCGCCGGTTGGTCTTACTGTAACTCTCCCATAACTTACCGCCCCATAACTCGCCGTTTATCCATCCCCACATACAACATGATTGTATTAATACATGTACTTGGGACTCAAATTAATCATACTTGGAAAATAATTAAATGCAGAGTATATACAAGGGGTTGAAATTGGTTGCGACTACTTGACCAGAAAATAAAAATAATTAAAGTCACCTTGTCCCTTTTTTAAACCTCAAACAGGAAACTCAAAATCAATTGTGAAGGGCCTAAGACCCCTGGTCTTTAAACTCATAACCCTAACCCTTATACTCACTTATACGGTATACAGGGATGTGCCGCTCTAAATGGGTTGCTTATTTGCAGAAAATCCCTAAACATGGGGTATAATTTTGTGCTGGAAAAACCCTAATAAGGCCAATATACATGTGCGCATGAAATCTTCTAAAATATTCTGTAAGTATGGTGTTTGTCTTTTGGGGTCTGGCATGTGTAAGGAGTCCATAGTTTCCATAAGTGATGGAACTTATGGCATCTAAATTGAAAGGAAGAAAGGGGCTTCCTACCTCGGTGGACTATCCTGGGATCAAAGTGGGAATGGCAGATTCAACTAGAAGTTATTCCCTGTTGGCTGATGTCAGACCAGTCACCTACAATCTTTATGTCTTTGGCAAAAGAACACCCATGAAGTGATTGGCCCCCGGATTGGCCATTCTTCAGTGGTTTACCCAGGCATGTTTCTGTGAGGCTGTTGACATATTTCTGCCATATTCCACCGATTACACGACAGCATAGAGTAGAGCAGCTATGTGTTTGCATGCATGCCTTGAATGCTGTAATAGAACAAGTATATTATGATAATACAATTTTAAAATAATACAATTATACAAAATACAAAAAATACATATAGTGACAAAGACATCAGGTTCCCCGGGCCCAACCAAACCATTAAAAAAATGGTGATCTTTTTCGTAACATTTTGAAATTTAAAAAAAAGTCCCATCATTTTTTGGGAAAAAACACAAACAAAAAACGCCTGACCGACCCTTCCTGATCAGGTCTGTTTTCCCCATAGAACACAAGATGGGGTTTTATATACCGTATAGAAACTTTAAAGCCACTTGTAATACGTTTGGCAATATCTGCACTGCAGAAAATATTGACCAAAAAGTGCCAACAAAATGTTTCTTATCTCAAAAATCACATTTTTGGCACTTTTTGGTCAATATTTTCAAAACTAAACATTTTTAAGCCAACAAAAAAGTGCTTCCTAGATAAATGACTTTAGATGATTTTGGTGAAATTTTGACATTTTTAATCAAAAACTTTGTAAGGTTGTCCGAAAAATGTTGGTGCCAAAAAAGTGATTTTTGGGCAAAAATGTAGAAATCACTATTTTTGGGGAAATTTAATACCAAAATTGGATTCTCCGACTCATTTCATTTGAAAAATTGTATACTTTTATGTACATTACATTATTAGTTTAAAAGTTACAGTGCTTAATAAATTTCATATATTTAGGGTTGACACTTCCCTTTAAACCTCTTAATGATAAGTATGGCGGTCAATACTGTTAAAACCCTTTATTTTTCTATTTTTCTATTGATTTTAAGAAATGTTTGCATTAAATTACACACACAAATGTTAATTTCCGGTTTTAAAACAGCCTAAACAGAAACCTAGGGGGTGCTTAGTAAAATGGAACTTTCCCACAGTCACAACGCATGCGTAATGATGATTTAGGTCAGTTGAAGATAGTGGCTATTGCATGATGGGAAGGGAAAATGGCGACTGCCGCGATGTGTAATTGGATTGAGTACAATTTGCCAGTTTTTCTTAGATTTTCGTGATTTGCGGTCATTGAAAATTTAATCAGCAAAAGTACACACAACCCCCTTCCCTTCACCAATTCCCATCAAGATAGGCCTTACGGATCTCCAGATTTCTTGTCTCGCAAGTTGGACAGACAGACGGACAGACGAAAAAAGTGGCCACTAAGTCTCTTTCTGAACATAGTTCAGGCGAGACAACAAGTCTACCACAATGCAATTGCAATGACATATGTTTCATTTTTTTCAACTCATTCTTCACAACTCCAATTGCTAGTTTTTAAAAGTGTGAAAAGAAAACATAACTTATTCTTATACAATGGAAGAGGCAGTAGGCATGAATGAATATGACCGCTCTCCTTTTCAATTTGGGTCTGATGTCTTTTGAGATGGAATACCTTTAACACAATAAACAGGTTCAATTTAGTTTATTAGGCAAAATGATACAAATTATTTCAGTTACAAAATTTACATCAATTATAAATATTAATTGATTGAGACACTATAAGTGATTTCTACAAAAGTGTGAAAATAAAGAGCAGAAGCTCAGAAGTGAAGCTTATTATACGGTAATTATATAATCCCATCAAGTGTTAATATGGTTATTGGTTTCACATTAAAAATCTATAGAAAGAAAACAACAGTGTTGAGGAAACAACCATCCATATTCATTTGTTTGTATGGTTGGATTTTGATGCATGTAATATTTTATATGTACACTCGTCCAAAGAAGTTCCTTGCCACTTAGTAAAGTCCAAATATTTCAAATTAATATGCAATAGAATATATAATTGTATATCAAAATAAGTAATCCTCTAACAGCTTAACATAGAATTTAGACATGATCACTCATGCATGGCAGATCCCATTCACTTGACAATGGCAAGGTCTGTGGAAGAAGATTGCAAAAAATTGGATAATCCCTCCATTCAAATGTTAATGTGAATGATTGAACACAATATGAACCTTACCATTGCTTAACTCTTTACCTGACATAGACGCATTAATGCGTCAACACGACCTTTTTATGTTTTACCCTATAACTCGTTAACCAAACATCGGAAGTATGGCAAACTATACCTTTTTGGAATCCTTGTGCTCAGCCGAACAATTTGGTATACCTTTTAGTGTTATTGAAGGCATTTGAATTTTTGTGCCCCTGTATGGCGGCCATTTTGGATTTTGGGCTTACGGTATATTTGTCGTACTGATCGTACACGATTCTGGTCGTTGCGCCATAACCCAATAACCCACTACAGCAATTTGATATCAAAATGTTCAGAATTATAAAGCCCATCTCTTGAATGCATTTTGAAGGGCTCAAGTAGTATAGTTTTCATACAGGACTACTAAATATTTGTAAAAAAAGATGTTACAAAAATTGCATGCTGGGTAACGGTTACCATGGCAACCGCCACAATAGTCCAGTATCGTTGAAATTTTCACAGAAGTGTCCGGCCATTCATAAGCTTTCAGAATATATATAGTTTTACTACCTTACAGAGTCTCATATTCAAATTATAAGTTGATATTTACATGCATGTGCAAATACACAATTTCTTCAAAAATTAATTTGTCAGGGAAAGAGTTAATTAATATCATGAATACAGTTTCTATGTGTTTCTTTGAATATGTTGAATGACAAATATGTATTACGGAAAATATAGACGCTACCCGGGAGGGGTTTGTGGTGGGGTTGGGAATGGCAGGGGGTTTCGGGTGTGGGATTGTGATGGGAGGGGGTTGTGAAGGCGTGGATGCATGGGGTGGGGGAGGGTAGACTGGTGGGTGGGGAGGGTAGGCCGTGGGGTGGGTAGGGTGTTTGTGGTGGGAGAGGGGTTTTGCGGTGGGGGAGGGGTTTTGTGAATGGGAGGGATAGGTTTGTGGTGGGGATGGGGTTTGTGGTGGGGATGGGAGGTGGAGGGGGTTTGTGGTGGGGATGGGAGGTGGAGGGGGTTTGTGGTGGGGATGGGAGGTGGAGGGGGTTTGTGGTGGGGATGGGAAGGGGAGGGGATTTGTGGTGAGGGAGGGGTTTTGTCAATGGGGGGGGAGGGTTTGTGGTGGATGGTAAATGGAGGGGGTTTGTGGTTGGGATAGAGGAGGGCAGTTCCGTAATTAGGTAACCCAAATTGAAAAAATTGAAAAAATTGAAAATCGTCGAAATAACCTAATTTATGTCTCATATCAAAGGTTATAGGTTGTAGTTACATGATCTAATTTGAAATTTGACCTAACATTCTTGGTTTGGCTGATTTTGAGATTGTTTTTAGGGCGTTTTTGAGTAAAAATCGCACCATTGAAGTGCAATTATTTCCATGAATGAACTAAGGCAAGTATTACAAATTGATACAATCAATACAACAATGAACATGTGTTATGTATCATATAAAATAGTTACTTAAAATGACCAAAATATAGAGGAATTACACTTTTTGGATTAAATTTGGTACCTTCTGTGTCGGACGTACGCTCCCAAAAGCTGCTACTTTTAAACACTCCGTTCAATACTTTGGCAATGTTGGAAACCAATGAGGTAAGTATTTTTCTAAAGCTGATGATTTATACTTAATGTTTAAAACTTATTTTGTTCTGTACCTGTTTACATGTTTAATACATGGGCTCTTGAAGTGTGTCGGACGTACATCTGTGAATTATTTCAGAGATGTACGTCCGCAACACTAATATGTACGTCCGCAACGGTTAAACATCAGTCAATTTTAACTTCAAGATAAAGGTTCTGATAATTTTCTCTGATGGTTTTGTTTAGGTTTGTCCCTCTTACAAACAAAACAATATTAGTTTTCATTACAGACCTGAACACTTCAGAGATTTTTTGATTGGAATACAGGTGTACTTGAAAAATCACTTTCTCTGCGTACGTCCGCAATTGAGGGTTTTCACACTATATCTCATAAACCGAAAATGGTACAGCAAAGGAATTTTCAGGTTTTGTACTCCTACTAGAGGTACTTGAAACCCAGGTGTTAAAAATCAAGCAACTGGTATAGTTTAGATTTTGCCAGCCCTCAAAGTGTCTGAAATGTACGTCCGCAACTACAGAATTGCCCAGGAGGGGGTTTGTGGCAGGGATGGGAGGGGAGGGGATGGGTTTGTGGTGGGAGGGGAGGTTGTAGGGGTGGTTTGGATGTGGAGGTGGCATTGTACGGGAAGGTGGAGTAGGTTTGTGGTCAGTGGCAAACTCAGGGGGGTCCAGGGGGCACTGAAATAGCCCCGTCGGTAAACTTGAGCCTCTGTCGGTAGATTTGCGATTTCTACCATGCAATTTTTTTCAGTCGTTTTTGAGGACAACATCATCGCTACTGCCCCCACTTATCAAGATTTCCGCTGCTGACGGGGAACAATTGGGTCACTTTTTTGTCAGTATATCATGCCTTTCGTCGGTTACAACTATACCGTGCCCCCCAGTTTCCAAAAGCTGGGTACGCCACTGTCTGTGGTTGGGGTTGAGTGGGTTTGTGGTGGGATGGGAGTAGTGGGAGGGGATTGTGGAGGAGGTGGTGTGGGGGGGGGGGGGGGCTTGGGTGGTGGGTTTTTTTTGGCCAAATATTACTAACATTTAATCTATTTGTTTGTGCTTCTTCTATAATTAAACATCTTGAATAATATTTAAATATTAATAATTATTAATATCAAATTAAAATTTTGAATACCAAATCAAATTCTTTGTCTTATCCATTTTTAATATTATAACAAACAGTCACAATTGTGACTACATGTGATGAATGAGATTGTATTTGATATCCTCATCATTAAACAACATGAGTTTTGCTAATGTCAATATCCAACAATTATCATTTCAATCAAATCTTGAAGAAAAATAAAAAATGATTGATTTGTGGTGGCAAAATGACTGAAATTTAATTTATTTTCCATTCCAGTAAAACAAATAATTTTTTAGAAGTTTCACAAAATATTTAGGTATTAGAAAAGCTATCAAGGTATTATTAAGGGTATGAGCAGTGGTTCCCAACCTTTTTCTGGGGGTGACCCAATTCCAGAAACCAGCATCAGAGCGCGACCCCTCACAGAACAAAGTCACATGTGTTACTATGATACAACATTATAATTCATATTATTTTTTTTAAATTAGGCTATAGCCTGCGACCCCATAAAAACCACTGGGGTAGAGGATTCCCTGTTTGTTATACAGCATTTTTTTTTTTTCATTCCAAAAGTTTGTAATTTTCATCTTCGTTAACCCTAACTCTACTACACCACACGGCAACTGGGCGAAAAAATGTTTTTATAACCCGGCGTGCAGGTTTTTGGGCTACAAAACGGACCTGGGCTATATAACGAGGCGAATTACTCGCCGAGTGTCGACTGACAGACAGTCGTGGTGTAGTGGCTAGGATCTGGACCCTGGTGCTGGAGGTCCATGGTTCAAATTCGGTGGGGGGTGGGGGGGGGGGGTCGGGGTGACCTTTCTGGTGAATTTTGGGGGTCAGAAAAGAAATCTGTTGCTGAGTGGTGAATTAGAGTTAGTGCATGTTTTAGCGATGCCAATGTATCGACGGAACCTACCTAGGCCTCTGAAAAGGTAAAGTGGTACACAAAAAAGGTATATTGTGAAGTTTTACGGTGAGGGGGGGGGGGGGGGGGGGGGGGGTGACCGCTGCCCCCCCTCCTGTATCCGCCACTGCACACGCACTGCTGCTGCAGATAATCTGTTCCAGATTGCAATTGCTCTTGAGTCTTGGGAAGAATGAACATATCGATGCATTCACAGTTGGGTGTGTGTGTTGACATTATTTGAGTGGGTGATTTTGAGTTAATTAAACAATTGATTGATTTGATATATAATATATGAAGGGTAGAATATGCCATCCTTTGTGTGGAAGCGCTACTTTTGGATTAACTGTAAATACTGTGCCCCCGCCCCCCTCCCCCTCTAAAAAAAAAGGGGGGTTAAAAAAAGGAAATAGGGGGAAAAAATGTTTAAAGACCAAGGTTGCGTGCGGGGAACTGATAGTCAAATAGAAGGCAAAATTGTACATATAATACATGTACTGTGCGATTTTATTTTTGACCGTGCGAAGTTTTTTGACATCCCCCCCCCCCCCCCCCACTTATGTGAAATTCACGAGTTGGTGACTGCAAAAAAAATTGGGGCAACCTTTTACGAAAATTTCAGAAATCTTGCCCCCCCTGAAAAAAATCCTAGCTACGCCACTGAATACTGGCAAATGTGCCCACTTAGCGGGCATATTTGCCAGTGCACTGGCAAATTTACCAGGGCTGGACAATTTGGCCACCTGCAAGGAATGGCTGCGTCAGTAAAGTTGATCTTCTTAATTAACTTTCCTGGGCTAGTATAGGCTAGCGACAAATTAACTTACCAGCTCTCCACTGAGGTGATCTCTGGCGGCTGTCTGGGCCATCTTCCCATTCATTTGTAAGATTTTCTGGGCGTGGAAAACGAATATTCCACGGCGTCGGATACAACTTGTGGCAAGCCCAACTTGTCGCTTGAAATTCAATTTCTCCGTTTTAGACGTACGTGCACACCACCAAATAAACACCTGTTGACAAACACGTTACGCGTTGCAATGTCATGCCTGTTCCACTCCCGGGTTCCACTTGTATTCTGCTTCTGCACTAGTATTAGTGTTGGATTAGTATTTTAATTTGATTTAACATCATTGAATATCACTATTTCTCCATTACCAAAAGTTGAGGGAGCGTCAAGCCTCCTACCTAGAACTTCGAACTATTTTATCACTACAGGAAGTCATTTGCAGTTGGTGTGTAGTGTGGTCGGGTCGAGGCTTGGTACTTACAGCCCGCATGCTATCACCTTATTTGGGTAGATCATTTAGTCTCACTATCGTATTTATCATGCCAAAGGCCGTTGCGTATATAATTCTATAGAATGGTACACGATTAACCGGATTGATATTAAACGAGACTGCTTGAGACCTTAACGCGTTTTTACATATTTTTGACCCTTGCGGCGTGTAGCGGAAAGCCAAAAGGTTCATAAAGGTATAATGGCCCGCCTATAGGGTCAAAAAGGTCTCAATGGCTCGCCAAAGAGCCAAAAAGGCTTCAATGGCTTGTTTTGACACCTTATCGTGTTTTTTTACCTTTATCTGATTTTAAGACACAGTAAAAACGTGTTTTGATCTTTACGAGTGTTTGACATCTTTTTCTGTATTTCACATCGTTATCAACATTTGAGACCTTAACGTGTATTTGACCCCTTTATCAGTATTTGACCCCTTTATCAGCATTTCAGACCTTTACGTGTATTTGACCCCTTTATCCACATTTCAGACCTTTATGTGCATTTGACCCCTTTATCAACATGTTAGACCTTTATGTGTATTTGACCCCTTTATCAACATTTCAGACCTTTACGTGTATTTGACCCATTTATCAACATTTCAGACCTTTTCGTGTATTTGACACCTTTATCAACATTTGAGACCTTTATCTGTGTTTGACCCCTTTATCAGCATTTCAGACCTTTATCTATATTTGACCACTTTATCCACATTTCAGACCTTTACGTGTATTTGACCCCCATATCAAAATGTTAGACCTTTACGTGTATTTGACCCCTTTATAAAAAATTCAGACCTTTACGTGTATTTGACACCGTTATCAAAATTTCAGACCTTTACGTGTATTTGACCCCTTTATCAACATTTCAGACCTTTACGTGTATTTGACCCCTTTATCAACATTTCAGACCTTTACGTGTATTTGACACCTTTATTGACACCGTTATCAAAATTTCAGACCTTTACGTGTATTTGACCCCTTTATCAACATTTCAGACCTTTACGTGTATTTGACCCCTTTATCAACATTTCAGACCTTTACGTGTATTTGACACCTTTATCAACATTTCAGACCTTTACGTGTATTTGACACCTTTATCAACATTTGACACCTTTATCAACATTTCAGACCTTTACGTGTATTTGACCATTTTATCAACATTTCAGACCTTAATCTGTATTTGACCCCTTTATCAACATTTCAGACCTTTATCTGTATTTAACCCCCTTTATCAACATTTCAGACCTTTACGTGTATGTGACACCTTTATCAACATTTCAGACCTTTCTCTGAATGACCCCTTTATCAACATTTGAGACCTTTATCTGTATATTGACCCCTTTATGACACAATTTGTGACATCTTTTCTATTATTATTTGACGCCTTTCTCCGCATTTGAGACCTTTTTCATAATTATTTGACACCTTTCTCCGCATTTGAGACCTTTTTCATAATTATTTGACACCTTTTCTAGTATATGAGACCTTTTTGACCTAAATGGCCGCCCATATAGATATGCCACGCAAATGACAAACCTAAAACAATCAAAACAATGATCAATGTTTTGATATGCTTCCAATGTGTTGATACTGACCATAAGTGCAGTGATAGGTATTAAAACCAGCGTACCTGTCCGTCACGACCATCGACTGAAGAATCGCCACACAATGCCAACACATCAACTCATGATCCAGATTTGTACAATACTAGTAGATATTGGAATCAGCGACATACTTTTGAAACAGTTACGTGGCATGGCATCAGTCTTCCTCGCTTTTTGCGTGCGGTTCTGTATTTTAAATTTAGCGGTTCTCGACTGTATTTAGCTTCTTTGGTAGTATTCCACTCCCTTCATCTCGACGCATAATTCATTATTTCCGGATTTCTGCCTAAAACCACCTTTGCCCACCCAAAGGTATATATTTATTATTTAAAAAAAAAATTGCCGCTTTCGGCAGCTTAGTTTTAACTGAGACTAATATATTAGTCTCAGGTTTTAATAAGACCATAAAATTGCCATTTTGTAATACCTTATCACTGCTCTTATGGACTATGGTCAGTTACTGAGTTAGTTAAAACCATGGCAGGTAATAACTAACTGATCATAAGTGCAGTGAAAACTAACTGACCATAAGTGCAGTGAAAGGTATTAAAACCAGCGTATCCCTGTGTCCGTTATACCTGTCCGCCACGCGTCACGACCGTCGACTGAAGAATCGCCACTCAATGCCAACATATCAACTTAACAGCATGTCTGGAACTCATGATCCAGATATTTGTATAATACTAATAGATATGGGAATCAGCGACAGTGACAATGACGACATGATAACAAAAAAAGAAGATCGGAAAGGGTCTTTTATTAAAACGGCTTTTTTGACGGTCAAAAAGGTGTTGGATTGCACATTGTATGCAATTCGATACGCGCAGATTCTAAGCTGGGCTTATGGCGCCGTCGTCGCATCCGGAGTTTTTTAAGTGTGGAGCTTAAAAATCAAATATTTATCACATATTCATTTGTATTTATTTATTTATTTGGACATAGGCCTATACTTTTGAAACAGTTAAAACATGGTATTGAAAAGGGGAAACTTTGGGAGTGTAGCCAAGCGTATTCCCTTTTCGAAAGTGTTTCAACCTCTCAAAATGCCTGATTGTTTGTGGGGTTTAATATGCAAACCAATCCGTATAGGATCTTAAACAATGCCACTTTTTCTGAAAACATCATTTTGGGGAATTGTGGCTATTTTGTGGGAAAAGTAATAATGATATTGAAAAGCATTTCTGCCGACACTCATGTCAGACTATTTGCGGATGACAGCGTGGTATATCGTGTGATCAAGAACACAGACGACGCTAACAAACTCCAACAGGATCTAGACCACTTCAGATGGGAAAGACAGTGGCTCATGGAATTCCATCCTGAGAAATGCCAAGTACTCAACATTACCAAGCGTCGGAATCCAGTGAAATTCGCCTATTCTATCCATGGCCACCCACTTGAAGTACATGTAGTTTCGTCAGCTAAATACCTGGGAATTGAACTAACCAACAACCTATGCTGGAACAAGCACATAGATAACATCATCAAGAAAGGTATGAGAGGTATGAGATCTATTGGCTTCCGCCGTCGCAACCTCGGCACCTGCCCACGTGAAGTCAAAACCCAATGTTACAACACATTTGTGCGTCCAATCACAGAGTATGCCAGTTGTGTATGGTCCCCATCTACCAAGAAAGGCATCGCCAAAGTTAAAACCACGCATTTAAAAAAAATCTACCGTTAGGAGGATCTCAAAGTGAATAGTGCTAGTTTGGTTCGTTTTACAGTGCGTCAATGATATTTTCGGCAAATACACACTTCCAACACGATCCCTAAATGTTGTAACTTCGCGACCCGATTGGCGATAAACTTTATATAACCATGATAACATCTCTCTGGTTTATAAAGTTCTGATTAGGAGAGCAGGGACTCTATTCTCATGTCTGTAAAAGTCATAATGATTGGTCAAAAGAAAGGTCAGAGGATTTAGAGATGAAGAATAAACAAATTAGAGTTGAGTCATTTGATTGTACAGAATCAGGGATGAACATGAAATATCTTGAACCAATTTTGTCTCACATGAGAAAATAGGTCAAATAGTTCTCTGTTATATAAAATTTACATTTGATTGAAAGCAGAAATCTTCTACTTTCCAACCAAGTCTTTTAACTTCTCGACAGAGATAAATGAGAGAAAATATGATTAAAAGAGTGCAACTTGGTTTAAATTTATTGAACATTTTCACAATTTGTGTGTAGGTGAAATGCGTAACAGACAATAGATTGGTTATTGACTTTGTATTGTTCTCAGTTGTTGGAAAGTCAACAAAGCATATAACAAGCAACATCATGCTGTTATCTGGCTGAATTAAAGCGCTATGTTAGCTACCAAATTAGACTTGAGAAATTCATATATGATGTTAAAAGCCTTTTGAGTACACTGACATTTAATTACTAAATATTATTTGGTTCTACTTCTTGACTAAACTAAATTCCAGAATGTACTGTCTCAAAAAATTGATTTTTTTAAAAGTTGATGTTAAGATCCTTGTTTTACGATTCTGTTGTTGAAATTGTTTGGTGGTACTGCTTATTATGTTGGGGAGGGAATGTTTCAAAGGGTGAGAAAGACAGAGTTGGAAGAGTTGTGAAGGAAGCGGGATGGATAATAGGTCTGTCACGGCAGGACTTCGAGACCCTGTACACCGATCTCCTGGGCAAGAAGCTGACCGATGTGATGGATGATGTCAACCATCCTCTTTACGAGCGGTTAGCAAGTCATCTGATCGCTCGATCGGGCCGTATGCGAGTGCCCTCTGCCATGACAAACCGCTATTTTTCCTCCTTTGTACCACAAGCAATTGCTTTTCATAATTCTCATTATAAACGGGGGGGGGGGGGGGGGGGGTGGTATTTAAGTTGGGGTCTTGTTTGTATATTATTGTGTGTATTGTGTTTATGTATGAGCACTCTCATGAGTTGAATTTCCCTGTTTGGGATTAATAAAGTTTAAATGAATGAATGAATGAATGACAAGCCATTTTGATAGATAGTCAAGTTATAACAGAGCTTACTGATAACCTCACCACCCTCGATATTCAACAGGATCGGAAGTGGTTGTTTGCCAGAAATCCACGCGGCAGGCAGCTAGCTGCAGACTACATTCCAAATTTCACAAAAAGTTTCAAAAATGTTAAAATTACTGTATTTCATTATCATATAAGGAATGACCATGAGAAATGCATTGAAATAAGTACAAACATGCCTAGTGTTTGGTCAGTAATCTTTGAAATAGACTTTGAAAATTATGAAAGGTTTCTGAAAAATCTGTTTTGTGAATGGTAAAAATAATAGCCGCGTGGAAAGCGTTAAAAAGTCTAGTGCCTTGCCGTATGCTGAATTCCCACATCGCATTAGAATGTCAGCACACTTTAAACAGACTGTTCCGATAAAACAAATATCCAAAGCATAAAGAAAAGGCTCACTTGTGTGGATCATTATTATCTATCCAATAACCACAAGATAGCAAATTAATTTTTAGCGATGTGATTTAGCAATAGACGCTCACGATCCTGCCTGAATGGACTATCTTGATGCACTGTTTTAAAACAACCACAAGTTAACCAGTGAATCGATCTACGTTGTTTACAATGTTGCTCACAATTTAATTAAATTTTAAGCAATAATGTTAAACAACGTTGAGCGATTCACTGGTAAACTTGTGGTGGTTTAATTTTAAACAGCGTTACCGTGTCTAACTTAAACATGTTAAAACGTGAGTTTATCGTTTGAATTTATACATGTTTAAAAAAAACACGATTATAAACTCTGCACATCTCGTTCCGCAATTCCAAGTGGTCCTGCGTTGATTGTGTACAGGTATTTTATCTATTGTAGCCCTAAGGCTGAGTTCACGTAGGAGTATACTATTCGGGTATACGGTGCATGCACGTTTTGCAGGGCACGCGTATAGCTTAAAATCGGAACAATGTAATCTCATAATACCGGGTCACATAAGATGGCACTATTCGAAAAGGCCGTATACCTGCGTATAGTGTAGTATAGTATAGCAG
The DNA here is from genome assembly GCA_035610835.1 of Ophiura sarsii. Classification (NCBI taxonomy): domain Eukaryota; kingdom Metazoa; phylum Echinodermata; class Ophiuroidea; order Amphilepidida; family Ophiuridae; genus Ophiura; species Ophiura sarsii. The sequence continues at coordinate 51,367,999 of CM069444.1, forward strand.
CGTATACCGTCCGGTTTTGATGTGGCAGCTGCAATTCGTGTGTACAGGCGTTCTGAATTTCCCCTATCACGATTTATAAATAATTTATTGCGTAGAATGGGGTAAGTTAGAAACAATAGGACTCCTTTGCAATTTAATAGCACATGCCTTCATATGTACATGTTATAATATCAACCAAATGATATATGATATGTAGACCATACATTCTCTTGGTGATAGAACAACTCTCAAATGTGCAGGTTTCCTTAATAAAATATACACAAATATAAGTGTCAAAGTAATAAAAATAACATTGGATTTGGAATTCAAAACTCGTCGTCTTAACTAATAATCCATTTCTGAAGTGTCCATTTGATCGCCGCCAAAAGACCGAGTAGGGCACGCGTGCTACCCTATGTGACTCGCCGTGCCCGTATAGCGTATAGCGAATACCGAATAGCGTATAGCGAATACCGTATACCGTATACTCCTATGTGAACCCAGCCTGGGTTACAATAGATATCGACCGAATGCCCAAGGAAGTCACTTTTTGAATTTTGTGAGTGCTGTAATCATTGATCTATGACTCAAATGTATAAAAGTATACATTTAGGATAGAGGTCAGAGAATCCATATTATGCGTCAATTTTTACCAAAAATCACAAAAACTCCCTTTTTGGACCCAATCAAGTTCAACAAAGCTAACAATAATACTTCTGAGTAAAAAATTCCCAAATTGCTAGATTATGATGTAACGATACTTACTTAGGGACGATTTTTTTTTTTAAACCTAATCTAAAATTATTTTCCCCAAAATTCTCAAATAGTGAAAGATTATGATGTAAAGACACTAACTTAGGGATTTTTTTTTTAAAACTTAATCTAATATTTTTTGAAATTTTTGACCAAAAAGCGCCAAAAAAGTGAAAAAAAATCAGAAAAAAAAAAATCACTTTTTGTGGCGCTTTTTGATCAAAATTTCAAAAAAATATTAGACTTAAGTTTAAAAAAAATAAATCCCTAAGTTAGTGTCTTTACATCATAATCTAGCAATTTGGGAATTTTGGGAAAAATAATTTTGAGTAAGAAATTTCCCAAATTGCTAGATTATGATGTAAATAACTTTTTTTTGACCAAAAAGCGCCAAAAAGGGGGAAAAAACACACTTTTTGCGGCGCTTTTTGGTCAAAATTTCAAAAAATATTAGATTAAGTTTAAAAAAAAAAAATCCCTACATTAGTGTCTTTACATCATAATCTAGCAATTTGGGAATTTCTTACTCAAAATTATTTTTGTTAGCCTTGTTGAACATTTTTGGGTCAACATTTTTTGTGTGATTTTCTCAAAAAATCAACATTTTTGGTCAAAATTGACGCAAAATTTGGATTCTATGATCCATTTCCTTTCCAAAATGTATACTTTTATGCGTATTTGATTAATAGTTCAATAATTACAGCACTCACAAAATTCAAAAAATCAAGTCAAAAACTTCCTTGAGTCCCCCCTTAAATACACTTTTAAAGGCTACACGATCCGCACGTCAGCTCGCACCAGGCACGGTTAAGGCATCCAGTTGGTGCGCTAGTTTAGTTAAATGCGCATTAAACTACCCCCGTACCCATGTTTAAAGTTAGACACTTTTCGGCGAGTTAGACGCATGTTTAAGTAAAACAAATGTACGAGAATCACGTATAGTTAAACGCTGTGTCTAAAGTCAAAGTTAGACGCGTGTTTTAGCTTAAAACCCTGTTTAACCAGTTTAACTACGTACGAGGAATACGGCCCTAATAGTGTTTGGACGACCGATTGATCCCTCCTGTCAGCTTCATTTTCATACAAAACTTTCATTTTTGCCGAAATTGAAGTTAAGATATTGTTGCTCTGAGCCCTCGATATGTCACATTATGTCACATTATTAGTATAGTGAAGAGCCTATTATCTGTAGCTATTGGTAGCCCATGAAATGTTTAAAAAAACACACACTTTTAAGTGGGTTTGACACAGTATCAAAATACTGTGGGCCGTATTCTCGTACTAAACACGGTTTTAGCTTAAAACCGTGTCTAACTGAACGCGTGTCTAACTTAAACGCGAGTTTATCTTTTAAACAACGTGTTTAACAAAACACAGTTTTGAACTCCGCGAATCTCGTCCCCAGAGTGGTCGTGCGTTACTGTATACAGGTATTTATTTTTGTTGTGGCCCTAATGGATTACACCAGATATCGACCGAATACCGAAAAGCTCGTGTATTTTTAATTTTAATACTACACGAACTGAACGTCAGCTTGTAGAAGATACGTTGAGTGATTATTCAAAGCATACAGTTAATATTGTATGACTGTATGAGTTTAGTTAAACGCGCTTTAAACTACCCACATACCCATGTTTGAAGTTAGATACTGTGAGTTAGACGCGTTTAAACAAATTTGCGAGAATTACGTATAGTTAAACGATGTCTCTGAAGTCAAAGACTGACGCGTGTTTAGCTTAAAACCGTGTTGCCTGTGTGTTTAGCTCCTGCACCGGTTTAGATGGGCACATTCTTGGGCTATTGAGAAGGTACGAGTCTAGTGCATGCTATGTGCGTTGAGCACTCAGACTTGGCACAGCCTATTGGAACATGTGGAACGTGCTTGACGATATAGAGAAGATCAGCAGAGTGGATGAGAACGCACCACAAAATTCCGCGTTGTTAGTTAGATCAGATTCATCATATCCATTTATCTGAGTTTTAGAAAATCTGGGGCATCTTTACTTCAAAATCATTGAAAATATGCACTGTATTCCAAAATATGTTTTGTGGTATGGATTCTATAGAATTTTATTTTTGTGAAATTGTATTTGAATGTGATTTGTAAGTTTTCTTGATAATAATTTAGATATTCAGCAGATCGAATTAAAATTTGCTATCTACTGAAGATAGCAACATTTAGAAAACAGTATTTTGGAATTGAGGGTTATAATGCTTAAATAATCTGCACAAAGCCACTTTATAACTTTATGTGAAGGTAACAAAGGAAGATCTAATTTGCATGATCTTAATATCATTCCAATGATTTTAGAATTTTTTAACACTTTCCACGCGGCTTTTGGTTTTACAATATAATAGAAAACATTTTTGTCAGAAACCTTTCACAGCTTTCAAGGTCTATCCCAAGGATGACTGAATCAATACTAGGTATGTTTGTACTTTGTAATGTATTCCCAATATGGTAATGAAATTCAATTATTTGACATTTCTGAAACATTTTGTGACATTTTGGAATATCGTCTGCAGACGCTTGCCGCGTGGAAAGTATTAACAATTAGCATGATTAGACGGACCTTAATTGCATGGACAGTTTTATCGATAGAAAACCCCGACTAAAACCGAAGTTTCAATAGGATATAATATAGCAAGGCATGATCAAGAATGAATTTAAAAAAAAATTAACTGGTCAAAAACTAGAAACCTATAGTCCTATACATGTACATCTACATGATCTATAAGATGTATATGTACTCAACAAGGATGGACCAATCGGTCGTCCAAACATGATGTATACTACTACATCTACATGATCTATAAGCTGTATACTCAACAAGGATGGACCAATCGGTCGTCCAAACATGATGTATACTATTACTACTAGGCTAGCATGATTGGTGCACAAACCTCTTCAGTTTTCAATGCCGCTGTCATGTAAGCAGTTAATAGTGGTTAAGTTTGTCCTAGGAAGAAAATGCGAAAACATGTCGTCGCGCAGACATGCAGGGTGCAATAAACAAAGATGTGCAGGAATAAATATATTGAGTCGATTTAATATTTTGTCAAATCCATTTTAGGACAGTCCATTCAGGATCGTGAGCGTCTATTGCTTAAAATTACATCGCTAAAAAATGAAATTCGCTATCTTGGTTATTGGATAGATAATTAATAATGAGCCTTTTCTTTATGCTTTGAATATTTGTTTTATCGGAACAGTCTGGCTATGTGTGCTGACATTCTTAAGCGATGTGGGAATTCAGCATACGGCAAGGCACTAGACTTTTTAATGGATGGATTTCTGGCAAACAACCACTTCCGATTCTGATGAATATCAAGGGCGATGAGGTTATCAGTAAACTTTGTTATAACTTGACTGTTTATCAAAATGGCTTGTCTAAAAGTGGAAACCAAAATATATATTTTTAATTAAATGTTCTGTACTCAAAAAGCGAGGCGAAGCCGAGTGTAATGGAGTAATCCAAATTGGACCGGGTGATATAGTTGTAAACTGCTCACAAAAAGTATCGAAACACTTAGAAATGATCCAATATATAACGGCTCGAAAAGGTATGCATTAATCGAAGCAAATAACCAAGTGCATAATTTTGTTCTGCGTATTTTGACAGCTCAATCGTTGAGATACGATGTTGCGGAGCGGAGTTATTGTCATTTCAATGATCGTGGGTCCAGTTTCCAAGGTGACAATCATCCCTATTGAAAATCACGAATCTGATCATTCGAACCTCTTTCTATATAGGGTGATTGTCACTTTTGAAACTGGACCCACGACCATTGAAATGACAATAACTCCGCTCTGCAACATCGTATCTCATCGATCGAGGTGTCAAAATACGCAGAACAAAATTATGCACTTGGTTATTTGCTTCGATTAATGCATACCCTTTCGAGCCGTTATATATTGGATCATTTCTAAGTGTTTCGATACTTTTTGTGAGCAGTTTACTTTAGTATAACACAAACAAAAGGCATTCACCATTAGTTTTATATCATGATATCACATCATTCTTTTCCAGCCATAATGATAGTAAAAACGATCACATGGTTGAAATCAGGCCTATCATGATATACATCTATTTTGGATTATGTTTCTGCTGATCATCAAATTATGTTGCTTTATCTATAGTAACACGTATTATTATTATTTTATTTGGTAATCTTTACGCCATTGCAATAAAACAAACCTTTAAATTCAAGAGAATTTTAAGATTTTATTTCCGTATTCAGCGTGTTTATTAAAATTCTTTATCATTACACTTGTTGGTTCCGAATGGTCATACATTCGTGATATGCAAACCAAAATGCCGCAAGCATTGGCAAGTTACCAGTTTGATTACTCCTAATTCCCGAAAACTTCCGATCTCGATTTGAAATCGTCCATAGTTCATAGTTGTTATTTGGCTTAATATTCAATTCTAGGCAATCGGTCTGGGATTCAACCCAGTCATGCCAGGCAATGCCAGCCGCGTATGGGTTGGGTACACTTCTCGACTCCATATACCACAATGCTCATGATGCTTTATTACATGTACGGTAAACCAGGCGGGTACGGATCGCTGCGTCGACGAATGCGTCCGCTCAATGATCATACATCTATGTACATTGCCTGGCATTTATTTTCTGTGATAATATGAATCATTGATTCGATCTGATTTCTACATTACATGTATTATCCTAGAGCGTATTATTTAATCATTTCGTTCTGAATGTGAAAGCTACATTAGTACCATGATGACCGTGATCAATCATTTGCGGATATATGACAATTGAATCAGCCTCTATTTCCCTGATATTTTGATTTCACATGGACATGGGCATAACACATAGAATATTGATACGCAATAAAGGAATCGCATTTTCCATTAGCAATTAATAAGGCCCTGTCACACTTTTGCGTATAGATCTAACGTGTGCCCGACGTTTTGGACATTTGTGTGTACGTTCGTATAAGTTGTCATTCGTTCGTGACATATTTGGCATACCGTTCGTTAGCGGTTCGCTATGGCCATGGGTTCGCAGAGGTACGCTGGTGTTTATGAACGTTTTTTAGCAGTGTTCAAAATGTTGAGCGGGTGACAACGTAGTGATATGTACATGTATATGTTGATGATTCGCTGCGTGAACGACGTTGGGTGTAGGTTTCTTCTTAATCGCCGTATGGTCAAACGGCTGACGAATTAGCAACCTACACCCAACGTGTGAAACGTTCACGCAGTGCATGAATGCTCAACGTATACATAAGCGTATTGATCCACAGCTACGTTGTCACCCGAGGGGGGGAGGGGGGGGGGGGGGGGGGGGGGGGAGGGAGGGGGGGGGGGGGGCTTGGAACACTTTCCCCCCGCTTGCCCCCAATGAAATCAATCGGTATGGGTGTGGAATGGAGCCCCCCATTAGGAGCCCCCCCACCCCCATTTCAAGTCACTGCCCCTTCTTGCCCCCAAATGAAAAAGTCTAGTTACGCCACTGGCTCGACAAATGCATCGTGTGAAAAAAGCTTTAGTTGGGCGGCGTTCGCGCAATGCATTGTGGGAAGACCTTAAAATATATTTATGTTCAATATTATCTAAACAGTTAGTTGTCGAGACTCCATCTGCGTCAGTTTTTATCACCCACATTTTCCAATTTTTCAAAAACGCGAATCTATTCGCTTGAAACATTCAAAAGTCAATGAGAACCTCCGGTAAAGGTATGGTGTATGAAGTCCTAAGTATGCAAATGAGGATCATGAGATCTGCTTTTCGACAGAAAACATTTAGGGGTACAAGATATGCAGTGCATTTTTGGTTTGTGTTAGTGGGTCTGGTTTGATTAACTAATGCTATAAGCACTGATTAAAACTAAGGCGAGGGGTGATGGGAGGTGGGAACAATTTAGGAGAGTGCAGGGGCGTAACTAGATGGGGGAAGGGGCAGGGAGCATTTCCCCCCTGCCAGAAGGCTTGGGGAGGGGGCAGGGGGAATTTGCCCCACTGCCAGAAGGCTTGCTCCTGATTGCCCCAAATGAAATGAGAAACGCTATGTATACAAACAATAGTCGGTTATGCCCCCCTGCCATAAGGCGTACCCCCTGATGTCTCCCCCAATTGAAGACCCTAGTTACGCTATGGGAGAGTGCGAAGCCATATTCAATACGACGTGTTTGGGAACATTGGAGGGGGGGTGCATAGATATTTCTAGGATGGGACACGTTCCTCATAGGGCCTACAATTTAATTAATAGACTTCTTCGTAATTTAGTTATTCTCATGCCGAAATTTAAAATATGTTTCGAGATCCAGTTATAGAACGCACTACACTAAATAGGATGGCAAATGCGTAACAAAATCCTAAATTTAAAAGACTAGAAAATAAGAACAATATTGTGTAAATGGCTAGGATTTTCTATTAATTATGATTAATGGAACATCGCCTCCATGCATACTGACTATAAACTGTGCATCATAGGTAAATTTGGAGAGATCTTTCATATTGGATTTTTTACAGGAAACAAGGGCGATTACGGTGACATTTCCAAGCTTTCGGGTAGTCTCTTCAGGGCGTTCGTTTGGAAAATCACTCAGGCTACCCTCTATAATAATTGTCTGCACTTTTAAGTGAGAAAAAGTAGGCTAATCATCTTCAAGCAAAATTCACTCTATAATAGGTCCCATTTCTAAATGTAATGGTCTAAAATAAAGTTTTATATCACTATTTTTGTACATATCCGGGCCTCATGCCTATGGGCTTCTATTTAGTAGCGTGCACCCTATACAGGGTGTCCCAAAATGAGTTATAGTGGGTTTGATGAAAATACAAAAATGAAATCAACAGTGTAATTCTTAATGTAATACTTGCAATACTGGTCGATATGGCCCTTATACCAAAGTTATATACTGAGTCTGTTATTAAATTGCATCAAGATATCTCCTTTTATTCTGGATCAGGTGTGGCATGACATTACTGAAATCGATGAAAATAAATGTTTCAATATCAGTACATTTCAATTTATTTATCTTACATCACTTTTAAAACTACGGCCAAAGAATGTGGATGATTGCCCTTACCGATGTGTTAATTGCCTCAAGATATCTCTTTCTATTAGGTCGTCCGTATAGGAGATACCTTAGGCCAACACAAAAAGTGCGTGTTGCCCTCACAAGCCTAAAATCGGGAAGGTCAGCCGGCCAGAGTTTTTATTATTTTTAAAAATTATTTTACCAAATCAACCATTTTATACCTATTATTTCAGTCAACATGCAATGATGGGTGGACACTAAGGAAAACGCATACTGGCTGTATTTTCTACCCAATATGGTGAATATTTTCTTGAAGTACTACACATCCATGAAAAATACACCGTCGCCGACTTACGCCGCCGTGCGTGCAGTTTCAAACCCGAGCTCGTTGTTTGGTTTTCTGGGTTTCGTTGGCTTTTACACACATGGTATGTCATGTCAAACTCATGTCGTTGTATGTCATGTCGTGTCATGTCATGTTGTGGCGTGTCATGTCATGTCGTGTTATAAATTTGTAGTATATCATTTACAGGTATCATTTAAGTTTGCTAAATATGTATTTTGATGTATTATGTTGCAAACTAAAAAATAAATAAATAAATAAATAAAAACAATCCGAAATTGCACCAAAACGATTTTTTTGTGTCAATTTTAAAATTAAAAAAAATATCAGTATTTTTAGCGATATTTGATACCAGAAATGGATACTCCGACTCATTTCCTTTCCAAAAATGTATACTTTTTTAAAACCCTTTTTTTTACATTGAAAAAAAAAAAATAGCGACCCTAGATTTCCCAAAATTCGGGTCGGTCGGAAAGGGCAAGTCAACTTTTTTTTTTTGGGCCTAGTTTAAATTCAAAATTTACCGCACTTGATAAATTTCATGTTTTTTGGGGTTGACACCCCTCAAGCTGAACAATTCCTTTTACGTCCTATAATCATCTTCAAGCAAAATTCACTCTAAAAGTAAAAGGTCCCATTTCACAATTGAGTGGTCTGAAATAGGGTTTTATATCACTAATATTGTACCTCTGTTTAGTAGTAATGGGCCTCTATTTAGTAGTGTGCACCCTAAATGCAATTTTCGCAGTATAAAATCATTCTAGGACACCCTGTAGATACATGCTGGCAACGTTTGGTTTTAGCAATGTTTCCACCGCCGCGTGCTCTGTATGAAGGAGTATTTTGTTCGTTCATTCATTGAAGACTGCTGAAAATACACATCTGACACAGGAAGGCGCATTAAGTGAAGATAAATATAATTCAATCTGCCTTAGCTTTGGGCAAACCATGGTAAATATACAGCACACAGCGTGTCCTGATCATGCTGATTCTACATGTACATGTACACGGGCTCCGTCTGCAAGTTAAGCAACGCGGCAGTCGTCTGCAGACGACAATTCAAATTTTTTACAAAATGTTTAAAAATGTCAAAATTATTAAATTTCAACACCATATTTGGAATCACCATAAGAAATGCATTAAAATAAGTACAAACATGCCTAGTATTAGTTCAGTGATCCTTGAGATAGACTTTGAAACTTGGGAAAGGTTTCTGAAAAATTTGTTATGTTTATGGTAAAACTATAGCCGCGTGGAAGTGTTAGGCATTTTGAGGTTACTATTGAACACATTTTAGTTTACCGAACAATTTTATCGTACACAATCATGGGTGAACTATCTCCTAAAATTATGCATGTTATGTAAACTATATTTCTGTCCATTTAGGTACAACATTACAGAAGATGTTAACAAATATTATTGATAAACGCCATCTGCGATACATTTTAGATACAATGTTCGAATACTATTTTAAGGTCGATCAGTATTTTTGTCTCTCATGTTGTGCCGTTCAATCATGTTAAAATTGAAAACCTCCAGGAGGCTAAGTATGAACAGCTGAACTACCAGTTATTTACCTTAACTGCTCATAGCACTTATTAGGGCATTCCACATGTTCCATACTTTCATGTTAAAGACAACTTCCACCATTTAAAGCCACAATCAACATTTATAATCATATAATAGGCTATGCGTCGAAATAATTGATATCGAGTAGAAGGTTCACATGAATCACCGGTATGAGAAGAACCCCTTTTTTTTATTAAGAAATTGATCTTTTATCTCTACTACTACTACTACTACTACTACAGGGTGTCCCTAAAAAAGGGTGCACATGTTTGCGCAACTTGTTGACCATGAAGTTCTAAAATTTGGTGTAATATGTTTATACACACGGAAGGGGAAAACACTCAGCTTTCAGATGCCGTTTATTTGATCTGATTTGGATATGTCAATCCTGAGATATACCCAATTTATCAAAGCTCCCCAAAATCGACGTTGTGCCACTTTTACAGAAAGACTGATTATGAGCGTCAAAACGATACTAACATTGGTCTATCCATGGGCATCAATCGTCTTGAAACATTGGGGTGGGCATTTGACCAGAATTGTTTAAAAAAGGATGAGGACAAAAATGATGTCCTTGGGATTTCTACGAGCAGTTATGCTGGGATCCCTTTGAAGTGCACGCCGCACGACCGCACGTTATCAATGTGTCACTGTGTCCTGCCACTTTTCATATCTTAGTCGAAATCTAGAATGTTCTTTATTCATAATGGTGCTTGTACCATCTACCACGTATTTCCAATACTCCTTTGTATGTGTATTACTAGATGGTACGTGAGTGTTTGGGAAATGAATGGCAAACTCTCTGGTGACTTCTGCTGAACTTCCTCTTCTAATGAAAATTGAGGCCGCACCCAGCCATATGGACGTCTGTCTTGTTTTGAAAATGTAGGCCCAATAATCATTTTTTGTGAAACCTCGTCAAAAGGACTGGTTCGAATCATGTAACAAACATTTTTATATTCAGTTCTGCTTGGATACACAGGCACACATTCTATTATTTAAACCATTCAATCTCAATACAAAAATGTTATTTTGCATAACACTGGTGAACATGGTGAAGGGCAATCGTACAAGTGGAAGTTGTCGTATCTTAGGAGTAAATCTTTGAAACTGTAAAGTGGCACAACATCGATTCTGGGTAGCTCTAGTTAATTGTCCATATCTCAGGATTGACAAATCCGAATCAGATAAAATAAGCAGCATCTGAAAGCCAAGTGTTTAGTCTTTCAATATGTGTAAACATCATACACCAAATGTTAGAACTTCATGGTCAACAAGTTGGGTAAACACGTGCACCCTTTTTTTAGGGACACCCGGTATAGCATTCCAGAAAATGATGTTGTTGACGAAGTCATCCCCCCTGACCGACATCACACCAATTTCAAGAGCTGACATTTTGAAAGCAGGTTTTTGAAGGCCCAATCCACGAATGGACCATATTATTTCCTTAAAGGCCTGAGATGGACTAACTTGTTGATGCAGTTTCATTCGTTCCTGCCTGTGTGATACTTTGAAGTTTAAAAGCTTAAAAGCCGAAAAACTGATCGGTTGCCACTGAGTAGGACCAAAGATTTTCTAGAATTTCATATGTAAAGGACATAATCCACGCGGTAACGTATTTATACATGCATGACATGTACAACACATAACATGATATTAAACATTAAGCATGTTAAGTGATTGATCACTGATTTCTGCAAGGAAACGCATACTGGCATTTAATACGCATACGTACATATTTTATTCATGTGACCCCTTTGCTTATCCACGCTTACATTGAGACCAATTATTTAATATAAAACATAGTCTGATTACTCAATGCATGCACCAACATTGTGAATACAATAGACTGTAAAACAATGTATCCCCGGTGGTTTCAGTCAACATTGACTTTTCCGCGAAGAAGACAAATAATAGAAAGAGTATTGTGTCATATCAAATTGTCATGGGAATAAGAAAAAGGGGTATTTTGAACCAGATGTGTCTTCGTTTTTGCGCAAAAAGAGCGACTTTTTAGAAAGTGTCCTTGAACATGTTGAAATGGTGTACAAAGGGGGTTTATTTCAGACAATATGTCTGCGCTTTTGTGCAAAAAAGGGGGTCAAATGAGCATAATTTTCCGCGTAACGCCGTCAAATAGGGGGTATTTCAAGATCCTGGAACGATCATGTGTTACCCCTCTGAATACGAAGAGAGAACACCGGGAATGTATCTCAATCTAATATACTTGTGGACATGTTTCCTACTTATTCTGATTATTTCACCAAGATGTCTCTTTTTGTCCAAGCGTGATGGCTGCATGGCAAGACATTGCTGAACATCGATGTAACTTTCTTCTTCAATTTCAGCCAAAGATTGTATTACCATGATTACACTAGCAACCAAAAGTCATTGGACACCTTGCATGCTACACATTTACAGAAAACACTACATTGTAGGAACACATTAAGCTTCTGTGCGTAGCTTTTCGGTATTCTAGATTTGCAAATTGATGAAAAGTTCTTATAAATTTGTTTAAACAAATTTGAGTTATTTTTGAGACATTATTAGTTTATAGGGAAAACACTTATTGTATGCCCAGTTCCTGTGGGTGCTATGAGAATGTATAGGGAATTTGGATGGTTTCCATTTGAAAGTCATGGCGTTAAATAAAAGTTTTAAAATCCCTCCCAAATATTCCATTTTTAAAGATGAATAAAGAGATCAATTTTCAATATCTGGGAAAGATTAAAGATTAGGGCCAATTTTGGGACTAGTTTGACTTGAGTGGATCCATTGACAAACAATTGCGAAGGTTATTTTAAAAGGAAGTCAAAATTGACACACTGCCTACTATTGGATTGTATAGGATATAATGAGTTTGATGAATTATTCATGAGCTATTTTCAATTAGAAATTTGTATGGAGATCAACATAAGCACGTATTTTCTTAAATTTCATGGAATTAGAATGAGCAGATGTTGCAGGAAGCATGAATTTATTAATGAGAAGAGATTCATGAACACATTTTGTTCAACGCATAAACCAAGGTGTCCAATGACTTTTGGTTGCTAGTGTAAAAAGCCAGTCACTTCCACAAACTTTCATCAAATGTATAGTGGAAACCAACTAAAACGGGACATAGCAAATCGCCTGCATAATTTGTTTTCAATGGACTCTACCAAACAGAGAATATTAATTCGTCAAAATATGGTCTTATTTGACAAATTAAAAACTTGTCATAAGAAATGGCAGGTTTGTGATTCAAGAATATTCTGTAATGGTGTGATGCTAAAAGAACAATTTAGAGTGTTTCTAGTTAATTTTTATAGTAACAAACATTTCCTTGACTGAAATATATTTAACTTTTAATGGCAAATCAATGAATGACAATTGAAATGACAAATTAAATGATTAACTATCAATGAAATGACAAATTAAGATTAGTCGTTAATTTCCATGATTTGTCATTCATATTAAATGACTAATTATTGATTAAAAATTATTCTTTTAATTTGTCATTTAATTTGTAATTCATTTGTATGTCATTGAAAGTCAAATGTTGAAAATTATTTAAAAATACTACTAATTGGTCATTTATCATTACAAAATAATTGTTTAGCATTACAAAATATTTCTTAACTGACGAACCTTGCATGACAAATGTTTAATTTGTCAAATAAGACCTCATTTTTGACGAAATAATATTCTCTGTGAATTTTTACAAAATAGTCATTATATCTATCTATATCAGAAACGTCCGATTTTTTAAATCCAAAATTCTTAAGCTAAATAAATGTAGATGTTTATCAATTACAAGCACTCTCTTAGCAATTAGGCCTACATGAATTATATTTGAATAAATATATCTTTCCCGGTATAAATAATTTCGGGACACCCCGTAATGCAATATTACTGCAAGATGACGAACCGAAATATGTTTGCCAACTGACTTTTAACCTTGAACATGTTGAACTAGTTATTTCCAGAGGTTAAAACTTCAAAGTCAAAATTCAACATTTCCTGACGGTTTCTATTAAGAAAGATAGCAATGCAATAAATAGCGCATTAGCCTAATTCAATATAATGTTCATACAACATGACAACCATTGAGAATGATTACATGTTACGGATGAATTGAAAGCATCATACATCGGCTTTCCGAGTCAATTGGTGAAGCAATAATGTCAATCGAAATAATTAAATGTCACCCCTTTCGATGATTTTGGACAAAAATATCGTAAGGGTGTATGCGCGGGTCTGGACATTTGAAACCATAACCTATATTTAATGGTTTGTAAATAATTAATAGCTGACTGTTGTCAACTTAAATGCATCTTTCTCTTTCCATTTTCTTGAATTAGAACTTCATCTTTAAATCATTAGATTTTAATTTATAGTATATCAGGATTAATTTGATTTGTAAATAATTTTTCTGGACAAAATTTGGACCCATGTCTACATCTAAAGCATGAAACCCGGGCATTAAACTATATTATGAACTCAACAACGTACGTTTTCTAACATGTCTAAGGAATCCTGCCAAATTGAGCGCCCCATTAGAAGGGCACATTCGCGTATCTCTTACATGAGAATACCCCCCGGTTCTAGATCGTGTTAAATTTTGTACGCGACCTGTGAACGAACTCAAAACTACGGTACAATGCGATAATTTGCCAAGCCAGCGGCGGCTGTTGATAATTATCCAGCTGCACTGCGGCAAAACAGGACGAGCACAGCTTTGGCAGCTACTCTGTTACTATGGTCTAATCATGAAAGTACGTCTAATTCACGGCAATTCTGCATTGTTTGCTACTCGATTAATCCTTCATTCGATTGCTTGGTGCCTTCGGCTCGAAGCACAGCCAATTTTGTCCATTTTGAGAAAAATAGGTTGGAGACTATTTTTTGTTTTTCTCTTTTCCCTTTCATTCCCTTTTTATTTTCCCCTCCCTTTCTTTCCCTTTCCTTCCCTTTTCCCCTTCCTCACCTCCTTTTCTTTCACTTTGTTCTATTTTCTCCTTCCCTACACTTCGCGTTTTAGCCCGGTAGTTTGAGCTGGCCTTCTCGATCAAAACCATCAGGGGTACTCTGCCCCCTCACCCGGGCGATACGCTATACTGCTTCAATTGTTAATTAATTGATGTGCGTAACTGTTGAAAACTTTTACATCTTTACGTTTCTTTTAAATGTATACATCCCATGATGTGTAAAACGGGGACGCATAGACGACCCTCTTAGTCTTATCATGATCATGTTTTATGAATCTAGAATAAGAAACGAGACGCCGGCGTAATAACATAAAATGAAGTCAGTGTTCAAGCACATAAGGTAATCCGGAGGCCGGGGTCGTTGCAGATAAAATGGTGTAGTATCCATGGTAACCCTTTGAAATGCCGCACCACTATATAATATTTACGGTTCATCCCAGAGTTCGAGCAGTTTCAGACCTTTAGTAAAAATTGTCTTTGCTTATAAGTTATAATAGTATTAATACCGTATACGTTGACGCGTTGGCAATTTCCAAAATCAACACTGTTGCATGGTATTCTCTACAAAATGCATTATGGAAACTATTATAACTCTAATTGATAGGCCCAATGTTCGAATCTAGAATCCAGATTATATATATATATATATGACAGTATCAGGAAATACTTTGTATTAAACATGTTAAAGGGCAAAAAGGGGTAACTATTTCTTTTGAGGGTTACGTGGATGGTTTTTGTCATGTCATATCACATTTTCTTGAGGGATTTTTACAAATTTGAATATCCATGTGGCGAGTCGATGTCAGAATTGAATATGACCCCAAGAAAAACAGAGAATGGGAAAATTAGAGATTATAGACAGCATGTAAAGTAAAATTTAGATTTAGGCCTAGATTCTTCCACGCCGACTAATGTAGCGCCGTTGGATACCTTTACTGATCACTTATGGTCACGCGTTATGAACTCGCCTCCCAATAGGGTGGTGCCGTTACATTTTTAAGTTTTATGCTGTCATTTTCCTCAAATATTTTCAAAACCAGCTATCTCAACAAATTTGGTATCATTTTAAAGCCCTAATAACAAGCTATCTGCCTGCAAAATGGCATTGGTATAGCTAATACAGAAGGGGAGATACAGCTGTTTGATGTTTGGAGACCAGGGGTGGTGCTGGAAGGGGTGCCGCTGGAAGGGGTGCCGCCTGTACAGACTCAATGGGGATAATCCAATAATGGCGATAATCTTTGTTCTTTTTACAATAACTAGTCATCCTACAATGTTACAAACACCATTCTGGTCCCATTTTAAAGGATATTTAGTAGTCTTTAAGTATGTGGTTCAACAGACTTGTCAACTATTTGTAACAACTAATTAATTATGGATAAGACCATGATCACCAGCTTTCTTCCTATTCGCTACACAGTCAACATGAATAATCAGCCTCAATTTACCGGATTTATAAAAATGACTATAACAGAAAAAGTGTTCAACCTATGATAGCAAAAGTATACATTTTGGAAAGCTTGTAACTAGTGGAATTCTGAAATGCAGTTTATATCAGGGAAGGTTTCATCCTTAAACAAATATTTCTGAAAATTCTAAAAATATATATAAAATAAAAATTGGAGATATTCACTAGCCGGTATAATTACCATACCGACGTAGTAACTTTGACAATTATATATCATCTAATGGGTAATTTCATGAGGAATTCAAATATGTAAAGTAAATAATGAGAGGGGTAGGTATAAAAAATATATGGATCTCAAAATAAAAATTAAAAAACTCTGATATTTTCCCAACATTTCCGATCATACCATTTTAGTTCTTGGTCGTACTATAATTTTAATGGCATATTTAGTTTCCTCATGCAATTTCCCTTCAGAAAATGTATACTTTTACTACCTCAGGGGGTATACAAGCAAATATAAATGTGTAAAGTTAAAATCATGTCGCGAAAGCCAAAATCCGTGTGTAACGCGAAAGGAGGCGAGCTTAAAACACATATCATGTCATGTCATATCACATTTTCTTGAGGGATTTTTACAAATTTTAATATCCATATGGCGTGTCGATGTCAGAATTGAATATGACCCCAAGAAAAATAGAGAATGGGAAAATTAGAGATGATAAACAGCATGTAAAGTATAATTTATATTTAGGCCTGAATTCTTCCACGCCGACTAATGTAGCGCCGTTGGGTACCTTTACTGACCACTTACATATGATCAGCATTTCAGTTTATTCGAAAGTTTTTCGTAAACATATCGATCACCAAACTATTTCTTAGCGCTCATATTATAGGCTACTTCTATTTGGGTGTTTTTGATATTTACAGTCACCATCCGGTTGTATATATGTTTAGTTGTTTGTGTAACGTTGTAGACAATAGGCACAATGAAAATGTATTGTTAAAGGTTGACGTTTTATTTCATATTTTGAACAGTTCTTTTGAGTCCGTCCCTAATAACATGACAGTACATGTAGTGCACGCCGCCCCCGATACACATTGACATCCACTTCTGTAGAAATTGGTAAATTGACATCACATCAATTTCGATTGGTGTCAATGCATAGAGTAAAATTGGGATTACCTTCTCTTAGAATATGTAGGCTATGCTTGTTGATGACGCTATATCAGTATGGGTATGTAAAGCGTGGTGAGACAACTGGGTCATTGTCAACGGCCGCCGCTGGTCTGACAAATTATCACATTGTACTATAGCTTCGAGTTCGTTCGCAGATCGGGTACACATGTTAACACGACCTAGATCTAGGGGGTAATATCATGTAAAGGCATTCGCGAATCCGGGACGCGAATGTACCCCACAGGTTATACATGTAGCCATGCGCAACGGGGAATCGCACCAGGCCTATAATTCTTATACATTCAATTGAATTGGTGCACGACGTCCATTCATTGCATGAACCGTTATACCAAACGGATCTACATATTTTGAAAATCTTAAACATAGTTATCATGATTATTATTCCCGACAAGTTTAGCAGCTAATTATAATATGATAACCTATGGTCTTACTTGACTAGATTCCTTCTTTTTTAAATCTTTTTCTGTTGCATATATTAGTATCACATCACATCGTATATAAACATAAATCATCAACAAAGACATATAACATATTTCACTTCCCTTTAAATCAAATCTTACAGAAGTTGTCTAATTTTAAGTTCTAAATATAAGACACTTAGTAAATTGGGATGTTTCCCATATTGGTATTTGCCAATAGTTGATTCGGCAATACTTATACACACTATTACATTATATTACTAGGCCTGTTATCATCATGGTAGCCAAATAATACATCTCGTTCCAGTACTTCCATGCTCAATTCCTCAGACATCTGGACCTATGAGATTCTACTATTATAGCGTGAAAATCTGAGACGAACATAACTAAGGATATTGGCAAATGACTTCAAATTCAAAGGGAAAATATCGTAAAAACTCATATTTAACGATTTAAGGGGACGGCCAAATTTACAACAATGAAAGGGGGGAAAAAGAAACAAATCAGTCAAAACTTTTCAGCAGTTTTTATCAACATTTAGACGTGAATTGTTACCATGGTTACAGAGCATCAGACGTACATCCGTTAATAAGACTCGAGTACAGGGAAAGCGTTTGGTAGATCAGTGGCGTAGCTAGGTTATTCATATTAAAGGGGGGGGGGGGGTGGGCGAGAAAAGTAAATGAACCTACAAGACTTTTGTGAGTCAATAAATGCGAAATATTTCGACTTTACACCTATTTTTGGCACGATCGAGGTACATTTTGGCTCTAAACAAGCTTGTAGCAAAGAAGGTTGCAAATTGGGGACACATTATCATGATTATGCGTGCTTAGCGCGCGAAATGCTTTCATCTGTATACTTTTCACCATCATAATTCCATGATTCCTGTGGTCAAATGAACCGACAGTGCCAATCTCAACCGACACGACGTCAATATTGGGGGGGGGGGGGGGGGGGGGGGGGGTCGTCCCATCGCCCACCCCTTCTGGTGACGCCACTGTGTAGATATATCTACAATTAAAATGTATTCTTCTTCCAGGTTCAGGAGAAAAATAACAACGATTTTGCCACTGCCCAAAATTGATTTAGTATGGAAACGGCAATTCATTTTATTGGCCTAAAGGCTGCCTAATCGTGTATAAGTGCCATTTAATCACTTCATTAACAAAACATACAAGTATAACGAATTATGTTGCATACTCTCTATAACAATGGTTTAGTTTTGACTTTGATGTTGACCTCTGAAAATAACTAGTTCAACCAACATGTTCTAGGTTAAAGTTAGTTTGAAAAACCTGTTAAATGGTTAGGCTTTCCAGCTTTCTGCGACATGCACATGATGCACCAGTGGCGTACCCAGCTTTTGGAAACTGGGGGAGGGGCAAGACCATAGTTGTACTGACGAAAGGCATGATGTACCGACAATTTTTTTTACAGACTCCCAAAAAAATCGTAAAACTTGCACACCCCCCCCCCCCCACGTCAGCAGCTGAAATCTTGATAAGTGGGGTTGGGGGGGGGGGGGGGGGTGGGGGGGGGGGGGGGGAATCAAAGCAATATGGAAAGAGATTCGAAAAATACTTTTGCAACAGTATAAACTATCTAGACAAGGATATTGAAAAAAGATGTATTATTTGGCTACCATGATGATAATAGTAATATAATATAATAGTGTACATAAGCAACATCCAATTTACTAAAGTGTCTTATACTTAGATCCTAAAATTAGACAACCTCTGTAAGATTTGAAGGAAAGGAAATGAAATATGTTTATATACGATGTGATGTGATAATTAATATATGCAACAGAAAAATATTTAAAAAGAAGGAATCTATAGTCAAGTAAGCCCAATGGGTAATCATATAATTAGCTGCTAAACTTTGTCGGGAATAATAACTATGTTTAAGATTTTCAGAATATGTAGATCCGTTTGGTAACACGGTTCATGTAATGAATGGAAGTCACGCACCAATGTAAGAATAGGCCGGGTGCGCATGGCTACATGTACAACCTCTAAGTGTGGGGTACATTCGCGTCCCGGATTCGCGTATGCCTTACATGATATTACCCCCTGGATCTAGATCGTGTTAAAATGTGTACCCGATCTGCGAACGAACTCGAATCTACAGTCAATGTGACAATTTGTCAGGCCACTGGCGGCCGTTGATAATGCTGCCCCCCCCCCCCCCCAAAGGAACAATAAATGTTTTCGGAGCTATCCCCACACACCCCACGAAATTTTGAGATATCACGCAAAAAATACCGTTTTTGAATGTTTTTCTGTATTTCTGAAGATCAAGCTTTGTTTCAAAATAGATTTTTAAAATAATTATAGCATTGTAAAGATATTTACTTTGACTAATAGTAATAAACCTAATAAATGGATTATATTTATATGATTTTGAATAATAAAGCAATATGTAAATTTTGCTACTTCCCAAAGTAAAAACGCAGTAACTACAAAATGTGTCTAATTCCAAGGAAAAACGCAGTATCTACAATACAACATTGTGTTAGCAATTTTTATGATATCAAGTGTAGACCGGTAAATAACACTTCAGTCTCATTCTTGAACCTTAACAGTAATAATTGAGACGTTTTTGGAGCTATCTCAACCCCAACCACACACACCTGACAGAATTTGGGGATATCATGCAAAAATTACTGGCTTGTTTTTCGGTGCAAAGATCTTTGTTTTAAAATAGATCTTTAAGGTAATTATTGTATTGTATAAAATATATTTAATTTGACTAATCAACCAAATAAATTCATTCCATCTATTTAATTTTGAATAATAAAGCAATTATGTGGATATATCATCATTGTAGATACTGCGTTTTTACTTTGAGAATTAGACACATTTGTAGTTACTGCGTTTTTACTTTGGAAGTAGAACAATGTATGTAGATACTGCATTTTCGGAAATGAAAAAATGCCTCTCCCAATTTTCTCTTTTAAATCTGTCATAATATGAAAGCCCTGTGTCCCTAGTACCCATTTATGTAAAAAAATAAATAATCAAAATCCCGAAATATGTAGTTACTGCGTTTTTTTCTTCTTTTGGGGCAGAATTATGACCCAGCTGTCTCACCACGCTTACATACCCATACTGGTAGCGTTTAATATCAACAAGCATATAGACATCTCAAAGAGAAGGTAATCCCATGGCATGTAATCCTGCCAAGGTAATCCCAATTTTACTCTATGCATTGACACCAATCGAAATTGATGTGATGGCAATTTACCAATTTCTACAGAAGTGGATATCAATGTGTATCGGGGGCGGCGTGCACTACTGTCATGTTATTAGTGACGAACTCAAAAGAACTGTTCAAAATATGAAATAAAACGTCAACCTTTAACAATACACATTCTCATTGTGCCTATTTGTCCACAACGTAATACAAACAACTAAACATACAACCGGATCGTGACTGTAAATATCAAAAACACCCAAATAGATGTAGCCTATAATAATATGAGGACTAAGAAATAGTTTGGTGATCGATACATTTTTACGAAAAACTTTCGAATAAACTGAAATGCTGATCATTATGTAAGTGTTCAGTAAAGGTACCCAACGGCGCTACATTAGTCGGCGTGGAAGAATTCAGGCCTAAATCTAAATTATACTTTACATGCTGTCTATCATCTCTAATTTTCCCATTATCTATTTTTCTTGGGGTCATATTCAATTCTGACATCGACACGCCATATGGATATTAAAATTTGTAAAAATCCCTCAAGAAAATGTGATATGACATGACAAAACACCATCCACATTGACCCTCAAAAGAAATAGTTACTTCTTTTTGCCCTTTAACATGCTTAATACAAAGTATTTCCTGATACTGTCATATATATATATATATATAATCTGGATTCTAGATTCGAACATTGGGCCTATCAATTAGAGTTATAAGAGTTTTACTAATGCATTTTGTAGAGAATACCATGCAACAGTATTGCTCATAGAAGGAAACTCGTTCCAGTACTTCCATGCTCAGTTCCTCAGACATCTGGACCTATGAGATTCTACTATTATAGCGTGAAAATCTGAGACAAACATAACTAAAGGATATTGGCAAATGACTTCAAATTCAAAGGAAAAATATCGTGAAAACTCATATTTATCAATTTAAGGGGACGGCCAAATTTACAGCAATGAAAGGGGAAAAAAGACACAAATCAGTCAAATCTTTCAGCAGTTTTTATCAACATTTAGAAGTGAATTGTTACAGAGCATCAGACGTACACCCGTTAATAAGACTCGAGTACAGGGAAAGCGTTTGGTTGGTAGATATATCTACAATTAAAATGTATCCTTCTTCCAGGTTTATGAGAAAAATGACAACGATTTTGCCACTGCCCAAAATTGATTTAGTATAGGTCGATGCGATGGGAAACTGCAATTCATTTTCATTGGCCTAAAGGCCGCCTAATTGTGCATGTACTATTTTTATCACTCCATACATGACTATAACAAAACATACAAGTACAACGAATTATGTTGCATTGAATTAATGATAAGCTATATCTCTATTACAATGGTTTAGTTTTGACTTTGACGTTGACCTCTGAAAATAACTAGTTCAACATGTTCAAGGTTAAAGTTATAGTTTGAAAAACCTGTTAACATGGTTAGGCTTTCCAGCTTTCTGCAACATGCACATGATGCACCAAATGTGTGCAACGATCAGGGATAGCACTGGATCAAAAATGTGAGAGGTCCCATGAAATTTTTCGGGACCCCGTAGGACTTCAAAAAACAAATGTAAGGGTACCTCAAGAAAATGAGAGGTCCCGAAGTATGGGTATTTGAAAATGGACGAAACTGATTTAGGAAAATTAGAGGCCACACTATGAGTCGATGACTTATGGTTTGGTTAGTTAGGGGTCGACGGGTATGATCGATGATGAGGACAGTTTTATTGAATTTATATTGTGAGAAAAGGATGGATATGTAATTTACAGAATTTCTTAAGGTTTCCATTTCCATACATCGTCAAATGTGAGGGGTCCCTTCAATTTTGATCAGGACCCGCAAGGCTTTCGAATTTGAAATCTGACGCGTCACTATTCGAAAGTGAGAGGTCTAGGACGCGCAGACGCGTCATAATGCGACCCTTGACAACGATCTGGGAAATTATTAATCATGGCCACAGTCATGACAGTGACTTTGCAGCTAGGCAGGTGTTAGTGCACGCGGTATCATGGTTCGATACACGTGTAAAAATAAAACGATTTGAAAGGCAATTAAATTACCCTTGATTTTACATCATCAATATGTTTATGTTGTGTTTTTTTCTGATTTTTAAAACTTATTTATTTATTTATTTATTTTGTTCGTTTAATTGTTTGTTTTTGTGCTTGTTTGTTTGCTTGTTTGTGTGTGTGTTTGTTGTGGGGGGGGGGGGGGGGTTTGTTTGTTTGTGGTTTTATTGCTTAGACTTCTCATTAGGAAGATGGTCACCCGTCGTTGATCATACAAGGTGAGTAAAAAACCACCTGTACTCAATTTCGGGATTTTATTTCAAAGAATCCGTGCAACATATTCTCAGATTATTTAAATTGGTTAAAATTGGTAGAGGAAAATATGTTTTTTTTACATTTACATAAAAATGTACATTTTAAAAAACCGAACAAGAATTGTGATAAGCTCTTCTTTGAATTGGACTTGAATAACGGTGCACACTCTTATCCGCTCATCACAAAAGCCCGATTTTATATTTGCTTTGCTGTATTCACGAAATAATGACATTGTTTTGTTTTTCGAGTATTTCCAAGTTGATTATTAAATAGCAGTATGCCTGCCTAAAATGAATGGGTTGGTTGTCCTCTCCACACCTTGTTCATACAATTGAAGGAGCGTTTTAAAACGTAAAATGATGGGTAACTATCATGTCATGCTTGCCTGTACAGTACTACTATAACATATCCATTTTAACCACAACGTTTCGCAGTGTTTCAATGATTTATTTGAAATGATCAGAAGCGTGGGAAAATTCCAGCGGCAAAAATCAATGTCTAACAAATATCTTAACAAGCTTTTTCTGGAATGTGGATGCTTATGAAAATCAGAATAACAGTAGCTGTAATACTAGTTCTAATCTAACACCAAGGCTTATAACACATGTATAAAGCCTTTATTCAATGTTCATCATCAAGAAATAATTATGATGGAATCATGGTTTTATGATATGGTAGCTGTCACGCAAGAACGAATGATTGAGTATATTATACGCTCGAATGATACTAAATGTAATTTAGAAATAATTAATTTATCGAATCACTGGTTCATAAATATATATACGCAATGTATGATCATCGTGCTGGGCAACGGATCCGGGGAAAGACTGCCCATTTATCGGCGCAGCGATCCGTACCCTTTTGGTTTACCATTTAAGCATATGAGTTAGGGAAGTGGTACCCAACTTATACGCGGCTAGAATTGCCTGGGATGCCGGTTCCGGACTGGTCGCCAATAAATAATTTATTGATATTTTTTTGTAAACACAATAATTGGCCTATGTAGTAAAGGTGCAATCCGAGTGTCAGATATGTATCAAAAACCGATAGAATAAATTGTCCGTTATATCATAAATGTACGCTCGTTATTCAGTCAAAAACTCGATTTATGCCTGGAACATTTTACACACAAAATACCATGTTTACACGTTGGCACAATGCAAAAATATGTTCTACCAAACAATATTGGTAATCAAATATTTTCACCACCTGGCAGATTCGAGTGCTAGTGGCGTACCCAGGATTTTGAAGGGGAGCAGAAATCTGCAATGTCGACAAATGGTATGATAAACAAATGCACGCGTAGCGCGAGAAATGATTCTCAGTTTTACTCGCAAAGAGCTGAAATAGGCAATACTATGCCTACAATCCTGGAAAAAGGTCTTGGAACGCTTACTTGTTAAGCATGTTAAGAACGGAAAACTAACACCCCTCTCCCCCGTGCAATGTTGAAAAATGTCAATGTCTTAAGGGAAGTAAGTGTCAACCCTAAATATATGAAATTTATCAAGCACTGTAACTTTTAAACTAATAATGAAATGTACATAAAAGTATACAATTTTTCAAATGAAATGAGTCGGAGAATCTATATTTGGTATTAAATTTCCCCCCAAAAGGTGATTGCTATATTTTTGCCCAAAAATCACTTTTTTTGGCGCCAAACATTTTCAGACAACATAACAAAATCAGTTTTTGATTAAAAATTTCAATATTTCACCAAAATCATCTAAAGTCAATTATCTAGGAAGCACTTTTTTTTTTTTGCTTACAAATTTTTAGTTCTGAAAATATTGACCAAAAAGTGCCAACAATGAGATTTTTATCTCAAAAATCACATTTTTGGCACTTTGTGGATGCATATCTCGAGTTTAAAATCCATAATCGAAAAAATAAAAAATTGCCTCCTAGCGCTGAAAGTCCTCTACACAATGGTAGTAAAATCTTACCTGATAGTTTGATATCTTTTTAGTTATGCTGTCTGAAAAATCGTAAAATTCCTTCAAATTTGAACTTCTAGAAAACAGCGATTTAGTCAAAATATTGACATTTTCCACCATTTAAAGCTGAATGTTCACGGAATACAGGGGCGTGTGACCTAAAAAGCGAGTATACTATTATGAACAATCATAATAAACTATCAGATCCAATTTATATTGTCACAATGTGAAGAAATTGGAAGAAAACTGAAATTTAAATGATCGTAAGATTGGCCTTTGTTTACATTTTTAGACGGATATTAAGCGGCGCGTCTAGTATTACGCGCGGGAAGTTTCAGCGCGCGACGCAATGATCGAACAGCTGTCGCAGCATTTGAAAAGCGCGGAACTCCGCTTAAATTCCCGCCAAATAACCATGCGCCTTTTCCTGGCTCAAACTTACCAAAACAACAATTTTAAATCACCCAAAAGAACGGGAAATAATCGCTTCCGATTAGTAACTTATGATGGTAATGATAGAATACATATAAAAGTATAAAATAATAGAGAAATATGAAATTCAATTTTTGAAACAAGTGCCGGGTTGACACTGCCCTTAAGCAGTAATTCAAGGTGTCCCAACATTGATTGATTGGTGGGACTGGAAAAGTGTTGTTAAATATGAGTTCTTAACAAAATAAACATCATTTTGGAGATCACAAAAACTTAATTCTGCACACAATGTCGAAAACGTGTAAAGCGTTCCAAGGAATTTCATCCAAGATTGTAGGCTTTTGGAACATTTTTGGTGTCTAATCAATAATCTCTCTCTCTCTCTCTCTCTCTCAGGGGGCTGTGCACCATCAGGTATAGCCTCCGTAAAACTGCCGTAACTTCTTCATTATTCATTTAATCTATATATATAAAAGTATATTCCTAATACAATTCCCTAGGAACCGTTTTTGTTGTTGTTGAAAATCTTTATTATTTTTTTAATTATTGACCAAAAAGTGCAAAAAAATGCCAAAAAAGTGAATTTCATGATTTTGGAGGTAAAAAAATCAGTCACATTTTTTGGCTCTTTTTGGTCGATAATTCAAAAAATAATAAAGATCTAAAAAAAAACCACGATTCTTAGGGAATTATATTAGGAATATAATCAAACTAGTATGACCAAATTTGACAAAACATATTTTGAGTTATCTTCGCAGAACCTAAAATGGGTTAAAAAAAGGTGTTTTTTATAATTTTCTCCAAAAGGGTCAATTTCATGATCATGGTTGGATTCATTGAACCATTTTCTGCAAAAAAAATGTATACTTTTATATAGATTAAATGAATAATGAAGAAGTTACGGCAGTTTACGGAGGCTATACCTGAAGGTGCACAGCCCCCTTCTCAACAACTGAATGTGTTAGAGCTATCATGGTGCAGGTGTCCTTCGAAAGCCGATACGTCTAGCCACAGTCATGACAGTGTGTGAATAAATAACATGAATAAGGTATTTCTATCACTGTTGGGCCGCGATATGGTTAATATCTACAAACTTTATGGGGAAAAACAATCTCAATATTGCGTTCAAGTTACAATAACTCCTCATTCCTATACGGTACAAACATGATTTCGATCTCATTTGAAAAGTGACTCAATACTTTTAACCATCATAATTGTTATGTAATAACTGGTAATCATAGACATGATAGATAGATTACAATTTTCTCGGCTTTTCCTATTCTTTACAGGGTGTCCCAGAATGATTTATACCATTTATTTAGTCATGTATACCATTGTAATCGGTCACGGTGCTTATGAATCTAACATCTATAAACATTTATCTTTCTGTGGAATTTTGAATTTTAAAATCCGGACGTTTCTGACCGAAAATATGGAATCTTTAGTTAAAATGGTAAATTCCAAGTTTAACCAAAACATTTTTTTTTTTGAAACTCATAACATAATTCGCCATGTTCGGCACAAAGCTCAATCTAAATGATAAACAGTAGGTAATTTCCTTTGTCCACTTTTGATTTCCGCTACAAAATTAATAGATATCAACTGTTGGTGATGTTTTATGAAGCAATGTCTGAATGGGGTAAAGGAATTGTTCTGCTTTAGTGATTTATATCATACTTTCTTAGACAGCCGTTTTGAAGTTTGGTGTGAGCTTTATCAATTGACATACGCTGAAAGTGAAAAACAGGTATTCACCGATTTTCTAAATGTCATGCCATATCGGAACGGATAAAGATATTTTGATGAAATTAACAGAGTAAGTAGGAAACATGTTCCCCATTATATCGCAGGCATTAGACTGAACTGCAATGTTGTTTTCCTATTTTCATTATTTTTTCAACACGGTATAGTTCCGTGACACCCTGTATATACCAAACTTGCTCTCATTCATCAGTTTAAACATGAAAGTAATGAACATGATAACGAAAAAAGTATTCAACTTATGGTAGCAAAAGTCATGCATTTTTGGAAAACTCTTAACTTTGGGGAATTAAAAAATGCAGTTTAAATCAGGATAGGCCTAGGTTGCACACACAATGAAATATTTTTTGTAAACTCTAAAACCATGAACACATATGGAATAAAATGTTATGCTGATTCACCTTCCGGTATAGCCTACCACCAACAAAGTAACCCTTGACAATTATATTTTATTAATGTCATAAGCTGATATTAAAGAGGAACACAAAGTAAATTATGATATGGATAGGTATAACAATATTATGGAGCTTTTAATAAAACATTGTGAATCATAACATGTCACATGTAGCATTAGGTCTCATCAATGGCATAGAGCGTTTTCCACTGTGCGTTTTCCCCTTTCGTCGCCCTAAATGCCTACAAAATACCTTTTGGGGTCAAAAATCTAAAAATGTTTATGATATTACTATTAGATGATTTTGGTGCAATTTCGGCACTTTTACCTAAAACTGATTTTGCTATACGTTGTTTAAAAGATTTTCTGCCAAATAAGTGATATTTGGTCACAATTTAAAAAAATCAGCGTTTTAAGTGATTTTGAAACCAACAATGGACTCTCTCTGACTCATTTCCTTTCATACATTACATTAATACTAGCCTAGTTCAGAAGTTACAGCTCGATAAATCTTATATTTTTGGGTTAACACCCCCTTAACAAGTCAGTGAAATCGGTACATTTTGCCTCATCATTCATTGAGAAAACAAATATGTGCTGAACACTTGTTTCGTTTGATTAGCATTAGACTCGTGCCTCCTCAATAGCCCCAAACTGTAGTCCCTCTAAACCTTGGTAGCAAAGATCCGGCTCTATCTGTCTATAGTGTTCTTCGGTCGTATCTACGCTCTCAGTTCGGTACCAGAGCTAGATAACGTCTAGTCAGTCGGGATTTCCCTATGATCTGATTGTGGATAATATAAAACATTACATGGGCGGGGGTGCGTGCGTCCTCGTTTTACACATTACGGAAAGTGTACATTTAACATGTTTAAAGGATTTAGGTACAGATGTAAAACCCGTGAACAACAACAACGCACATTACTTTCTGGCGTCGCGTAAGAACTGTAACTACCAGTGTTCTATAATGCCTTGTCTTACCCTGTACCTCCGTGTTTAGTTCAGACGATAGACTACCACGACCATGACCATGATGACTACCATACGCTCGCATATCTATCT
Organism: Ophiura sarsii; assembly: GCA_035610835.1. NCBI lineage: Eukaryota > Metazoa > Echinodermata > Ophiuroidea > Amphilepidida > Ophiuridae > Ophiura > Ophiura sarsii. The sequence goes on from CM069444.1 coordinate 51,396,768, forward strand.
ATACGTATCATCTTTCTCCAATTTACTCTGTCTTGTGTCAGGCGCTTAGCATAGTCCAGTTCTTAATGTTGTCAATATTTAAATAAACAGACAGATATTATATTTAAAATTAACATTTCCATAAACAGATCTGACTTCATCTAAGCATTTTCAATTTGATTTCTATTTAGGAGTTATAAGAGGTTTTAATTAAGAATTTTGTAAAACGGACGTAGTGTGATACTTCAACACTTGCAGCTGTGGTTATTAAATTAGCCAAAATGTAGGCCTACATGTTAGAGAGTATTGAAGAGCTGATATGCAAAAGGGCTTACGTCCACTTTTTTTCTTCAAAAATGACTTCTAATCGGCAAATAGTATGTTGGTAGTAGTTTCTAGCAATGTGGACAATTTGTTACAAAAACCTTACATCCCATAGTCATGGTAGTAGTTCAAAACAGAAATCAGAGTTGTTATGCAAAAGGACTTACGTCCATACAAAATGTTTTTCAAAAAGGGATTTAGGCCTACATCCTTTTGTTGAAAAACTAAAGAATATAATAACAACAACAAAACCATCCCAAAAGTGATTGATATGAAAAAAATACTGTATTTGATTTATACCAATAATATTTAAATGATCAATCACACTTGTCCAGCATACTTTCATACGGTTTTCTTAAAATCACTAAGATGGATGTAAGCCAGAGGTTGCTTCAATGTAATCCCAGCATGCAGTAGAAAGCTCTGCGCATTGTGATCATGGTGATGATGGACACAGTTCAATACCTGATTTGTATTGAAATGTACAGAAACATCATGGTCCATTAGAAGAACTAATTATTGAGACTTTTCAACTTGTTTGGTATCATTTTTGTATTGAGAAATAGATACCAATTCATATAATGATACAGTACGAAAAGTCTCAATTATTAGTTCCTCTAATGGACCATGATATTTCTGTACATATCAATAGAAATCAGGTGTTGAATTATCACAGTGCACAGTGGTTTTCTACTGTATGCAAGCCGTTGCATATAACCGGCAATATTTTGGTAGTAGTTTCTATACAGAATCGAATGTGGTTAATTTGTTACAAAAGGCCTCATATCCCATAGTATTATTAAATGTAGAAATTGTCGTGCAGACGACACAGTTCTAAAATTTCACAAAATGTTTCAAAAATGACAAAATGTATTGAAATGTCATCACCAAATGTGTAATCACCCTTTTTGAGAAATGCATTAAAATAAGAACAAACATGCCTCAAATTGGTTTAGTAATTCTTCGAAAGACTTCGAAAGTTATAAGGAAAGGTTTCTGAAAAATCTGTTTGTATATTATGGTAAAAATAATACCCGCGTATGTTTAATGCTTGTTAATACATCTCTTGTCTCGTACTTCCGTGCTACTCGTATAAGTGACCAACTCTTACATGTCTTAAAGGCATATTATGTGATCTTTTCCAGAGAGCGCCCTCTATTCATAATTTTTTTTAGAAAGTAGATTTTCTTGCAGATTTACATTTCTGATCATAAATCATACATACATTCCAAGTTACAGAGCGATACGATTCCTAATTACCTCAAAATCATGGTTTTAGAGTGAATTTAAGAGTGAAAATATAAACTGTCGGATTTTCCGACAGTTTATTTTCACTCTAAAATCATGATTTTGAAGTAATTAAGATTCGTATCGCCCTGTAACTTGGAATGTATGTACGATTTATGATCAGAAATGTAAATCTGCAAGAAAATCTTCTTTCAATTTTTTTGTCGATGTTGAGGGCGTTCCCTGGAAAGATCACATAATATACCTTTAACTGTCCACATTTTTGTATCTAAATCTGTTAATACTTCCCCAATGCGTAAAACTGGAATGGGATGGGCGCGGCAGACGACCCTCCATTCAAGTCATGAATTTTCGAATAGGCTATTGATGCGCGAACAAAGGAGACGGGCAAGCCGGGAGACGCCTATTGGATTGTAATCTACATGATGAGCCAAATGATTCAGTTCTCGAATGCACTATTTTATTAGACCATTCATTTTAAAAGCAGATTTTAGAAATTGAATGTCATACATAGCAAAGAAGTGATTATAGCAAAGAAGTGACGATGTATCAATTTAAATGCTTACGTTCATGCCAACTGTTTTGCAAAGGGGTTTAACATCCATTATTTTGAAAACTAAAGAATATAATATTTAATAACAAAAATAACCCAAAGTGATTGATTTGAAAAACATACTGCATTTGATTGGTATACTATACTATGAACTTCTTTCATTATACAAATAATATTTCAGAGGATCAATCACACTATAATAGTCCAGAATACATTCATTCTTGTTTTCTTTGCATATCTTCAACAATGATGATACGTTATTTTACGAATGACACGGGCATGGCTATATTGCATATTTATACTGACGGCGATCTCAGTGCTTGTATTGATAATTATAATAATAAATTAGACACACAGTTTGCTTGCTCTTGTAAAATGTATCTCGTGCGACAAAACATGGGACAATCTGTAAGGCACGACGAGTATATTGCGGGCTTCTGTTGGTTATGGCGAGCTTTTAAATTGTGCATGGATATTCAGTTCAACAACGGCGTAGTCCTCCCTGTGTAGATTTGGGTAGATTCGTATCAAGGGTTGAGCGCCAGAAGGCCGTAACTCAACTTTTTGGCAAAATGAGATTTTGGTACCAAAACAATCCATATAACTTAGATTTTCAGAACCATAAAGAGATAACTCATAAACACTCTTAATTTGACTTAAACTAGAGTTATAAGTTGGGTGCTACAGTGTATTGTAATGAGTCCCGAATATGTGAAAGTTGATTATCTCAGAATAGCATGTTTTGAGTTACGGCCTTCTGGCTCTCAACCCTTGATATATATGGACATACAGTATTCCATGGTTCATACATGTCAATGTATAGCATGTATAAGGCCAAGAAGAATAAATAGATCGGTCTCACATACTTCGCGCGCAGTAGTATGTGGAGTCACTTCTGCCGCATAACCCTATACGCGATAAGCCTTATTTTTAGTTGTCCGAAAAAATGGCTCCGAAAGAGAGAACAAATAAAATAAAAGTGGGCCAAAAAAACATTAAAAAAAAAGAAGAAGAATTTCCGCATTTAGAATATATTTTTTTCTAAAAATCCCAAATCCCAAATGTATGTGGACATACTTTTTTGTGGGGGCCTAAGATTCGCCTGCGAGATATACGTTTACGTCTGCCTATGGTATACATATCCCAAAGCATGGTCAGCATGGAATACGTCTTATGCTCTCTGACTGTCGCGTCTCTTGGTGTCATTGTAAAGTCAACCATCATCCGATGCTGTTAAAATCGGTTGCTTTTTGTTGACTTTCATTCGGGGGAATTGGTTTTGGCTTTACTAGATGTTTTTACTTAATTTCTATCAAATGTTAAGACGTCAGTCGGGGGAATCGAATCCAAAGTATAATGCCCTGGAACATGCGCGTTCGTTTTCAGGAACAGATCGACCACACGATGTGAAGTTACGAAACTGGGCGCCTAGACAACACCAGAAAAATCCAGCACACGCCACTGCACATTTATCTTAAATCTTAGCTTCAATACTGTGTACATATCTTTAATTAACACGCGTAAAGTTGCATTTTTCAGAGTAATAGAGATGTTCTCTTTATTTTACCTTAAAATATAAATTTCTTCCCAATTTGTAAGCCTCGTATCTTTTATTACTCATTTAACTCCCACACTAAGGTTCAGGGAGTCCAAAAAGTTTAGAAATCATTTTAAAGAATGGTATCTTTCTTAAAATAAGTCACAGTACCAAATTGAAAATATATTTGGAAAGAGAAATCTTGTAGAATCATTTCGGTACCAAACATGACTCCTTTTTGAGGCCCCTAAATATAAAACACACGCTGAAAGGTTTGGCCACATAACTCGCAATAATACCATAACAATTGTTCTCTGTAATCACATATGTCACATGGAGCATGTTCCTCACATTCCATTTATGTGGATTTTCTTCAAAAAAGGTTTTCACTTATTAAATGTTGTGTACACCATTACTATTGTTTATAATAAGGATTATATCAATCTGAAATTAAAAAGAACAATTGTAGAAAACCATTTTTTTCTCTTCACTATAAATTCTTTCCCGTTTGTCATGTTTGTCGCATCCTTGACTCAGCTCATTATACTACGCTTTTATATGAAAGTGCATGTATGACTATATTATTCATGTTATTGTATGCAAATTACTAAACCACTTCATATTCATCTCCTTGCTTCCCTAGTGATTTCACACCACTAAATGGTTTCCCTATACGTTTACATGTAAAAGGGTTGTTACAAAAAGCCCATTTTCTCGCTTAAAAAGCGACTGGATTTTTCAATTTGACATTTTCCTTAAATTTTATGATATCTTTGATCATTTAATCAAAACAAATATATATGGTAACCCCGAAAGTTCTGAGAAATAAGACCCCAAAGTTGGACAATTGGTGTAGCGCCCTCATTTATCAGAAAAAGTTGAGAAATGTTGCCAGATCATTTACAATCAAAATACATCCAAAAAACCTACAAAATGCATTGAAAATATTTCTTTTTCCACTGTGGTATTAGGTAATAGTCCTAAAATCAGGATTAAACTACAACTTTAATCATTTGGGAGCAATAAGTACCATTTCTGATTAATTCTATAATCAATGGGCCACAGGATGCCCAGCTGATACAAAAACTTTTGATTGTCGTCCACAAGGACTGAAATTATTTACTGGCGTGGAATCTAAATTCAGATTTCACACCACTAAATGGTTTCCCTATACGTTTACATGTAAAAGGGTTGTTACAAAAAGCCCATTTTCTCGCTTAAAAAGCGACTGGATTTTTCAATTTGACATTTTCCTTAAATTTTATGATATCTTTGATCATTTAATCAAAACAAATATATATGGTAACCCCGAAAGTTCTGAGAAATAAGACCCCAAAGTTGGACAATTGGTGTAGCGCCCTCATTTATCAGAAAAAGTTGAGAAATGTTGCCAGATCATTTACAATCAAAATACATCCAAAAAACCTACAAAATGCATTGAAAATATTTCTTTTTCCACTGTGGTATTAGGTAATAGTCCTAAAATCAGGATTAAACTACAACTTTAATCATTTGGGAGCAATAAGTACCATTTCTGATTAATTCTATAATCAATGGGCCACAGGATGCCCAGCTGATAAAAAAACTTTTGATTGTCGTCCACAAGGACTGAAATTATTTACTGGCGTGGAATCTAGTGACTATTTACTTTATAATCTTCACTTTCACTTATTGTCCTTGTACAGCGTGTCCCAAAAAACTGGGTTCAAAAATTTGCGAGCTTATAACGAAATAAGTAGAAAACATGGATAGTTTTTTATCCGGGATATCAAACAATATATACCTGACCTTCATTAGGTAAATTCGGAGACCATTCCAATGTAAACATTTTGAAATACAAAGATTTGGATAGAGCGTGGTCAGAACCCATTTGTCCCGATTTAAGGAATACACCATCCGTGCGATGCATGAAACTGTGCGTTGTGTGCAGTATTTCCCGGCATATGGTTTATTCTTTGAAAGAACTTAACAATAACTCGGACTATAACAAAGAACTTTTTTTTAATGTTTATGTAAATAATGAACTTGTGTTATTGCAATATGACCAAGATAATTTTGTTTACTGCCTAGGTCTTTGAGAAGAATGAATGCAAAGGCAAAACTTTGATAAAGTCACAAGAATGCGCAATTGCAACACATCGGGGTGTTCCTTGAAAAGTGGGACAAATGAGTTTTGACCATGCTCTATTAAAATCTTTGTATTTCAAAAAGTATATATTGGATTAATCACAGAGTTTAACCAATTAAGGCCAAGTATATTTTGTTTGATATCCTTAAATATGAATTATCCATGATTCCTACTTGTTTAGTTATAAGCTCGCAAACTTTTGAACCCAGTTTTTTGGGACACGCTGTAGTTGTATGAATGTTTACTTATCTCCCTTTCTAGAGATCTTACTTTGCTACAAGCTACTGTGTTCTGTGTACTTATCTATTATCATGTTAACTCCTATTCATAACTTCGATTATGTTGATGTTGACCCTTAAGATCTTCTCTCTCTCTCTTAACTTGATATGCCAAACACCACCCCACCTAGTTACTTCACTTCTCTACACATGCTCATCAAGATCAGACTTATATGTGGAAACTTGGATATCTGTATAAACTGTAAATAAATGGACTACTACTAACACAACCCTGAACTTGTACGTTGTGCCTTATTTTATATCATATAAGAGGCCAACGCCAGAACAGAAGTACACAATATTACTCTTACATGCAGTTTTACAGTGCTGGAAGCTTTCGTCTGTTTTTGTATTTTGGCAAAACAGATAGCTGTTATCGTAAGTTCGGTACCAAAATAATTCTACAAGTCTTCTCTATATCCAAATTTATTCTTATTTGTATATTGTGAAATATTTAACCGGGGATATAAAAGGTTTCGAAACTTTTGGGACACCCTTCATTTTACGCTATTGATACACGCATATTTCTATAATCTGATCATACTGATATTACAAGAGTAAAAACCGACACTTGTCATCTTTGTGGATTCACACCACTAAATAGATAATGGAACAATCCACGAGTGAGTGAAATATATAAAAATTCTACAAAAGCAGTGTTTTTTTCTAAAATTTTGATTGGATTGTTTTAAAATTAATTTTTCTTCTTTTGACCAATTTTGTATTATTTTATAGTCATTTTAGAGACTTCAATAATTGATTAGAATCGCTTTAGACCTATAGGCTAGGCCTGGGCGTTCTAAACACATTCGTATAATTCGACGGCGCATATCTCGACGATTTTGCCTTGACCTTATTTATTGTTGTTGTTTAAAGGAAAGCCAAGACCATGATCTTCATCAAAAATGTAAAGTTGAAGCAACTGCTTTATAAGCGAGAAAATGGCTTTTAAGTAATGGCCCATTTTATTTTTACACAGTAAGGTATAGGGGATTTATTTTAGTGTTGTGTATCCTTGCGTTGAAAATTCTGAAGCGATGTAAGTGACACAGGTAAGGCTTAAAAAAAAGGTGTTTGATTGGCCTAACATGACAAAAACAAATAGCATGAATTATAGGGTAGGTCGGTCGGGTTTTTTATTTTATTTTTTAAATTACCTGCTTTGGGAACTTAAAATAGCCGAAAACGAAGGCAAACAGTCAGAAACTTTTTAAAGTATAAAAATTGAAAAAATATTAAAATACCGTTTGTTCAATTTTTATATATTCTTTATATTTTACTATTTTAAAAAAATTTATTTTTATTTTTTCCTCCCTCAAAATAATAAAAAATATTCAGGGTCGGCGATGTATTTAGGGTCGGTCGGGTTAGGCCAATCAAACTTTTTTTTAGGCCTAATAATATAAAATAAATGCGATATTCTTGATATGCAACTTGTATGGTTTCGATAATTCTTTAAAATTCACCATTAAATTTTGATTTTGACTTAAATAATCATATTTATCAAAAACATTAATTCAATAGCCTACTGTTTTATACATTTTCTACTACTGAATCCTGGGAACTAACAACATCCCCTCTCCCCCGTGCAATGTTGAGAAATGTAAATGTCTTCAGGTTCAGCAGTTAATCAAGGTGTCCCAACATTGATTGGTGGGGTGTGGGGAAGGGTAAATTGTTGTTTAAGATGTCCTCTTCAGCTCTTAATAAAATAAAAGTTATTTAAAGATCAGAAAATAAATATCTGCACAAACTGTCCAAACGTGTTATGCGTTCCAGGGACTTTTTTGGGTCAAAGATCGTAGGAAATAACGACATTGAGGAATTATAGTAGTAGTAGTCACCAGTATATTTGAAAAAAATAAACGCAGATATCTCTATCATATTTGGACCAAGCGATATTTGAATGGAATAAAATTGATACATCCTTTAATAATCACTTCTTGCTATGTTTGACATTCATTGGATAAAATCTGCTTTTAAAATTTATGGTATAATACAATAGTGAATTCGAGACCTGAATATTTTTGGCTCATCGTGTAGACTACAATCCAATAGGCGTCTCCTGGCATGCCCGTCTCCTTAGTTATACGCGTATCGTGTAGCTTATATACGTGTGGTTCAAAATTCATAACTTGCTTGGAGGGTCTTCCGTCCGCACAACAGTTCGTCCGCACATTGGGGAAGTATTTTAACAGATTTAGATACAAAATTTAGACAGTTAACATTGTAACAAGCGTTGGTCACGTATAATACATATATATAGGTAAGAGATGTAACAAGCATTAAACATATAATTGTTAACACTTTACACGCGACTATGATTAGTTTTTCAGAAACCTTTCCTAACCTTCGAAGTCTATGTCAAGAATTACTAAACCAATTTTAGGAATGTTTGTATTTCTCAATGGTCATAATGGTGATGACAAATTTTGTGATGAAATTAATTTTGTTTTGACATTTTTGAAACATTTGGCATAAAAACGCAGCATTCACAGGATGAAATCAAGGATTTATTTACGACGCCACGTTAACAAATGTATAAATATTGTTTCTACTTAATAAAAATACAATAAAATATTTATATTATATAAATATTCATCATACCGAAAGGCAACATCACGATTGATATTAGCTGTGTCTAAATTCATGGTACATGTATTTAATATCTGTCGTACAGACTCAGCTTCTTAAAAATATCAAAAATTTAAAATCAATAGCTGCCATTATAATCATGATAATGAAATTGATATTCCGAATTGAAAAGGACGATTTGAATTGTTGCGATTGGAAGCTGTGTATGTCATTATGGTAATGAAGATGGAAATGTAATGGTCGTAAAAGCAATTTCGTTGCCTCAATACTGATAAAATAGTTCCGAGAAAAAAATATTTTGATATGCAGTTTTGATACTATATGAATTATAGCAACCAATACCTAAAAAGAAATATAACTGGAAACTGTGATAATAAATAACCATTGGCGTTTAAGACAAGACATTTTGAAATGAGGGGGCACAACACAGAAGAACAGTCTGTTTTTGATGTACGGAACAGTATATTGAGGAGTGGAGAATCCTACATTGTAACACACCGGGCCAGTGGCGTAGCTAGGTTTTTTTTCAGGGGGGCAAGATTTCTAAATTTTTTTTAAAAGGTTGCCCCAAAGATTTTCCAAGTCAGTCACCTCGTGAATTTCACGTAAGTGGGGGGGGGGGGGGGGGGGGGGGGGGGGGGGGGTGAAGTCAAAAAAATTCGCACGGTCAAAAAATTTCGCACGGACACAAAGTTTCCCAGTCAAAAAAGCACTATAGTCAACAAATTTTGGCCAATCCTCAGGGTTTTAAGCAGTTTTTTAACAAAAATTGTCATTTATTTTTAAAAACCAAGCTAAAATGGTCATTTTTAAATGGTTACCCCGCGTATAAACACTATATCCAAAGAGAGGGGCGGGGGCACAAAGGGGGGCGGGGGCACAAAAACGTTCTGTCAGGGGGGGGGGGGGGGGGGGCAACTGCCCCCCCCCTGCGCTACGCCACTGTCTATAAACAATCGTGGTTATAGATATATATAGAGTCACAGAATTATCGAGATATCGGAATTGAAACATCGCATGAGGCAGAGGGCTAGATAAGTTGGTTAAGACTTTTTTAAAGGATCGGATTAGCATGATTAAGGGTGATTACAACATTTTTACTTTGTTTATTTATTTATTTGAAAGAGAAAACGATTTTTAAATGCCTCGAGAATGTTGAAAATGAGGGTTACCGCACACACTGGTTAACGCACTGTGGAAACTCAGATGATATCTTGGAACTTGTATTTTTTTATTCCTCTGGTATATGGGATGTTGGCTTTGTTTAATTTTTTACTCTCCATTTCAAAATAGATCCATATGAATTTGTTATCCAATCTTTTTAAAAGGAAAATATTGAACAAGCTATGACTCTAAACATTTTAGACATGTACCGCACATTATAACCATTAATTTCCATTTATAGTAAGCCTAGCGCCTATTGATATTTTGTTTGTCTGTTGTTTTATGCTTTAAAAATCTTACACATTTAATCATCAGTAATGGCAGAGAGCCAAAAGCCACTTTTTTAATTTGACCTATTGCATTTAGTAAATAATATGCCATTAGTATAACTAAAATATAATACCGTTATTTGATGAGACTGATACACATGATTATTTTTTGGTTCTTTTTGCTTCCCTTTACACTTTATGGTCGTTCAAAACCAATGCAGAGATGTTGCCATTCATGACAGTGAGGAATCAATCGCGTTGTGATCATCGACACTCCAAGACGAACGTCAAACATTTATAAGAAAGTGCAATTGAGTTTATACTTCAAAAACGTCAATCGTTTGCTTGATCATCGATACTCCAAGATGAACGTCAAACATCTAAGAACGTGCATTTGAGTTTATACTTCAAAAACGTCAATCGTTTGCTTGATCATCGATACTCCAAGATGAACGTCAAACATCTAAGAACGTGCATTTGAGTTTATACTTCAAAAACGTCAATCGTTTCCTCGCAGTTTCTGCTCTTAGTTGCTCTTTACACCAAACAAAAGCGCGGCAAAACATAAACTTAACCAAATCATAAGAAAACAGTAGTCGAGGACATCTCCGAAAATAGTATCTTGATAATGCTATAAACAGCGATGGCTTTGATTAACATCAGAACATAATAAGTCGCGGTCATTGGCACTACATGTAGCCAAACGTCATGAGCATGATGAATGTAAACAGAGTAAATATGCAAAAGCCTTGACTCGTTGGGCATGTTGGGGGTAATATAGGCTCAGGTTTTTATTCATTTGCGTGTATAGATAGGGCGATTATACTCGAAGAATATTCTTGCGGCAAATTTAGCATGGCAAAGTGTATCAGTCTCATCAAATAAAGGTAATATGTTTTAGTACCACATTATTTACTATAGCTGTTTAGTCAAGACCCTAAATGCAATAGGTCAAATTGTGGCGCTGTGTTATTAAAATAGTGGTTTTGGCTCTTTGACTTGATGTTATAATGTGTAATATTTTAAAGCATACAACAGCAGACAAAAACAATATCAACATACAACGAAATTGAATTAGTTTCAATGTTTCATAATGTATATAAGCTTAAACAAGCTCAATTTGTCACACAATTATATGGCTTCAGGATTTTTTTTGATTATTTAAGGGGGGACTCAATGAAGTTTCTTTTTGAATTTTGTGAGAGCTGTAATTATTGAACTATGACTCAAATGTACATAAAATTATACATTTTTGGAAAGGAAATGGATCAAAGAATCAAAATTTGGCATCAATTTTGACCAAAAATGTTAATTTTATGAGAAAATCACACAAAAATAATCACTTTTTTGACCTACATTTTTTAACAAAGCTAACAAAAATAATTTTGAGAAAAAAAATGCCAAAATCGCTTGATGATGATGTAAAGACACTAACTTAGGGACTAATTTCTCTAACCTAATCTAATATTTTTTGAAATGTTGACTAAAAAGTGCCCCCCCCCCAAAAAAAAAAACCCTTTCCATTTTTTACCACTTTTTGGCACTTTTTGGTCAAAATTCGTCCCTAAGTTATATTAGCATAGAGTCTTAACATCATAATCAAGCGATTTGGGCATTTTATTTACTCAAAATTATTTTTGTTAGTTTTGTTCAAAAGAATTTGGGTAAAAAAAGTGAATTTTGTGATTTTCTCAAAAAAAAATCAACATTTTTGGTCAAAATTGACGCCAAATTTGGATTCTCTGATCCATTTACTTTCCAAAAATGTATACTTTTATATGCATTTGATTAATTCAAAAAATCAAATCAAAAACTTCCTTGAGTATAGCAAAGTTATGAGATAGGAGGTAGAAATTATGAATGACCCTCGTACATCTACGTAGTTACATATTCATAATTACATAATATTAGTGTTACAGATTACATAATTGAAAAAACAAAAAACAAACAGCAAACAACAAGTAGAAAAATACAAATTGTGTTAGAATTAACAAAAACAAAGATTTCCAAATACTAGTAGTACCCCATTTCTTTTCGTATTATTGTTAATTGCACAGATTTTTTCAGCATTTACATGGAAAAGTAATTCAGACTTAAAACCAAAACATTTGGCCGTGTATTTTGTATTTTAGCTCTATAAATATGAAATTTGGCTAGTAATAAGTTTTAGACCATCATCATTAGGTTCAACGGGTATCTTCCATGTGCTTACAACTCAGGTACCACCGTGTTATATGTTCACATATCTATATACTAATTTTCGGTCCCTCGCCTGATTAGATAGTTCAATAATAATTTTACACTCGCGTCCCTCTTCAACTGAAAAAGCGTGGTAATTGCGCCTCTAATAGACGAGCTAATTAGATAGTTCAATGCCAGTATTTTCCCGTTTTCAGACATGCGCAGAAAGGATCACAGATGATAATCCGAAATGTTGAATAATTTATTTTACTCGGATAGCTACTGTTCGGGCAAAAATTGTGGTTTTCGGAGTGAGTGATGACATATGGTCTTCCCCCAAAATATTTTCATCAGGGATATAGCTACATTTCTGTATATGCGGCCGTTTGTTATTCTTAAAGATCGCATGAGTACAAGCATTTATACGTGACTATCCGTCCGACAAATAAAATTATTTTACGACATTTTCTAAATGTAAATAAAAACTCTTACACAGATCTTAAAGTGACACTCTCGCATTAGTAACATAGATGAACGCGTAGTTTGCTAACGATAAAGAAACTGTGGCGGTACCATAACAACAGTTCCTATGTTGAAGCTGCGCGACCGCGTTTATCATGGTGCGCGCGATTCAGCGCACACGTAATGACGCATACAAAGTGTATACGCGTTTGTGGCGCAAACTGCACATTGTAACGTGGCAGGGTGAAAGCAGGCAGTCCGTACACTCTAAGAAAAAGGATGCTTCAGGCTTCAGGGGTTCTTGGCTGTCCCGTATGGAACCCTTATCACCTTAAAAGGTTCCAAAAAGAACCATTTTAAGGTTCAAAGTGGGCAAAATATGGGCAAACATTGGTCTTTAGAACCGCTAAAGGTTCTCTACAGAACCTTTTGGGGGCCTTTAAAATCAAAGAACCTTTAAACCATATACGGGACAGCCAAGAACCCCTCTGAAGCACCCTTTTTTCTAATAGTGTACCCTAAAGCCACCTCCTCCTCTCCGCACTTGGATATAAGGGCACATGGGGCATCTGGATAAACGGAACGTGTTTTTTGTGTGGTACATTATCATGATTATTATAGAGTGTCTGGATTATTAAGGGCATCCGTGGTATCTGGATTACGGGGTTCACTATAAAACGAGTCTCAAATTACCTGGATACTAATACTATGCACAGGTGGGCCACCTGTGATAACTGCATTTTAAGGGTGTACACTCAGATAGTATCTCGGGAGGCTTTATAGAACACAGCAAACATGACAAAGGGACTACATACTATACGTTAAGGCCCCACATGCCTATTGGAGGAATAATGTATTTAATGTAAATAGGCCAAACAAAACCCGGATGGCACACATTGTGTAAAGTACAAGCGTGGAATGGTACAAGTGATCTTGATGATAGAATCGGCCGACCATAAAACTAAACGACCGACTATAAAACTATAACGCTCAGAACGTAGGCCTACTGAATTACCGTGGATACAGTATGTGCATGCATATGGGAAGTGGCGACACCAGCACCAAAATGTTAAAGGAGGAAAACGGTGTGGTGGGGCAATAAAAGAATCGGGGGAGACATTTAAAATCTAAATTTTAAGTAACTTTCAATTTTGACATTAAAATTCAACTTTTTATTATTTGGGGTACAAAATAGGTAGAGACATGCGCTGACAGGAGGTACTAACTGGGTATTAAGAACACGTTGATGGAGTAGGCCTACTTGGATTAGGAACATGGGTATCTGTATTATTTAAGAGCACATTGGGCCTAGGCTCATGGTTTATTAAGGGCACCATGTCACTTACATGATATCAAGGGCACTTTAGTACCTGAATTATTTACGGACATACTCTTGATATTTATATAAACATTTATAACGCTATGATATACTCACCTCTGCCTATGTGATAGGCCTATGACTTTTACTGCCCGCTATCTTCGGCACCCGCGTTTAATTTACTTGACTATGATAAAGTAAGGGCACCTGGGTATCTCGAGATAACGGCACACTGCAGTAGGCCTACCTTGATTATGTGGTATTCGGTGCATTATTAAGGGCACCAGGGGTAACTGGATTAGGGGGTAGGGCTTATGCCTATGGGGTACCTGGATATAATGGGACAACGGGTAGGCCTACCTGCATTTCAGGTCTCATGGGAGGCCTATACATAGGTATCTGGAAACACAAACGTAGGCCTACCTAGATCAACATGAGTAAGGCACATGTATACCTGGATTATCAAAAGCACCTGCGCTATTCGGATTATTTATAGGGCCCTGTCTGCATTATGTATACATATGTAGGACATGTTCTTGATATTATTGTATCAAATTTTCTTACGCTTTGTTTACTTATTCCCCGTGAAATCTTCTAGCGGGTCCAGCGCGAAGCGCTGGTGCCCGCTAGTAACTTATAAGGATAGGTCCAATCAAAGTCCCATCACCAAAGATTCCTGCCCGAACAAGCAGTTTCTGTCTGTTATGTGGGCGGTCTAGAGGAGAGTTATTCCTGTGCGCATAATGGCTGATGAGACTGGCGTTCACTATAATTAATAACTATCCATAGGAAAGATTATTTCGTCTCCAATGAAAATGTCACACATACATTCCTGCCGCCCAGTTAGCCACTGAACATATGGGAGTCGGCATAATTCTGCTATACCCTAACACCTACATCGGTAGTATGCGTCGTTCTTAAATCATGCACTATGAATACCCACAGATGGTTTTGACTATCTGTGGAATACCTCTGTGTGAAGGGTATAACAGAATTACTCCCATATCAATTTGTTTGGCTGATTTTGGACACTTAAAAATCCACTTTTATTACTGCACACCTCGGCTTGTGTGTGGTTATCACAAAATCAATATTGAGTTCATTCATCGATACAGAGAAGAACTGGACAAATATGGGCGACTTCATTATAGCGATAAGGGGTGTTAGTCACAGAAAGCAGTGTTCTGTGGTTAACAAAACAAAATATTGCATTGGTAAATTTCATGCGTTTCAAATTATATAGTATTTATATGGATAATAAATACATGGTACTTAAAGATTGTTGATAGAAAGTCATTTACATATACACGATGCAATACACAGGCATCGTCCGTATAGCATTGCCCCTACAAAGACAGTGGAACATTCCCGGCACTCTTAGACTGGGTTGAGACAGGGGCTGATGATTCACCAAATGTGACTAAATTTGAAACAGATCCCCTGATTGGTTTTAGAAAAAAACGATGGTTTAGTTTGACCAATTGTGGTGTATCTTTCATCTATTATAGAGCAGAACCTGTTATTGATTCATGCGCAGGTACAAATTCGGTAGCTATTATAGTTTCGCTAAAAATAGCCGCTGAAAAAGTACCTCCAAAACAGAGGCGTTGTGAGAGCTCATTTTTAGAAATAACAGTGTGATATCGCTCGTAAAATACGGATGGAATGTTTTAATAAATTAAAAAACGGTGGTTTATTATTTTTGTAAAATATCAGTCATATATATTTTGAAAGAATAATACTTGAGCTTTTCAAAAACCCAGGTACAAAATCAGTATGTTATATATAGCCAGAGTTATCGCTGTCGAAGTGAGGAAACCAGAGTGTGGCCCTATACCAAAGTACAGTATGCAGTGTGGGTTTTAGCGCAATCAGGACTGGCTTTTTAAGTGACCCTAAGAAATTGATATGTGGGAGTCTCCTTGGAAAATCTGCATCCAGAAGATCCACTTCAAATGAACCATTGTCTAACAAGAGCGCTCTATTCCTTCGTTCATGATTCGATTTCATTCATCATGTTCATCCCAGTGGTTTAGCCAACGAGGCCCAGATGATTTCATGACTACCTTAGACAATTGATCATATCATTCTCTGCTTCTTAACCACCGATTTTCATGAAGCTAATTTTTTCCGTTGCATGAGATACAAGAATGCGTTGTAATTATTTTAACACATTTTTATTCAAAATTGTATGTTTTTTTTGTGACAGTAGTCTGTTCATTACATACCCAGTGGCCGTGGAAGCACAAAAAGTCAGGGGGAAGAGTCCAATTTTGGTTATAATGTTGAATAAACCCCGCGCAAACACTTGCAGTTTTTTTAAAATTAATATTCCAAAAATGTTCCTGAAGCCATGTTGTGTGACCAATTGAGCTTGTTAAATACATTAGGAAACATTGAAACTAATTCAATTTCCTAGTATCAGGGTATGTTGATATTGTTTTTGTCTGCTGTCAGATGCTTCAAAATCTTACACATTTTATCATCAAATGTCAAGGAGCCAAAGCCACTATTTTAATAACACAGCGTGAGAGCCACTATTTGACCTATAGCATTTAGGGGTTTTATCCCGGTCTTGACTCAACAACTAGTAAATAATATGCTATTACTAAAATATAATACCTCTATTTGATGAGACTGATACACGTTAGCTCACGTTTCACCGCTGAGTGTGCCGCAAGAATATTCTTCGAGTATAATCGCTCTATCTATACACGCAAAAGTGCCTGAGTTCCTGAGCCTATATTACTCCCAACAAGTCAAGGCTTTTGCCATGTTTACTCTGTTTACATTTATTGACGTTGGCTAGTGCCAATGACCGCGACTTATCATGTTCTGATGTTAATCAAAGCCATCGCTGTTTATAGTATACATGTATATAGCATAAAACAGTTATATAGCATTATCAAGATATACTATTTTCGGAGATGTCTTTGAGTAATGTTTTCTGTATGATTAAATCATAGGTTCACTTTATTTTTTGCCCCGTTTTTGTTTGGTGCGAAGAGCAGAAACTGCGAGGAAACGATTGACGTTTTTAAGTATAAATTCAAATGCACGTTTTTAGATGTTTGACGTTCGTCTTGGAGTGATGATCAAGCAAACGATTGACGTTTTTGAAGTATAAATTCAAATGCACGTTCTTAGATTGATTACGTTCATCTTGGAGTATCGATGATCAAACAAACGATTGACATTTTTAAAGTATAGATTCAAATGCACGTTCTTAGATATTTGACATTCATCTTGGAGTGTCGATGATCATGCAAACGATTGACATTTTTGAAGTATTAACTCAAATGCACGTTCCTAGATGTTTGACGTTCATCTTGGAGTATCGATGACCAAGCAAACGATTGACGTCTTTGAAGTATAAACTCAAATGCACTTTCTTAGATGTTTGACGTTCATCTTGGAGTATCGATGATCAAGCAAACGATTGACGTTTTTGAAGTATAAACTCAAATGCACTTTCTTAGATGTTTGACGTTCATCTTGGAGTATCGATGATCAAGCAAACGATTGACGTTTTTGAAGTATAAACTCAAATGCACGTTCTTAGATGTTTGACGTTCATCTTGGAGTACCGATGATCAAGCAAACGATTGACGTTTTTGAAGTATAAATACAAATGCACGTTCTTAGATGTTTGACGTTCATCTTGGAGTATCAATGATCAAGCAAACGATTGACGTTTTTGAACTATAATACACATTCTTAGATGTTTGACATTCATCTTGGAGTGTCGATGATCAAGCAAACGATTGACGTTTTTGAAGTATAGATTAAATGCACGTTCTTAGATGTTTGACGTTTATCTAGGAGTATCGATGATCAAGCAAACGATTGACGTTTTTGAAGTATAAACTCAAATGCACTTTCTTATGTTTGACGTTCATTTTGGAGTATCGATCATCACAACGCGATTGATTCCTCAGTCACAGTCTGAATGGCAACCGAGTCTCTGCATCATGTGCATTGGTTTTCGGAACGATCATAAAGTGTTCAGGGAAGCAAGATGGACCAAACAACGATCATGGCTAGCTTTGTCTTATTGTTAGAATCACAGAATAACCGTTAAATTCCAAATTATCGAGATATCGGAATTGACGCATCGCATGAGGCAGAGGGCTAGATAATATCTTGCTTTTAAGTTGGTTCAATGGTTAAGACTATTCTAAAAGGATCGGATTAGTCATGATCAATCAACACACAATTGTACTTCATTCGTTTAATTCTTTTATTTGAAAAAGAAAATTAGTTTTAAATTCTTCGAGTTAGAATGACGCGCACACACCCATAGGCTATTTCTCTGGTATAAGATGTTGGCTTTATTTCAATTCTTCCCTTTATTTCAAAATAGTCAAACATGAATTTGTAAGGAAAACATTGAACATGCTACGACTCTAAAGCATTTTAGACATGCACCTATCTATATAATGTACATTACACACACACCCCCACACATTTTATAAAGCGCTATTTCATTTAGATCACGGCGCTGGCAGCATACCCAGTGTTGGCGGAAGCACAACAAGCTAGTCATGCTAGTGGGACGAGCACATTTTTTAAATGTTGAAACATGTCGGGAAAAAGCGCGCAAACACTTTCATTTTTTAACTTAAAATTAATAGGTATTACGATTGCTGGCCCGATTTTCGACTCGATATTTTCTATTCTACATAAAGGGTCATCCTGTTAAAATAGTCGCATTCCAAAGTTTGACTTGCACACGAAGTGGCGGGTGGTTAACCCCCTTTGGCAGTAATTCACTGCATTTAGCCTATAATGTCTAAATGGGACATACGAGGGTCGTTCAATAAATAATGAAAGTGATCATGGTATGGGATGCATGAGTGATTCTATTGAGGGATAATGTGATCAATACAAAGTATGAACCTTTGACTTTTAAACAATACAGTTTTGAATTTCTAAGTGTGAACTATGACGCCATAGCACTGTCTCAAAGTAAGTACACTTGGGACACTGCTAAATCAGTTATTTGGCGGTAAATTTGAATTGTTTGTAGAAACATGTGGTAAGAAGATTGCATAACATGACACCAGAAGCAGGTAAATACCAATTTTTTTTCCGCGTAAGTATGATAAAAAAAAGACCATAACTTTAATCCCTGTGTAATTTGATATATGTAGTATAAGAGGAAAAAGTAAGGAGAGGCAATTGAATAAAAAGTATACAAAAATCAGTATTTCAAATAGCCAATTTCATTGAAAAATGCCCAGTAAGTGAATCACTAATATTGCGGAAAATCAAACAATTTAGGAAAAATCCAAGCAATTAACCAGTTTGGGAGATTCCATATGATAGCTAACTAATTATCCGAACTTATTCGCATGAAACCTGCAGAAAATATGCGCATGCGCAGACGGCAGATCATTTTGAACTGGGCCAAAAATGGCTAAAATCATGAAATTTACCAGATAAAAGCTTACTGTGCCTTCAAATTTTAATCAGAAATAATGAAAAATGCTTAAATCAATGTGTATAAATATTGTGAAAGTCAAAATGAAGATATACATGAATGTATCAATCAACGATGGCTGCCACAACCTCTCTTATTACTGTTATCTTTAGAGCTACTAGATATGTATTGCTAAATCGTCACATAATTTCAATGGTTTGAGGAAATTTTATGAACAGCTCCTCTTGCAATCCCCACTATTATTACTTTACATCCCACAACAATTTACTAAATTATAATCCCTCCATTGTTCTTTATCCTTTGTTGTTTTCTAAGGTATATTATTGCGGATTTTGCTAAATAAAAGCGTATTTGAGATGGTCCCTTCTTGTTTGTATTAAGGAATTCAGATCTAAAAAAGATCGTTAAACAGAGACAAGTGTGTGTTCTAACTATGTGCCAAGTGTTATCTGGTTTTATGCTTGCATTGCCGAGATATACGCAAATGTATCAATCAACCCATATTCAACATATTACATATCCAGCCAAATAATTGACAGATTTCAGTCAGTGTCTGAAACCTATTGTGTTTATGTTAATGACGTTACATAACCAAAGGTATCTAACAATCCAAAAGTGTATTGAGTGAAAGACAAAGGTTAATACTTTGTATTGATCACATTATCTCTCAATAGAATCACTCATGCATCCCATACCATGATCACTTTCATTATTTATTGAACGACCCTCGTATCTTGGGCCCAAGTCGCCCAACATTTTACAGAAATAATGAGCCAAATATTGGGTTTCTTCTACTCTGTCAAATTTAATACGTTGATAGGCTAAATAAAAAGCTTAAGTGATCGGAACATCTATCTTTGAATAGGCCTAGTCCAACGATCCTGAAGCCATGTTGTGTGACAAATTGAGCTTGTTAAGCTTATACATTGCAGATATTAACTAATTCAAATTCCTTGTATGTTGATATTGTTGTTGTCTTGTATGCTGTTTTATGCTTCAAAACCTTACACATTTTATATATCATCAAATGTCAAAAAACAAATTCCATGACCTATTGAATTTAGGGTATTTGCCCCGATCGTGACTAAACAACTAGTAAATAATATGCTTTTACTAATACCGTATATAATTCACTTATTTTGATAAGAGCTGATACACGTTGCACTGCTCAGTTTTAGCCACAAGAATATTCTTCGAGTATAATCGCTCTATCTATACACGCAAGTGCCTAAAAACCTGATAGCTGATAAAACCTATATTACTCCCAATAAGTCAAGGCTTTTTAAACCATCATGTTTACTCTGTTTATATTCATGACGTTGGCTAATGCCAATGACCGCGACTTATCATGTTCTGATGTTAATCAAAGCCAACGCGGTTTTAGTATAATATAGCATTATCAAGATACACATGTACGTATTTTTGGAGATGTCTTCGACTACGATGTTTTCTGTCTGATTTGGTTATGTTTAGGTCTAATTCGTACCCTGTTTTTGTTTAGCATTTGTAGCTAATTAGCCTAGTTGAGATAGAACCGAGAATAGACTAAGAGGTGGGCAACCTACGGCCCGCCAGTTGGTTTTTTTGTGGCCAGCGAGATGTCTCAAGAAAAATCAAAAATCAATCTATTTTACATCATTGCAAAAAGGTAAGCTTTGGAATACCCTACCATTTGTATTCCTCACTGTGTAAGTGTATGGGTCATTCTTTAAAAGTCCCCATTGAAGACATGCAGTGGTAGGGTATACTAAAGGAAATCCAAAACGAGCTGCTTAGCATTTATCGGCACAAATGCTGTTCCTCAACGTGCGTAGGTCAAAGGTTTGAAATCAACAGCAGGTCATTGCTAGCAAATTTGGTTAGGTGCGGCCCAGTAAATGTTTCACTCCTGGACTAAGGTCTTGAACTGCTACTGTTTCTCTTTTTATCTGTCGGCCTGTCTCATCTTTCTGGCAACATTACTCGTGGTCCTTTATCACCCATCTACTTGTTTATAGATATGTTGACCAAACCTGGTCAAAAGTATCCATGATTAAATCATTACTAAGGTTGGTTAAGCATTAGCATGATTAGGGGTCAAAGGACACACGGATCATTTGTATTTGTATAATTTGTACACTCAGGACGTGGACGTTCTATAAATGCTGATTATATAGCATGCGTGAGCAAGAATGATTATGTGCGAGTCTGAAAACAAACCGAATTGAAAGCACTAGTCTGCTACATGTAGTTAGTTGAATGCAGCCGTATTTATTGCTTCTCAAATACCCGATTTTTCAGAGTGACACACATTCCCGGGCACGCATTTAAGTATTTAGAAACGAATACTGGATTGGAACACGCTTTCTATTCCTTGCGGGTTACTATATGATAAACTCGACGTGTGAATAAGTATCAGTGCTTCCAACCATCGATTCCGCCAAAAAATCTTCATCAGTGTTTATTTTATGTGCAAAGTCTGAGTAGACATGAAGCAAGTTATATTATTGTTTATCAAATATTGGTGCTGAATATTTGATCGCCTGAATTTGAAAATGTATTATTATAATTCCATCACGTAAGCCGCAGGGCCACTAGAATTGGAAGTTCAATAACAAATTGACCATTTAATTAATACCAACCCGTCCCATTTTCAGCGCACACACCAACGACATAATCTTCCATTCGTTTAAAATATATTTGAAGGAAATTATGTCGAAACACTTTGTGTTTTACCCCATGTATTGCCCATCAGTGTTAGCTTAAAGCCTATAAATAGCGCGATTAACGTCGCACGCAAGACATCGCTAAAAGAGAGATAGACATACATCGCTAAGAGAGATGCAATGTCATCGATCTAACGTATATAATGTTAAGTATCTATTTTTACCCTGCGAGGATTTATATGTCGCTCACTATCATCGTAGGTAGACAGCGAATAAAAATGCCAGCGAAAATATATCACACTTGCAGTTTGGCAATAATCGAGGCTGAAGTCGCCGATAGAAAATGGGAAGATTTTCACACGTAATTGAGGAATGACTTGGCCAAGCGCCTTGTGATTAGCTAGCTTGACGAATAAGCGCGGTGTTATAGTTTCATCTCTGGCTTGGCATTCTATACTCCTGCTCTAATATATATACACACACACGTCGAGTTCATGACGGATAAGAAGAGGGTGATTAAGCATGTAAATGAGCGAGATGAAGGTGGGAAATACTTAACAATACTATGGAAAGCCCTCAGGGAATACGTTTTTTCTACCGTCGTTTCTTCGCCTAGCTCCGTAAAGTGTACTACCTTTAGTCTCATATTCCCTTAAGCCGTTCGCTCCTCGCTCGGTCGAGCCGAACAATCTATCTACAGAGCGCGTCATTCAATGGCTGACGGAGTCGTCGTCGGGGAGGCATCATCGCTTCTTCTGTTTTCCTATCTCTGTCGTTAAAACAACATGGCCGCCCACATTCTATCTAGTGATATACATATTGGTGATGTATACCTATGCCCAGCACTCTTTCTTCGAGCTAGCCTGAAAGGGTTCTCAAGAGCAAACAAAATAGAAAAACAAAAACAAAATAAGAACTCAATTAACACTACACTGTTAAAACGCTGTTTATTTTTTTTAAACAACACAAGTTAACCAGTGCATCGCACAACGTTGTTTAACATTTTAAAAGATGTTGCTCAAAATTTAAATAATGTTGCTCAAAATTGTAAACAAGTTAATTTGATTTTGAGCAACATTGTGTGAAATGTTAAACAACGTTGAGCGATGCACTGGTTAACTTGTGTTGTTGAAAAATTGTAATCAGCGTTTTAACAGTGTAGCAATCAAATGGAGAACGAAGTATATTGTCTTGCGGTTCCTACCTCCCTGTCTTTTTAACTCAGGTCAGAAGCAAAGAAGGTTTTAAAGACACCACCACAATGCATTACGGTTTTGCTAAATGCCCTAATTCTGGTCTCCAATTTGTCTCGGTTCCCATAGACATGCACACAATCATGGCTTCATAGCGCGTTCATCGTTGGAGCTCTTAGGTTCTAGTTTACATCAATGAATACATTAGCTGCAGTGTTCCTTTTCCTTATTTCTAAAACTTAAAAGCTCTACAAATAGGGGAATATGGGGCAACTGGACCGTGGGGCAAGTGGTCCGAAATGAAGGCTTTTGTAATTGTATGGGCATACTGCTTTCTTTTGAACAGTACGACTTTTGTTGATACTTGACATATATCCTTACCTTCTACAATCCAAATCATTTGGAACTTTAGGGTATTTACACATGTGATTTTCTCCAGATCTTTGAAGCCAACTCCTTGAGTGACTGATTGAAAATTCACAGATAGTATGGGCGATATTTGAAGATGGGTTCAGATGATGTTTAATGTACTTTATATGATTGACAGATATGCAACAGTAAATATATACATGCAGTACAGTCGTCTTAAGATGCTAGGTGCATATTGCATTTGATGGGTGCTATATTGTAGTGTGCTTAGGGACTTTCCGAAATATGATTAAAACCATAGATAGTGGTTGAAATGACCGTAAAATGGCGGATATTGCTAAATTGGGACATTGGTGGTTTGGATTTGCGATCAATATTATCATTTAAAGATTGCTTCAACTTAAATCTTTATCACGGGTATTCATTTGGTACAGTTATTAGTTTATGAATTTGCAAATAACAAAGTACACCATTTCTTACTTTATCTAAAAATAAAGACACTCGTCTACTTGTAGGACCCGAACGCCGTAATATTTGCGAATTCAAAGATACTCGCTGGCTACAGAAATCTGTGTAATGGCTAAAAACAAAAATGCAGTTTTGCCTTTTTTCTGAAATGTATTGGAGTTTGATTATTATGACAAATGGTGGTATGTTTTAAAACATTTTGGCGTAAAATTTGTTACGTCACAGGCATGTTTGAATAATGTTTCATCTCGACAAAGTGCTAAGTCATTTGTTGGGGCAAGTGGTCCGAAGGGGTATGGGGCAACTGGTCCGCCTGCAAAAACTTAATCAAATTTGTAAAATTCATTTTGAAAATTAGTTGTTAGTGTCAATAAAACATGACTCGGTATTGAAATGTGAATAGAATATAAAATAATTCACATTCTTTCTAGTTCTTAGACATTTTGGGGCATTTCGGGTCTAATACCACTATTTCTGCTATTGAAGGATTACAATATGACATGAAATTGCGTTAGAATGGTCACTTAAAATCTCGGTATTATGAATTACATCTTTATTATATTTTGAATGGTGTCTGTAAAGGTATTTGCTATATGATTTATGTATTTTATCCACTGCTTTTTGTGTATATTAACCGTTGGGTCATCATTGTCATATTGACTAACTTCCCCTGTAACATGAAAAGCTAGCTAAATATCAAGATGGTTTATTATAAGTACTAAATGATGAGTATATGAAGTAAATAAAATCATTAAATAAAGGGGTATATATAGACAAATATATGGGGAATCTGAATAACACAACCATGAAACCATTTAACTAGGTTCATACCGTTTTATCTAATAAATGTGCAGTCGAAAATTTATATTGCTTTGTACACCATTATAAGTATACTGCTATTTACACGTTAACCACGAAAACTGTATAAAACAGGGGTTTCATAAGACATGTATCCTTTTTACATGTTAAATAATATGGAAATGTGTTTGTAAAGAAAATACTGCCTAGTTTCCGTGTTGTCATTCACTGATGACTGTGTATTCTAACCGTTGGAACATATAGGACCAGTTGCCCCAATGATGGGGTAACTGGTTCGTGCCAAGTAAAGTTTTCAGTTAGTGGTAATTGGCCTCTTCTTTAGATATTTTTTAACATTGATTATATGTCATATGTAAACAGTTACATGGGTGATATTTTCATAGCAATTCAATAAATATTTACACGAGCTTTAATCTTTTATATCATGAAATATGCTTAACCGGACCAGTTGCCCCATCCTCCCCTACATCGTGTGAAAAAGCTTTAGTTGGCTGACGTTCGCGCAATGCATTGTGGGAAGACCTTCTTTTGGTCAGAAGATTAAAACATAAACACCAGGCCTTCAAATTATCATAATAATTAACATTAACAATTATATGATTTGCCACTATTCACCCGGGATTACTTTGTCATGTTTGTGCGCGCGTACGTCAAGTCCTATCTCTCTAGACATGCTAGACACGAATATGTATTGCTCTCGATAAAATCAATGACATGAATGTATTACCTCTATTTATAATACAGACAGTCAGACCGATCGTCCTGCTTTATAACATCGCAAGTTCAAAAGTAATGCATGCATATTTATATGGATCCATGGTTCATGTAGTCATTTTGAATTGCTTTTATTGGAGCCTTAAAAGTCATAGGTACATGGGCTATCTATATAATAACAGCGTAAAGTGTTACGGGTGTGTATCCAAGTTCAATCCACTTTTCCAATCTAATAATATTTAGGAATGAGTGTTTTGTCTTCTATAAAGGCAAAAGTATTAATAATCCCTGTTCTAACGGGAAAGATTGAATAACATTTGGGCTTCTATCATTGAATCACTATTAAAAAGAGTAAATTTACTATTATTTAGAAATATGATGCACCTTCATACACATATTGTATGACAGAAAATACAATTTGAAAAACAAATCGATATATCCTTGGTGTAAGACATTCATAAATTAGTCTTAGTGTCAAGACCCCATTACAGAATAAAGCTATAAAATTCTTTTTAAATCCGTCAATAGAGGATTTTGTGCTAGGTTAATTACATGCTGTCTTTACACCAAGGATAAAGCAACACATATATCTGTCACCCACCGTTAACATTCTGAAGTAGTATGATTCAATCAGGATGATAAATGCTATCTACTGAAGATAGCCAAAGTAATCAGATTTTAAAAAAATCAATGAATAAATTAGCCAGGGCCTTTTGGAAAAAAACAAAAACAAACAAAAACCCCTTTCTATAGTAGTAGTACATAATCATGATAATCATGATAATGGGATTCGTGTTTTGTCCTCTATCTGCGTATGTAAATACCGTTCACATGAAGCTTGCAGTTTGATATCAAATTGATCTTTGCACTGAATTCGGCTAAAACATGCTGAATTATGAAGAATTGACATTAAGTCTATTTGTTATTTACTTGACAAATTATATTACCTATCATTCATATTTATACAAAAACAAGCGAAATCGTATTTTGCTCACTCACGACTCTGATGTTTGACAGTGCATGCTTGCAATTACACTGGGAGTCGGGCAGACTGTCGCCATGCTTGTGCGCAGCACATTTCCAACTGGCCAGTATTCCATGGAAACAGATCGTTATGTTTAAAAGCTTTTAAGCTTAAACATACCGTATTTGTAGGGTCATTGATTTCCTCCGTGAAAATGATATTTTCTATCGAATAAGACATTTTCGACAGGTTAGGTGTTGCAAAATGGCTCGATTTTGCGCTTCACTCTTATGGAGAAAAACAAATGCGTTTGCAGTTCGTCTCCCTATACCGTCATTCGGATCTGTGAAATAAGGGGGAGTAAATATATAAAATGCCAATGTCAAGTTCCTCTTTTGGCTTTATATGTCACGAACATTCAAATGGTACAATCAACAATCAGAACGACATTATTAAAGCACCTAACCCAGTTTACAAACATTATTACAGTTCAAATGTATCAGTAGTTCGTCATTAAAATAATACGTACAATGTAAACATGCCAATGTCAGTGAAGAGGTCAGATGTCAACTAGTCTGATGAAGTGCTCAGTGAGCATGAAACGTTACGTTTAAACTGTAAGTATAATAAGCTTATTATACTTTACACCATGGATTTGTAAAAAGAAAAATCAACCTTTCTACTATGCCAATGTCAAGTTCCTCTTTTGGCTTTAGATTAGGCGAACATTCAAATGGTACAATCAGACCAATATTAAAGCACCGCACGATACAAACATTACTGTTACAGTTCAACTGTATCAGTGGTTCGTCATTAAAATACTTTAGGAAATGTTAATTAGTTGGGTGCACTCTTGTATATCGTAGCTCTAATTCTACCAACCGCTTGTACTTCAGACATATGCCGTTTTCATCGGCAATTTATAAGTAAAGTACCGAAGCGTCAATACAACGATCCTTTTATGCTTTAGCTCTCAAGATATAAATCCGGAAGTTGGTGTCCTATAAACTTCCTGAATATTGACAACGCGACAATCTAGTCAACTCAATAAAGAACATCATGATTATCAGGATAATGTGCAATATCAAATACTGAAATGTTGATAAATGTTTAAAGAATATTATTGTGTGTTTAGTTTAATTTTCAGTCTAGCCTGACCCATGCATAGAGCGAATCAGGGTTAACGCTGAGGCCAACAAAAAAAAACTTGACTTGCCCTTTCAGGGTCAAAGTCAGGGTCGGACGGTGGTTTTTTTTTGGTTTTTTGTAGTTTTTTGTTGACAATTTTTGAAAATTTACTGCACAAAAACACGTTTTAAAGATTTTTTTTGATTTTTTGTTTGTTTTGATTTTTTTAATTTTTTTAAATTATTTTTAAACGAGCAGACACTACTCAAAAACACGTTTTCATCTTTCTTTATTGCTATGTGCTTCTTTCAATTTTCTTAATTTTTTTTTTCAATCAAAAAAATAGCGACCCTAGATTTCCGAAAATTCGGATCGGTCGGAAAGGGCAAGTCAACTCTTTTTTTTTTTGGCCTGACTGTAAATTCTTCCACGCGGCAGGCGTCTGCAGACGACAGTTCAAAAATGTAACAAAATGTTTCAAAAATATCAATATAATTGAATTTCATCACCATATTTAAATGCATTAAAATAAGTACAAACATGCTTAGTATTAGTTCAGTAATCCTTGAGATAGACTTTGAAAGTTAGGAAAGGTTTCTGAAAAATCAGTTTTGAATAATAGAGCAAAACCAATAGCCGCGTGGAAAGTGATAAACATGATAACAAAATGGTCTTCGGAAAATATTTTCACCAAGTCGTCTCAATATAATTATGTACGGGTATTATGAAAACGCCTAGTAACGTACGTTGGACAGCACTTTTTTGTTCATCATTTTTATTCCGAATCCTAATTTTACACGTGAACATGGCAATGCATGGTGAAGCAATCAAGCTAACAAATCTAAGACTTCTATCAACATGATCAAATGACCCGTTCTTCTTATCACGGATGTATTATTTTAAAATATGCTTGTTGTAAAATGTTTCCATGGTTACGATGTATTATAGTGTAATACCGTATACAAAGGGATACACTGTATATTAATCCTGCATGGTTTAAAATCATCTTATATTTGGCAACAATATTATTCGATTCTTTATATAAGGGATCCACTGTATGCTTTATGCATTAGCCTGGGTATCAGCAACATGATTTGGCGATTGGGATTCATTTCCTAATACTGGAGATGCGGCGCCTGAGCCTGATCCCGTGTTCTGATTGCTGGCCCGATTTCCAACTTGACGTTTTCTTTTCTACATGAAGGGTCATCATCAAAATAGTCATATTCCAAAGTTTGAGTGCATAATAGCTCCAATGGATCTTATGTTAGAAGCACAAGGTGACATGAAATTTGCTGATTGAGCAGTACACAAGCTGACCGGGTGGTTAGCCATGCACCTTTGCATGCTTTGGCAGTAATTCACTGCATTTTGGCCTATCGTCTAAAAATGGAACATATCTTGCGCCTAAGATTTTACAGAAATAATGAGAAAAATATGGGTTCTTCTGATATCAAAATAGGCTGATGTGAGAAAAAAAGCTATAGTGATCGGAACATACACCTTTCATGCCTTTAGCATGTTTAGCCCTTTTATCCAGGCGGCGACTTTATTCTGAAGATGATCTGGTTTTATGGATAAGCATTATTTGCGAATCATATTTTACTCCAAAAATTGACCTTTTCAATACATTTTTTATTGTACTTGTTGCTAATCGGTGCGTCAGGCGCTCATTAATGTTAGCATGATTAGCTATTTCGATAGAAAATGTATTGAATATTCAATTCCAAATGATTTTCAACTGAAGCAAAGCACACCATAGCTTAATGAGCACACCAGTCAAATGTATCCAATTTAGGAAAACAAATTAGCATGATAAGAGAGTAACATAGCAAAATCAACAATGAAGCTATATAGAATTATCTGAAGCGATCAATAAGTTGTGTGCGTGCGGTATTCATTTTCTCTCTTATAATTTGTGTCTCTCCTCCATTGCGACACTATACATTACCATGATTACCGTGACTGCGTCACCCTGCGTTTATGTATACACCGACAGCAAGATACTGACCAAACCTGATCTGCTCAGAGCTTCATCACCGCGTTGATGTATCCACTCACACAACTATACGTGAAGTGCTTGTTTGCGACAGGAACGGAACAAGTTATACTTGAAACGTGTAAGAATATTTTTTTTAAAAACCCTGAAAAGTCTACTTTTGCGTTATTATAATGAACAATGTTATTTATTAACACATTCCACGCGGCTATAAACGAGAAAGGTGGATGTTTCGATCACTTTAGCTGTTTTTGCCCATCAACATATTTTGATATCAGTAGAAACCCCATATTGTTCTCATTATTTCTGTAAAATGTTTGGCGCAAGATGTTCCATTGTGGGCGTTATATGCCTAAATGCAGTGAATTACTGCCAAAGGTGGTTAACCACCTGGCCAGTTTGTGTACTACTCAATGGGCATATTTTATGTCACCTTGTGCTTCTAAAATGAGAACCATTTAAGATATACATGATATATGCAACTCAAACTTTGGAATACGACTACTTTAAGGACAGGATGACCCTTCATGTACGAGTAGAATAGAAAACATCAAGTTGAAAATCAGGCCCGCAATTGGAACTCTACCTTTTATTTTACCATATACAAAACAGATTGTTTTTCAGAAACCTTTCCCAACTTTTAAATTCTATCTCAAGGATTACCGAACCGCTTCTTCTAGGCATATTTGTGCTTATTTTAATGCATTTTGTATGGTGATATCATCATAAATGATGATGGAATTCAATAATTTTGGCATTTCTGAAACATTTTGGAACTGTCGTCTGCAGACGACAGTCGCGTGAAAAGCGTTAATGTATGATGAGGTTTCAGTAGTGTTATTAAATTTTATTCAATTGCAAACACGCACTCAGAAGACACAGACAAACAATTAATTAAAGCCCCTACAAAATGTCCATTCAACGACAACCAACAAATAGTTATAAATGATATCCTCACAAATATTATGTGTGTGTTGGTTTCCCTACATTTCTCAACTCTTGAGTAAATTATGAAAATGTTCTGAATTTTAATGCAATAACAATTGTGATAATAATGTTAAAACAATTTCTAACGTTGACTAAATTTGATAAACTTTCACAGGCAGACAGGCCAATATTATAACATTCATTATAAATTAAAGTCAAATGGACGAGTTGCTACTCAGAGTTCATGCTACTGCATTCTGTAGGCAATTTCATTATTATAATATAGTTGAGCAGTTGAGCTATAACAACATGTGTATAGTACACATTATGCTCCATTAACCATGTTAACACTTTCCACGCGGCTATTAATAGATTTACCATAAATAAAAACAGATTTTAGAAACCTTTTCCAATTTTCAAAGTCCGAACTCAAGGATTACTGAACCAATACGAAGCATGTTTGTACTTATTTCAATGCATTTTCATGGTGATTCCAAATAATTATGGTAATGAAATTAAATAATTTTGACATTTTCACTAAAACATTTCGTGCAATTTTGGATGTCGTCTGCAGACGCCTGCCGCTTGAAAAGTGTTTACATACGAGGTGTAAATTGGTCATAATTGGAGTCACGTATATTTAAGCTTCTTAAAGATTTGCGAAGATTGAATTGAATTTTAAACGAATATGTTTTAATTATAATTTGCTAAATTTCGACTGTTTTTATTAATTATTCATCCAGACTATTTTATGTAATTATGTTAAACATCATGCATTTAATTTTCTTTGTTATTGTTTGTTTGTTTGTTTGATTTGATTTAGTAATTTACGAATTAAATTACAAAATAGAAGACATCGTTATTAAGCATGATAATATTTCAAGGAACTTACTGATTTTCTACAACAGTTTTCGATTGCACCAATGCCGACCTTCTTAAATCTAGAAAAGATTAATAATTAAATTAATAATTAATTGGCACTAACAGGCCTCTGGCTCAATATAATATATAATATAAGAGTAAACGAACATCACGTTAGCAGATTCAAAGAATTAGATATTAAATTAATTATAATAATAATTATTCGTCTCAATTCTTCTCTAATTGCCTCGTCGTAATTGCAATATTCGCTGTAAAACACACCTTTGACAAATCTGATCTGATAGCTTGTTGATGTTCTTGATGCTGCAAATGATATTGCTGCGCATTCACTAAACGAAGTGCTCATGGGTGATGAAAACGCTCACCACTTAAACATGATAAGCCGGGCAGTAAAGAATACGACAAACTTGCAAATTACTAAGGTCAATTAAGCAACATTAGTATTATTTTCCCTCTAATGTACTTTATATATTACTTATGTTTATGATTATGGTTATGTTCTAGTTTTGGGGATAAGGACAGTAACATTAATATATCAATAATCATTGAACACTGATGAACGAACTAATTAATTAACATCAAATTGAATGCCAATTATTCTATGGATATATAATATTAATATGATGAGTGTTGCAATATTACGATTAACGTTATGCAAGATTTTTTTCCTAAATGAAAAGAGTTTCGAATTTTAATGTAATGTAATGAAATGTTAATAAAATAATGAACATTGTCGAGTTTGTTAAACAATGAACGAAGAAATATATATTAATGTTTATAGCGCTCTAGATATACATGTATCAGGCTGAATATTCTGATTTGAGTCACGGTGCTCTTTTCTATATTTTCAAATTATTTGTTGATTTATATTTAACGATTATCAAACAGATATTGCGTGATGTCGCATACTAATCAACGAGGTGTAAATTGGTCATAATTGGAGTCACGCATTTTACCATATGCATACGCGTGCTACAAAATAGTACCTGGGCCGGCTGCATACGCTTATGAGTTATAGTCTATTTGGCCATCACGAGACAGTGACGTAACTGCGTATTCTACTAATTGCAGCACATAACGCGAACCACTACACACGAACGTTGAAAGACGGAAGATACATACGCGTGCGTAAAAGGCGCCTTTTAAGTTACGTCACTGTCGAGGAAGCCAAATAGAGTACAGTAGTACTCCATCATCCATGTAGCGCAAGTGATATTTATGGGTGGGTTAGCTGCTGAATTCGTGATTGCTTTCTGAAGGGGCTAGACAATAGCGGCGCGTGACACAGCGTGTTGTATACAAGCGTCCCCCCTGGCGTAAATAGTGATCTCTCCCTAAGTCTATTCGTTATTTATTTGACAAATATTATAACTATCATTCATAATAAGGAAAATATGCAAAAACAAGCAAAAGCTTATTTTCTACTCACTCACGACCCTGATGTTTGATAATGCTTGCAAATTTACATTGGGAATCAGGCAGACTGTCGCCAGTGCTTGGTGCGCACGACTTTTCAACTGCTCAATCTTCCATGGAAACAGTGAGTTTGTTGAAATCGTTATACTTAAAAGCTTTTATATTTGTAGGTGAATCCTCAGTCATTGATTTCCTCCTTGAAAATGATATTTTCTATCGAATAAAACATATCCGACATGTAAGGTGTTGCAAAGTTGCTTGATTTTGCGCTTCATTTCTATGGAGATAAACAAATGCGTTTGCAGTACGTCTCCCTATCCCGTCATTCGGATCTAGAGGGAGAGTGAATACAATGTAAACATGCTAATGTCAAGTTCCTCTTTTGGCTTTAGATGGCGGACATTCAAATGGTACAATCAGAACAAAGCACCGCACGATACAAACATTACAGTTCAACTGTATCAGTGGTTCGTCATTAAAATACTTTAAGAAATGTTAATTAGTTGAGTGCACTCTTGTACATGCAAATTGTAGCTCTAATTCTACACCACTTGTATTTTAGACATATGCCTTTTTTCATCGGCAATTATTATGTTAAGTACCGAAGCGTCAATAAATACAACGATCCTTTTATGCTTTAGCTCTCGAAATATAAATCCGGAAGTTGGTGTCCTATCACTTCCTGAATATTGACAATGTTATGAATGTGACAATCTAGTAAACTCAATAAATATCATGATTATCATGATAATATGCGATATCAAATACTGACATTTTGAACTTTTGTACGTTGATACTTTCCACGCGGCAGGCGTCTGCAGACGACAGTTCAAAAATGTCACAAAATGTTTCAAAAAATGTCAATATAATTGAATTTCATCACCATATTTAGAATCACCGTGGGAAATGCATTAAAGTAAGTACAAACATGCCTAGTATTGGTTCAGTAATCCTTGAGATAGACTTTGAAAGTAAGGAAAGGTTTCTGAAAATCAGTTTTGTATAATATGGTAAAACCAATAGCCGCGTGGAAAGTGATAAGGCTAAATTTAAAAAATCATTTGTCTCAAAGCTCCCACGCGCGTTAGTTTATTAATGCGCATTAGAAAAACAAAAATCTTATTTTATTTTTTTTTCTATTTTTTTTTTCACTAAAAAATAAAATCCCAAAATGTCACCGATTTTTCAGATTTTCATTGATCACATAATTTTAAATTCAAAAGGTCACTTTTACAAGGATTTCAATATTTTATATTTAAAAAAAAAATTAAAATTAAAAATTAAAAAAGCATTCCGCAATAGGTTTTGAAAAACTGAAGAGCTTTGAGACAAAAGATTTGTTTAATATAGCCTAAACATGATTAAAAAAATGGTCTTCGTAAATATTTTGACCAAGTCGTCTCAATATAACTATGTAACATAGCGGCAAAATCAACAATGAAGTGTAGTACTATTTTGTTGATCATTCTACTCAATATCTTACACGTGAACATGACAATGCATGGTGAAGCAATCAAACTAACAAATCTAAGACTTCTATCAAATGACCCGTTCTTCTTATCACGGATGTATTATTTTAAAATATGCTTGTTGTAAAAAGGTTTCCATGGTTACGATGTATTATAGTGTAACATAAAACGGGATACACTGTGTATTAATCCTGCATGGTTTAAAATCATCTTATATTAGGCAACAGTATTATTCGAATCGTTATATAAGGGATCCACTGTACATGCTATATGCATTAGCCTGGGTATATCAGCTACATGATTTGGCGATTGGGATTCATTTCCTAATACTGGAGATGCGGCGCCTGAGCCTGATCCCGTGTTCCGATTGCTGGCCCGATTTTCAACTTGATGTTTTCTATTCTCCATGAACATGATGAAGGGTCATCATTAAAATAGTCATATTCCAAAGTTTGTGTTCCATAACTCCAATGGTTCTTATTTTAGAAGCACAACATGCACAAGGTGACATGATTTGCCAATTGGGTAGTATAGTAGTACTCTGATCAAGCTGACTGAGCGGTTAGCCACCTTTGGCAGTAATTCACTGCATTTTGGCCTATAACGTCTAAAGGATCTAGGAACAGTACCTTGCGCCTAAGATTTTACAGAAATAATGAGACAAATATCGGTTTTCTTATGGTGTCAACATATTTTGATGTGAGAAAAAAGCTTAAGTGATCGGAACATACACCTTTAGCCCTTTTATCCAGGCGGCGACTAATTCTGAAGATGATCTGATTTTATGGATAAACATTATTTGCGAATCATATTTTACTCCAAAATTGACCTTTTCAATAAATCTTTTATTGTAATTG
The DNA here is from genome assembly GCA_035610835.1 of Ophiura sarsii. Classification (NCBI taxonomy): domain Eukaryota; kingdom Metazoa; phylum Echinodermata; class Ophiuroidea; order Amphilepidida; family Ophiuridae; genus Ophiura; species Ophiura sarsii. The sequence continues at coordinate 51,432,097 of CM069444.1, forward strand.
TTGCTAATCGGTGCGTCAGGCGCTCATTAATGTTATTAGCATGATTAGGTAGCTATCTCGATACAACATTTATTGCATATTCAATTCCAAATGATTTTCAACTGAAGCAAAGCACACCATATACCTTCATCTGTTCATGAGCACACCAGTCAAATGTATTCAATTTAGGCAAGGACAACAATAAGCATGATAAGAGAGAAACAGCTAAATCAACAATGAAGCTAGAATTATCTGAAGCGATCAATAAGTTGTGTGCGCGCGGTATTCATTTTCTCTCTTATAATTTGTGTCTCTCCTCCGATGCGACACCATAATACATCACCTTGATTACCATGACTGCGTCACCCTGCATTTATGCATTTATGTATACACCGACAGCTACACACTAAAAAATCTTAAAAATACGTGGTCAAAATTCAACCACAAAAGGGTCATTTTTAACCCCGCTTACGGAGTCAACTATGCACCGACTAAAAAAGGGTCAAATTTGACCCCGGTGATCTAGTCAAAAACTTCACCCAAATTGTGGTTAAAAATGACTATCCTTGGGGTCAAATGACTATATTTCTCTTTTTCTCTCTGACTATATTAGGGTCAAAAAATGACCATATTCAGGGGTCATTTTGATAACGGTATATCCCGATTAGCAAATGACCCCGGAACGGTGGTTGAAAATGACTATATTTAGGGTCATATATATGTAGGGTCATTCATGACTAGAGTCATTCATGACTATATTTAGGGTCATTTAAATATGACCCTTTTAGGGGTCATTTCAATATGATGCCAAATGACCCCGACAGTGGTTGATTTAACCACGAATAACATATTTCACTGTTCAACAGTTCAAATTTATTAAAACTTGAACGTTTTTGTGAATTAATGTTCTTACTTGCCATTTAATTATGGAATAGTGCATGTTGCAGATCGAATCACTAGACCAAATATATAAATATACAATCCAAAGTGTTAAAAAACCAATATAACCCACCCCCGTGCGCATGTGTGGAATAGTGACACCCATGGGAGTTATTCTTACACCAAGTTTAACACAAGAAATTTAACACCAAGTGTTACATCAGTTATTCCTATGGTGTTGACCTAACACCAACATTAACACCAGGAGCGTAACACCGGCTCAGTGTTGTAGTTTAACACCGGAGTTTTTGCAGTGTAGGGTCAAAAATGACCATATTCAGGGGTCATTTTGATAACGGGTATATCCCGATTAGCAAATGACCCCGGAACGTGGTTGAAAATGACTATATTTAGGGTCATATATATTTAGGGTCTTTAATGACTAGGTCATTCATGACTATATTTAGGGTCATTTAAATATGACCCTTTTAGGGGTCATTTCAATATGATGCCAAATGACCCCGACAGTGGTTGATTTAACCACGAATCGGGTTAAATAAAACTGACCCCGTAAGAGGGTCAATATTTTGACCCCGTCGTTTTTAGTGTGTAGATCTGACCAAACCTGATCTGCTCAGAGCTTCATCCCCGCGTTGATGTATCCACGCACACAAAATACGTGAAGTGCTTGTTTGCGACAGGAACAAGTTATACTTGAAATGTGTAAGAATATTAATAAAAAAACACCTGAAAAAGTCTTCGTGTGTTGAGCAATGTAAAAACACATACTATTGCGACCGGAACAAGTTATATTTGAAATGTGTAAGAATATATATTTTAAAAACCTGAAGAAGTGTACTTGCGTAATTAATGAACAATGTAATTAACACATACCACGCGGCTGTTGAGGTGGATGTTCCGATCATTTTAGCTTTTTTTGCCCATCAACATATTTTGATATCAGAAGAAACCCCATATTTTACTCATTATTTCTGCAAAATGTTTGGCGCAAGATGCTGTTCCAATGTGGGTGTTACAATATGCCTAAAAATGCAGTGAATTACTGCCAAAGGTGGTTAACCATCCCGGCCAGTTTGTGTACTATAAAAACTACTACTCAATGGCCACATTTCATGTCACCTTATCCTTGTGAATACGACTATAGAATAGAAAACATGAAGTTGAACGCAATCGGAAGACCTACCTTTAATTTGAGCATATACAAACCAGATTGTTTTTCAGAAACCTTTCCCAAAACTGTCAAAGTCTATCTCAAGGATTACTGAACCGATTCTAGGCATGTTTGTACTTATTCGAATGCATTTCTTATGGTGATATCATCAAATGATGATGGTATTCAATACATTTGACATTTCTGAAACATTTTGGAGCTGTCGTCCACGACGACAGTCGCGTGAAAAACGATAATTTATGATGAGGTTTCGGTGTGTTATTTAATATTATTCAAATGCAAACACGCACTCGAAAGACACAGACAAACAATTATAACCCCTACAAAATGTCCATTCAACGACAACCAACAAATAGTTATAAGTGATATCCTCACATTATATTTATGTGTGTGTTGGTTTCCCAACATTTCTCAACACATAGCATGCGTTCGTTGAGTAAATTATGAGATTTTTATCATTGATGAAAGCTTTCGGACGAAAAATCAAATAAATTTGATAAGCTTTCACATGCAGACAGGCCAATATATAACATCCATAGTTGAGCTATAACAACATGCTCCATTAACACTTTCCACGCGGCTATTAGATTACCATAAATAAAAACATTTTCTCATGGTGATTCCAAATATGGTAATGAAATTCAATAAGTTTTGATATTTTTAAAACATTTTGTACAATTTTAGAATGTCGTCTGCAGACGCCTGTCGCGTGGAAAGTGTTTACATACGAGGTAAGTTGTAAATTGGTCATAATTGGAGTCACGTATATATAAGCTTCTTTAAAAAGATTTGAAAAGATTGAATTAAATTTTAAACGAATAGGTTTTACTTATAATTTGCTAAATTTCGACTGTGTTTATTAATTATTCATCCAGACTATTTTATGTAATTATCTTAAACATCATGCATTTCATTTTCTTTGTTATTGTTTGTTTGATTTGATTTAGTAATTTACGAATTAAATTAAAAAATAGAAGACATCGTTATTAAGCATGATAAAATCTCAAGGAACTTACTGATTTTCTACAACAGTTTTCGATTGCACCAACCAATGTCCACCTTCTTAAATCTAGAAAAGATTGATAATTCAATTAATATTAATTGGCACAGGCCTCTGGCTCAATATAATATATAATATAAGAGTAGACGAACATCACGTTAGCAGATTCAAAGAATTAGATATTAAATTAATTATAATATGAATTATATATATAGCTTTTCTTCTCTAATTGCCTTGTCGTAATTGCAATATTCGCTGTAAAACACACCTTTGACAAATCTGATCTGATAGCTTGTTGATGTTGATGCTGCAAATGATGATATTGCTGAGCATTCACTAAACGAAGTGCTCATGGGTGATGAAAACGCTGAACACTTGAAGCCGGGGAGTAAAGAATATAAGACAAACTTACACATTACTATGGTCAATTTAGAACAACATTAGTATTATTTGTCCTGTAATTTACTTTATATATTACTTATGTTTATGATTTCTAGTTTTGGGATAAGGACAGTAACATTAATAAATCAATAATCATTGAACATGATGAACGAATGGTAATCATTGAACTAATTAATTAACATCAAATTGAACATCAATTATTCTATGGGTATATAATATGATGAGTGTTGCAATATTACGATTTACGTTATGCAAGATTTTTTGTCTAAATGAAAAGAATTTCGAATTTTAATGTTCTGTAATGAAATGTTAATAAAATAATGAACATTGTCGAAATTGTTATAAACAATGAACGAAGAAATATATATTATAAAGTTTATAGCGTTCTAGATATACGAGGGGTATCAAAAAGTTCTTGAAATCACCAAGAAGTGAAGGAGCCAGAAACTTTTTTTTTGATATGTGACCCTTCAGACATCTTTAAAAAGTCACTGTGCAAAGTCACACATTTCTCCCACTTTTTATTACCTGTCCACAGACCGCCATTGTAGAGATCTTCAGATTGACCGCCATTGATTGATCCTCAGATTGCCTCAGATTGCGATATTCCCAAAACAGCAATAAATGGTTTAAAGTGTTGACAGAAAGGGGTCAAAGGTCATTACAAACCAGCTTGGTGACAATAATATTATGGGTAACATGGGGTGTACACAGATTGACCTCTAATGACCATGACATGCCCTTTTTAATTGGCATGTGGGGGGGGGGGGGGGGGGGGGGCAGCAAACAGGAAAATGTTTTAAACATTGGCCAAAACATCATGACAATGTTATTTGAAAATGTTTATATGACGTCAAAATGTATGGTTATGATTTAGTCGGGAAAACATTTCCAAAATTTTTTTTGCCAACGTTTTAAAAACGTTTATTCAACATTTTGGTGAACATTACTGAAAAAATTTGGAAAAACATTTTTAAAACTTTGTTAAAAATGTTTTCTAAAATGTTTTCCCGACCAAATCCTAACCATACATTTTAACGTCATATAAACATTTTCAAATAACATTCTCATGATGTTTTGGCCAATGTTTAAACAACATTTATAAAACATTTTTGTGTTTGCTGGGAGATGATCTGATTTATGGATACACATAAGTTGCGAATCATATTTAACTGACCTTTTCAATAGATCTTTTATGTAATTGTTGCTAATCGGTGCGTCAGGCGCCCATTAATGTTATTATCATGATTAGGGAGCTGTTTCGATACAACATTTATTGCATATTCAATTCCACATGATTTTCAACTGAAGCAAAGCACACCATATACCTTCATGAGCACACCAGTCAAAGGTATTCAATTTAGGCAAGGACAACAATAATAATAGAGAAGAAACGTAACAAAACAGTGAAGCTATAATTATCTGAAGCGATCAATAAGTTGTGTGCGCGCGGTATTCATTTTCTCTCTTATAATTTGTGTCTCTCCTCCGATGGATACATTACCATGATTACCATGACTGCGTCACCCTGCATTTATGTATACACCGACAGCAAGATCTGACCAATCTGCTCAGAGCTTCACTGCACCGCGTTGATGTATCCACTCACACAACTATACGTGAAGTGCTTGTTTGCGACAGGAACGGAACAAGTTATACTTGAAACGTGTAAGAATATTTTTTTAAAAAACCACCCGAAAAAGTCTACTTGCATTGAGCAATGTAAAAACATATTCCATTGCGACAGGAACAAGTTATATTTGAAATGTATAAGAATATATTTTTAAAAAACCTGGAAAAGTACTTGCGTTATAATAATGAACAATGTAATTAATACATTCGATCCACGCGGCTATATAAAGGTGGATGTTCCAATCACTTTAGCTTTTCTGGCCATCAACATATTTTTGATATCTAATATTATACAACCATTTCTGGTTAGACTAGACACTTGAATAGAGTGCTCAATACCGTAAACGGTAGAGCTTATAGGTATAGACCGTCCGGAATATTATCGCTACTCTTGAGTTTCATGGGCAATCCCATACGGTCATGTTGTCCAATCTTCAGGCGAATAGATCTATTTGCCTGAAGATATTCGCCTGAGATTGGACAACATGATCGTATGGGATTGTCCATGAAACTCAGAGTAGCGATAATAATTATTCCGGAAGGTCTATACCTCTGTATTTTTTGATATCAGTAAAAACCCCATATTGTTTCATTATTTCTGTAAAATGTTAGGCGCAAGATATGTTCCATTGTGGGCGTTATATGCCTAAATACAGTGAATTACTGCCAAAGGTGGTTAACCACGCGGCCAGTTTGTGTACTACTCAATGAGCAAATTTCATGTCACCTTGTCCTTGTTTGTGAATACGACTATAGAATAGAAAACATCAAGTTGAAAATCAGGCCCGCAATCGGAACACCTACCTTTAATTTTACCATATACAATGCAGATTGTTTTTCAGAAACCTTTCCCAACTTTCAAAGTCAAGTTTATCTCAAGTATTACTGAACCGAGTCTAGGCATGTTTGTACTTATTCTATGGATTTCTTATGATGATATCATCATAAAATGATGATGGAATTCAATAATTATGGAATTTTTGAATCATTTTGGAACTGTCGTCTGCAGACGACAGTCGCGTGAAAAACGTTAATGTATGACTGTATGATGAGGTTTCGGTGTTATTAAATATTATTCAAATGCAAACACGCACTCAAAAGACACAGACAAACAATTAAAACCCCTACAAAATGTCCGTTCAACGAAAACCAACAAATGATATCCTCACATACATTATGTGTGTTGGTTCCCTACATTTCTCAACTCTAATATAACTCATGAATGTGTTCGTTGAGTAAATTATGAGATTTTTATCATTGATGAAAGCTTTCGGACGAAAAATGTTCTGAATTTTAATGCAATACAAATTGTGATAATAATGTTAAAACAATTTCAAACGTTGAATAAATTTGATAAGCTTTCACAGGCAGACAGGCCAATATATAACATTCATTATAGTTGAGCTCTAACAACATATGTATGCACATGCTCCATTAACACTTTCCACGCGGCTATTAGATTTACCATCAATAAAAACAGATTTTTAGAAACCTTTTCAAATTTCAAAGTCTATCTCAAGGATTACTAAACCAATACGAGGCATGTTTGTACTTATTTCAATACATTTCTAATGGTGATTACAAATATGGTGATGCAATTCAATAATTTTGACATTTTCATTTTTGTTGCTGCAATTTTGGAATGCCGTCCGTGCAGACGCCTGCCGCGTGGAAAGTGTTTACATACGAGGTGTAAATTGGTCATAATTGGAGTCACGTATATTTAAGCTTCTTAAAGATTTGAAAAGATTGAATTGAATTTTAAATATGTTTTACTGATAATTTGCTAAATTTCGACTGTGTTTATTAATTATTCATCCAGACTATTTTATATGTAAGTTAAACATCATGCATTTCATTTTATTTGTTATTGAAGCACGTATTTGAAGCTTGTTTGATTTGATTGAGGAATTTACGAATTAAATTAAAAAAATAAAAGACATCGTTTTTAAGCATGATAATATTTCAAGGAACTTTCTATTTTCTGATTTTCTACAACAGTTTTCGATTGCACCAATCAATGTCGACCTTCTTAAATCTAGAAAAGATTGATAATTCAATTAATAATTCATTGGCACAGGCCTCTGGCTTAATATAATATATAATATAAGAGTTAACGAACATCACGTTAGCAGATTCAAAGAATTAGATATTCAATTAATTATAACATGAATTATATAGCTCTTCTTCTCTAATTGCCTCGTCGTAATTGCAATATTCGCTGTAAAACACACCTTTGACAAATCTGATCTGATCTGATATGTTCTTGATGCTGCAAATAATATTGCTGCGCATTCACTATACAAAGTGCTCATGGGTGATGAAAATGCTCACCACTTAAAAAAGCCGGGCAGTAAAGAATAAGACAAACTTGCAAATTACTATGGTCAATTTAGAACAACATTAGTATTATTTTACCTGTAATGTACTTTATATATTTATGTTTATGATTTCCAGTTTTGGGGATAATGACAGTAACATTAATAAATCAATAATCATGAAACATGATGAACGAATGTTGATCATTGAACAAATTAATTAACATAAAATTGAATGCCAATTATTCTATGGGTAGGGTGAGTAAAAAAAAAGTGTACTCAACTTTGGGATTTTATATTTAAAAATCTGTGCACAAATTTTGTATTGAGGCAGGCGGGTTTTATCTCATTAGCTTTCTAAAGAATTTTAGTTGGTTGAAATTGGTTGTGGTAAACATATTTTATGCTCAATTGCGTAAAAGTGATAATTTTATAAACCGAACAAGATTAGCGATATTTTCTCTTATAACATCTATTGAAACCGGTCCACACTCTAGTCCGAGTTGAGTCCGACTATCACAAAAGGAACATTTTGTGTTATTGTAGCTAAATTCGTGTAATAAATTACATTTTTTTGTCATTATTTCGCATTTAATGTTTTATTTGTCTTTATTAGTTAACTATTGTGTACCATACATTAATCCACTTGTTTATTAGTATCAAGCATTATTGAGTAAAATATTCAATATTGTGTTCGGTTTCAAAATGCAGTAAACTTTACCAAAATAGTCATATTATCTGGTCAACGGTACCATGAAATGTCATGATTCTTTTTGCTGATGATAGTAAATAAATGCATCTATTGCCGCATACATTGATTGCCTTAATATTCTGATAACAAATATTTGTAATAATTATTTTATTTTGAGTACACTTTTTTTGACTCACCCTGTATGTGATGAGTGTTGCAATATTCCGATTTACGTTATGCAAGCTTTTTTTGCCTAAATGAAAAGAATTTCGAATTTTAATGTAATGACTATGTTAAAGTAAAATAATGAACATTGTCGAAATTGCTAAACAATGAACGAAGAAATATATATTATAATGTTTACAGCGCTCTAGATATACATGTATTAGGCAATTGAATATTCTGATTTGAGTAACGGTGCTCTTTTCTACATTTTCAAATTATTCGTTGATTTATATTTAACGATTATCAAACAGATATTGCGTGATGTCGCATACTAATCAACGAGGTGTAAATTGGTCATAATTGGAGTCACGCATTTTACCATATGCATACGCGTGCTACAAAATAGTACCTGGGGCGCTTAATTTCTTTCTGCAACTATAACGGGATGCATCCCATTGTGTAACTACGCTACTACGCTTTATTCCGTGTATCGATCTGTTGTCTATTGCATCCCGTTATAGTTGCATAAAGAAAATACGCGGGCCGGCTGCATACGCTTAAATAGTATGTAGCGCAAGTGATATTTATGGGTGGGTAAAGCTGCTGAATTCGTGATTGCTTTCTGAAGGGGCTAGACAATAGCGGCGCGTGACACAGCGTGTTGTACACACGCGTCAAATTACACTCAACCAACGCCATAGATTTTAGTTAAGCAATCATCAGTTAATGTATTCACCACAATGATAAAGTATCAAATTGATTGATATTCACACAGAAAGCATATTGAGTTTTGTAATCGTTTTTATTTTTTGCTTGACACCAGGATATTTATATACACGACATTTTACATGTTGTATAACTGTTACAGTATCTTAAAGCACTAAAGCAGTGACAGGCATAGCTTAAAGCGAGACAGATACTAGTAGTCTCATTGGTTTCCACTACTATAAAGCTTAACATCTTAAGGTAACAAAATAATATCAATAGTGATATAATAATAAAATAATAACTTTCACAAACTACACTTAATTTTAAAAGGAATTCCGCACATTGCGGCGCACAACAATATTGGAAAGTCATGGCAACATTGTGTTGGGTTTCACAATATATCCGATGCTCTAATCCAACCATATTACATTGAATTATAAACATTCCACAGTTACTTAGCCAGTAAAGTGTGTACTTTCGAAGACAGGTGCTGTAGCGTCATACTAAAATTAGACAAATACAACAAGATGTCCGATGTCACGATATCCTGTGGATGCATGTACACGGATGGAAGTATTCAAATGCCAGCCGCCATGTTGTATAAATTGAGGACCCTAGTGCTAAAAGAGGGTTAAGTCACATTGAGAAAAATGGCAAAAAATGGGTTTCATTGTGTCCATGTGTGGACTTGACCCACTCGGGTTTTACCTCCCATGGATTCTTACACAGCTTTAACGCATGGCTTAACTTTAACATTTGAACAGAGGGTGCAGAGATCCTCCTTGTAGCAGAAAACTGATACTAACTACAATTTCACAAGATTGTGACTTAACCCTCTTTTAGATCTAGGGTCCTCAATTGTCAAGCCTCTTGATTTTGGATGGATGCCATGTCATGTGACCCGAAAACTACTTTCCTCGTGAAGATCAGCCATTGGACGTAAAGAGCTGTACTATTTATTTGCACACATACATGTACATTTTCTCGCCAATGTACTGCGTGTTGTTGAATACAGAAATAAAATGTACTCGAAGTGTTGAGTAAATAACAATCACTCCACACAGCACATCGCATCGTCGGTGGTATCCGTATTACATAGTGACGTATAGTGTAAACAACGATATTTCAAATAAATAGGTTACATATGTCATAAAATCTACCACCACAGTTTATCATACGTCACTATGTAATACTACCGACTATACGTCACTATGTAATGCCACTGACGGCATGTTTCGGAGAGTGTACTTAGGCCGGTTCTAGATATGGGTCAATTACACGGTAAATGGGTGCTGTTAGTGTTAACCCTTATAATATTTTATGAAATTTATCAAGCGCTGTAACTTTTGAACAATTAACATGATTAATTAATGTGATGTCAGTATACAATTTTTGTAAAGGAAATGAGTCGGAGAAACCATTTTTGGAATAAAATTTCACTACAAATCAGTATTTTTTATTTTTACCAAAAAAACCAGTTTGGAAAAAATTACCGAAATTGCATTCAAATCATTTAAAGACACTTCTCTATAGGAGCTTTGTTTTTAATTGTTTTCATAACATTTTTGAGGTAAAACATTCACATTTTTGGCCGCACTTTTTGGTCACAAATTTAAAAACTAAATATTAGGGTTGACACCCCCTAAAGTGTATGTATCGTATCTACCATAACGCTCTTTTCCTGTCACTTGCTTGCTGTTGCTGGGACCGTAAGGAACATTTCTCTCGCCGTCCTCATCTCGAATAATGTTTCCAATTATGGCAATGCAGACCTAAAATAGCAAATTGATTATTACGTTTATGTTAAAAACCATGGATGTTAATGGTCATGTAATATCGAGTAACAATTCAATAAAAAGCAAATACTGAACTTTTCGAAATACGAAATTTCGTTTGATAGGAATGCAGACAACTTACTACTGACATTTTGGATAATATTAACGTTAGTTACCATGGTTACCGAAAATTATATTTTCTACATGTAGGGCGCACTACCTTTAGATTGTCCTTACCAATGTATACAGGCGATTTCTATAGATGCAACCCTATGGCTATTAACACTTTCCACGCGGCAGGCAGCTGCAGACGACATTCCAAATTGTCACAAAATGTTTAAAAAATGTCAAAATTGTTAAATTTCATTACGATATTTGGAATCACCATGAGAAATGCATTGACATAAGTACAAACATGCCTAGTATTGGTTCAGTAATCTTTGAGATAGACTTTATAAATTGTGAAAGGTTTCTGAAAAATCTGTTTTGTGTATGGTAAAAATATAGCCGCGTGGAAAGTGTTAACACTTTCCACGCTGCTATTAGTGTTACCATATTCAATTTTCCCTCCAGAATTACCTTTCCTAAATGTTCAAAGTCTATCTCAAGAATTACTGCACCAATACTAGTCATGTTTGTACTTATCTTAATGCATTTCTCATGGTGATTCCAAATATGGTGATGAAATTCAACATTTAACATTTTTGAAACATTTTGTGAAATTTTGGGACTGTCGTTTCCAGACGACTGCCGCGTGAAAGTGTTTAAGTTATCTTTAATGCATGCCTCACAGGGTTACTGCGTATCGGGTGAAACAACTTTGCTGTCTTATAAAGTTCACATAGAAGATAAGTGATGAGTATCCAATCAATTGTATCGTACAGGAAGACCGACAGGAAACCTAACGTTATCGAGAAGAGTTAATTTCATGGCTTTGGTAAATATTTCTTGAAAAAACAAGCATGTTTTGACTTAGTAGAGAGAGCCCTTTTATGTGTACGTAGTACTTGTATAAAGTATCGGTCGATGACGATGACTGTGACTCCCTGGTTGAGTGAAATTCTTGATTTTCATCGAACTTAATCTGTCATTTATTTCGACAGCAATATTTTAACATATTATATGCAACTACGGTACATGTTAAAACAGTGCTTTTGGAGCTGTACATATTTTCACGAGTTTCGACGGTCTCTATCATTAATAGCCACACACATTCAGTATGACATTCATGTAGTCACATGTTCACTCATGAGTATGTAATGCATAAGGCTATGCACTACTAGTATATCATGGGGTTTTTTTAAAGTAGGGAAACCTGAAATTAATACCCGCGAGGCTGTATACTGTAGGTAGCCTGGTGAAGTCGTTGTAAAGGGCAAGGAAAAACAAATCCTGTTTTACGGGCCCAACCAAAACGGATTTCTTCGAATTTATTTATGTATTAGCCTATATCATTTTCGAGAAAAAGAAAATTGAACATTTTCGAATGTTTTAAAAACATTTTGATTTTTGTTTAGTCAAACAAAACTTGTTCACGCGAATTAATTCATTATTGCACGACTGACCGGTTCTAACCTGTGGTCCGTCCGCCCGTGGAAGGAACAGGATTTGTCTCGTCGCCCAAACGGATATGGAAAATGGTCAGGGTACTGATATACATTGAAAGATAAAGGGATGGGCCAAACTGGGGTGGGGGCGGAGTTTCGAGGTTGTTTTATCCATATCAGTCATGAGTTTTTATAGATTGTTTATCTTTCCAGTGATAATAGGTCGGTGCACACGAACGCTGAAAGAATTGAAAACTCCATTAGCACATCGACTAGATTCGAACCGGCAACTTTCGATCATGCTCATTGAGCCATCCAAAGGGAGCCAAATAGACAAGCGTCAAATTATAATGCCGAGATGTAAACTTGAAAGATGAAATAATTTCTATTCTATGCAGTAGTAACAATGACTGAATCAAGCAGTTGTTTGTTTGCAGTAAAATTTGTCACTTTTGGATTGATGAAAAATGGTTGTTTATGAAGCGTAATCAATGTGCTTTAAAGCTGTTTCTATCCTTTAATACAGTATCACATCAAAATCTAATCAGTGATATCATATTCCATACATATATACATTTATTTCGAGTTTCTGCCAGAGTTTCTGATCGACACTCACAAAAGAATCGAACTAGTTTTGGTCTCGAATGCAGTCGTATTTGTGCACTTGCACAGAGAAAGCACGTTTTATTCAGCCTTTACATAAACTTATCTCTGTTTTTATTTTAGTTACCTATATTGATATTTTCATGTACACCGTTACCATAAGGAGTTAGAACGGGCTGGTACGCTTATTCATAAATAGCGTCACCTGAAACCAATTGGTGAATCATTGTACTTCTTATTATGTCCTTTGTCTATATAGATAGGTAGGCTATACATATAATGTTACTTTATATATTGTGTACACCACATACGCATAGGTTGCATTAACAAAAATGAGACATTCCTACAATACTATACAGCAGAAACATCAACCTCTATTATACATGTACATTACAAATACAACGTTTTACGTGCATGTACATAGCCAACATTGTACTTGTAGCATGACATTATCATAATGTCCACTTACTTGAAAGATGATAATAATGATTATGATTTTCAATATACTGTTACATGTAGTACTAGAGTTAGTAATTTACTTTATATTACATTAATTAGAATCGACTTCTTTGATGCGACCTCATGTCTTGCGATATTACTTTAACCATGGCAGTGCAGTTGTACGACAACGTTTGTTTGAACAGTAAGCGCATTAATTGTATCTTCGCGATTACAAACTGCGGAAAAAGTACACTTTGCCCCCTTTTCATTCAAGCAATTTCCTGTATATAATTGTTAGCAAGGCCACAAAAGTTTCATTTTGTGTATTGGTATTACTGAGTCAAAATCTACTCATATTATTCAACTTCATCGCCTTGCAAACATTTGTTAGAGGAAATTACTGTTTTTGTCGTGTCATACTTTGTTCACAGCATATGCCCAAGGAAGTCAAAGGGTATACTCTTGCATGTGTTCATATCAGACATGTCATTATCTCATTTCATTTTTACACCAGTTTGATGTTCCAGGGAATTCCTCCAGTAGTAGTGTGCGTCGCCCCCATACAACTATGACAATGGCGATGAACGGTGTGATCGGCGACACGATGATGAATGAAGACTTGAAGTACCCGGAGGCCAACACAGTGACAATACGTGCCCTTCTAAAATAGGGAGATCATCAGTATCATAATAATACATTTTAACACAAAAACAGCTTTATACCCACGATTATGATAGTCACGACTCACGATATATAGTTGTTGTATTTAAAAATTAAATACATATCCACGGCAATAAGCTTATCCTACTTTAAATGTCAATCACAATATAATACGCGTAATGTACATGATGTCATGATTTATAATGTAGCACATAACATGATAACAATGTGGGTATGTATGCATATATATATAATACTAAATTACTTCTTATATACGGAAGAATATTAACGCGAGACGCTACGAATACAATGAATACATGATGGCTGATCACTATTATACAAATCTAAGAATATTATAATTCGTTTGTACAGACAGACAAACCGTCATAATTATATTATTCACATATTATATTTCATCATCACGATGGACAAATATTAAAATCACGCGCACGTCTGCTGGAAGAATCCATCCGGAGTATAACTTTCCCTTATTGTGATTGTAAAATCTCGTGCAGTCACGTCTGTGACGAGAACGTGATCCAACATGGCGGATGTGGGACGCCATAGTTTGGGAAGATCTTGATGATTGTCTTTTGCTGGTTTATTGTTTGTAGTGGTGCGTTTGACAGTTAAATTCAAAGGACTGTCGTTGCTGGTACGAGGCGTTTCTGTTTGTTCATTAACATTACGGTCTGTTTTTGGTTTTTTCATTTGGATTTTGTCAGTCATACTGTTAGGATTTCCAGGCGTTTTAACCACTTCTGGTGCAGTTACTTTTTGTTGCGTAATCTTTGTTGTGTTGACTTTCTGCTTTGTAACTTTGGGGGTTATATCTTTAGGTACGATGACTTTTGGCGCGATGCCTTTGGGAGAGATGCCTTTTGTGGAGCCTTTTGTGGAGATGCCTTTTTGTGCGATGACCTTTGGCGCGATGACCTTTGGCGCGATGACCTTTGGAGCGATGACTTTTGGAGCGATGGCCTTTGGAGCGATGGCTTTTGGAGCGATGAGTTTTAGAGCGGTAACTTTTGGAGCGATGACTTTTGGAGCGATGACTTTTGGCGCGTTAACTTTTGGTGCATTGACTTTTGGTGCGTTGACTTTTGGCGGGATAATTTCTGGCTCGATAATTATCGGCGAAATTATTTTCGGCGTGATTTCTCCTCCGGAACCAGGTTTCGGTGATAAGGCGATTTTTATTTTGGAAACCTTTGGTACAATTTCCTCAAGGCTTTTCGTCACCGGTTCACTATCAGAAGAAGATGACGTCTTGGTCCCTTTAATCTGATTGGCTATAGTTTGATCACGTGTCGGCGACGTAATTGTCTCATTCTCAGTACATTGTGCACTGTCTACATCCACTTTCAACGATGGGATACAAGCAGACAGGTTATTTGACCCAGTTTTGATTAAGTCATCCTTGTTTTGATTTTTGGCCAGGGAAGACAACAACAATTTTTCTCGTTGCTTTTCTTTCCACGCTTTTAAACACACCTTTTCAACTGGTTTCTTAACGATCGGCGCCGGCTCAATTTTCAGTTTGTCATGTGATGTTACATTCTTGACCACCTGATCAAACACTTTGTTTTGATTGGCTGTTACCGTATCATTGTTGTTATTTGTAAACTTGTACGGATCCTCTTGAGGGCCAGCCGGCTTTTCGCTCCCATCTGACATATCACTGTCACGTGTTGACTGAAATTTCTTTGGCAAAAACGAGGGGAATTTGATTGATAACATCCCGATTGACTGCGGAATACATGGGCTTGTTTTTAAGGAATTCGGCGATGAGGAGGATGAAGAAGATGAGCTCTTCTTTTTCTTCTTCTTTTTCTTGTCTTTCCCACGCTTGGAACTTTTACTGCTGCTGTTACTGTTTTTGATCTTTTTTAGGATGTTTTTGCCCGAGCTGCTCTTTTCACTCGGCTTGGGAGATGCTTCAACTTTAGATATTCCTTTGGTAATACTTTTGTCCTCGACATCAGCAGATACTATATCCTTCTCCTGGGTTTCAGTAATATCCGTTAGTCCAGAAGATGATTTCCTGTGTTTCTTCTTTTTACCGTGACGACGACGACGACTTGACTTGGACTTATCCTTACTAGACGAAGACTTCTTACGCTTTTTACCGCTGCTGGTTTTAACACTGCTAGTACTAGTACTAGTAGTAGTGCCACTGGACGACGAAGACTTCTTTTTCTTTTTACGTTTTGGTTCTCCACTTGACTTGTGACTTGAGGAAGAAGATCGTTTGGAACTGGATTTTAATTTCCCGGACGAGCTGGAAGAAGATTTCTTACTCTTCTTGTGTTTCGAATGGCTTTGAGATGGTAACGAAGAGACTGTTGTGGTGGAAGATCCATGCGATTTAGACTTAACCTTTTTCACTTTTACTTTGGTAGGTCCAGATAAAGAAAGCTTAAAATCTTTGGATTTCGAATGACTACTACTAGTATGCTTTGATTTCTTCTTCTTTTTCGACTTCTTTTTGGATTTTTTGACTGAGGTTAGTTCAACGTTAGTGGACTCGGCAGCAGCAGCGCCAGTAATCAATTTAGAGTCATTAGGTTCAGTGATGTTTGTCTTTACAGGAGTATCCACTGATGACACATCTGGTGTGGGTTTTGATTCAGGTATGATCCGATTATCATCATCCCTAGGTACATGTAACGAAGCTGGAGTAGTCGAAATCAAAGTATCACAATCCGTTTTGCTTGACGTAGTACTGCTCTTATCATCCTCATTGACCTCGGACGATACAGAATCATTTTTGGAGTCTATTTCGCTTGCCAAGTCGTCTTTTGGTAAAATATCCAGTGGCTCCGCGATTATATTATCCACAGTTTTACTATCAGATCCTTTTGAACACTTTGCTGGCTCCGCGCTACCAGACTCAGATGGTTCAGAAGAAGAATTGGACGACGAGCTTTCGCTAGTATTTTCGTCCGAATCGGCGTCAGAGCCGCCGCAAGGGACATCTTCTTTCGTCGTGTCAGAATCACTATCATCCGTCAACCCATCGTGTGATGACGTCACATTGGGTTTCACTGGAGCGGCGTCCTTATTGGTTGATTGCGACGAAGTCGTTGGTTGGTTATCGTCATCTTCATCTGAATCAGCTGGGGCACTGTCGCCAGCGTCTTCCGTTTTGAGTTCTTTTTCGGCAGGTGAAAGTGCGTCTGGCACACTCTGCAACAGAAATCAAAAGCCAATAGATTATTTTAATAAATTACAACTATTATGTAAAAAAGTGCGTTATAAAATCATTAGCCATATTTCGGGCCGACTGATGAATCCAGCATACATTCATGGAAACGACTTGAGACTTTAAATAAGTCCACGACAGAATAAAGCGTGACAAAACTATTTAAGCAAGATTTGTTTCTAGTCTAGGATGTTTGTTGCATTACCATACGCAGTTGCGCTATATACTAGTATTTTTTAAACAGTCATATTTATAATACCAAACTGCCATCGGATTTTCACACATATGCCTATATTTGACTTTTTTTCAATTTTAATCAAGTTTGTCAATAGCCACACATTTTCATGCAAAATATTTCACTCACATCCGTCAGCCGCCTTTTCCTGCCTTTCCTCTTCCCCGCACTAGCCACATCTTGTTCCTTACGTCTGAAATAAATTAGGGATAATATGCAAATGATAAATATAAAGTGTCAAGTTGATGAAAATAAGCGGGGTGCCCCCGCATACACACAAACTGCCTGATGATAGTGATACTACTACTGCTAGCCATGAAAGCGCCATATTGAAATCGCAATAGGTCAAGAGGCAATATGCAGGCAGAGTCTAGCATTAAATACTTACTTTTCTTCATACTGTTCCAGCAGCCGTGCGTCAAGTATATTATCTTCAGGTTCCCACGTACTGTATCTGAATAATAAGAGACAGACAGACAGGGATGATGTGATAAAAGTCGGTATAAATATAACACGCACGTAATACTAATAAGCGGTGCCTGCCAGTGCGGCATATCATGCATGCACTGTTTTATTTAGTTAGTAAAAGAATAATATTTTATAAAACCTGCATAATATATTATGTAGTGATAGAAATATAAATTACACCAAGCCGTGAATTGGTTGACAAGGCTAAAGAGATTTACTTACTTGATCGACCAGCCTTTCCATTTCACGAGGTATTCGATCTTACCCTGTGTGGTGTGGGAAAAAGAGAGAAATTATGAATACCAAGTGTGAAACACTGTGTGTGAAAAAATAACAATAGAGCACACAAGAGTACTGATAACAACACTGAACACGTAAGCTAGCGTCAATATAATAATACATAGAGGACCTTATACACAACGACATAATATTCTTACGTTAGTTTACATGTAACTGACCTTTCTGGTACGTCTGTTGAGGAGATTTTCAGCAGCATAAACTCTCTCGCCAATATCACTGAGTTCCATGTTGTCGTTTTCCGCGCCCAGCTATATAATGATTGGGGCCTCGCGAAAACAACTCTATACAACTACAATCCACACGGTGATGTATGCGGTAATATTAAATGTCCCTAGTTGTCAACGGGTCACACCGATGCATCAGTAAATTGCTATACGGGCCGGAAAACGGCTGTGCGCCGGCGCGAAGGTAGTGGATTATTATCAGGGCGAGCATAAGCAAGCAGCCGGTGCGGCCAGGGTACGATGTGTAATGGCAGTACCGCTGCGTGCCAATATTGGCAGGCAAGAAAAAATAAAACGCCGCAAAACCGATAAGAGACAGCCGAGGAGCTGGATTGGTTGGTTGATGCAAAGACGGTTTGGTTGATGTCACTCAGGGTTTATCGTGCGTGATCATAGCGACGTTTCGATCTTATCCATGTCTCCTGAAAATATGCCGGACTACTTTTATCAAGGCGTCCCTTGCGTGCCTCTGTCCCCGCTTGTCTTTCCCTACCCTCAAGCTACTACACCGAGGGTTATTAATGAGCACGGCGTGTTAGCTATGTGTAGGAGGCTAGGCCTCACTCTGCTATTTGATATTTTTCAACACCGCGGTGCGCTGAGCCAAAACGAACCGTTAGATCAAGTTCAAGTTAGGGCGTAAGAAAACATATCAGTCCCTGGTGCAGCTATGCTTTCCCGAATAAATACATGAGTAGAGAACTTGTCACCATACACTATTATGCAAATGAGACTGGCATCTCATTTTAATAGGCTGTGACGGTGAGCCGCTGCTGCACACAAGCGGTGAATGAATTGAAGTTGGTGTATTTAAATTTTACCTGACGCCAAGCGTGACGTGTTTTAGTGACATTTATTGACTCGACGGATTTAAAATGAGACTGAGTTTTGAAGAGGGTTGGCTCATGATAATAAATGGCATACATAAGCAAGGTCATAATGAATAATGATAAATGGAATAAAAGAATCGTCTCTGGAACGACAGCAGCTGACCTAGGTCGTCCTAACATTTTCGAACTCTGATGGAGTACATACCATAAGGGGTCGTCTACAAAAACACGTTATGGGTTCCTTTCATATAACATTGCCCCTTTACAATTTTGAAAGTAAACCAAATGTGTCATTTGAAGAAAAAAATCTGTCAGCTCATTTCAAGTTAAAACGTCAAGCATATTTCGCATGTTATTTATATATTTATTCGGAATCCCGTGATTAAAATCAGTTTGCAATGCACCTCGTGTTATTTATATTTACAAGCGAATTTTTAGTCACTCGCCGCGGCTTTTATCATCGATCTGACTCAATCATTACCTTACGGCGTGCAACTTACGTATCTCTACAGAACCCACACGCACATTCTCCATTACTAAACCTAGCAGGCGGTAGTACACAGAATGCCAAATATGACTACAGAATCTGAAAATAATGGCGGGACAATATGGTGCAGCATGTGTTGACTACGGGGGATAAAATTACACACTACGAGTGCGTCACGTTGAAGAAAAGAAATTCCTCCGCCGTATATAACATACATGTACCGCGAGAATCGAAAACAAGCAAATAAGCCAGTGTATAAACCCGCCTAAAACACCTTTGTTCACGTACCTCCGTCTCATGGTCTAATTCAGACCGGTGTAGCCTATTGTAGAGTTTGATTTCGCTAACTTAAGCCCAGTCCTATTTAGCATTATTCACATCACATGTTGGACGAGCGGAACTACTTTTAAGATCTTCAAGATTAACCTCGAGTTGCAAATCAGCCAAGTCACTAAAATTGACTAAAGGTTAACTTAAATTGTAGTATTAAGCTATATTTATAATATTCTTAATGTTAATTAATTAATCTCAAATGGTAAGAAGATGTTCTTGCTATTCTCTTGCTGAGTTCGTATTGTTGTGAGATATAAACCAGAATTGAAAAAAGCTGAACGGAATCCTAATTTAATTTTCAATAATCACACCGCACTACCGCACATCAACAAACCGCCCCCACCACCCAATTTTGCTAGAACAACTTAACCATGGCCTGGCCTGGATTTTATTTAATGTCAGTTTGCATTAATCCCACGTTAGCCATCAATTGTATCTACACATAAAATAACACACATAATAGTCTAGTTAACTACTTTAGTCTATCAGCTTGAGAGAATCCTAGGTGTATTAATTCCGCTGGAACATTTCATATTTTCTTTTCGTGACTAGGAGAGGCGATAACACGCTGAACGGTCCCGTGAATAAAGTACATGTAAACTCGCGTTGTACTACACCATCGAAACTGTGTAGACTGTTAGGGTGTGCCCGGAATGGGAGGAGCATTATGGCATTACCAACCCGGGCACCGCCCGGGCACAACAGGCTCACACGACCATTATACCAACCCGCTGCTATAGGCAGAGCTAAGGGTGGCGCAAGCAAGACCACGCGAGTGAGCGCCCGAGTGATTGAGTTGAACAGTGTTGAATTGTCATGACTTTGGTCGTTGAAAATATAATATTTAAGCTATATAACCGGATAACACAATGCACAGATTTACCCGTTGTCTCTTACCCAAAACCTGGCCATTCACCCAGCCATTCAACCGAGCAATGTGATGAGGATTTAATGAGGACGTTTTACCATGTTTATGACATAGGCTAATTGTATCCTTTAATATTTAGCTCGACACATTATTTGGTTGCATGCTTACACTGGGCTAATAGTCGACATACATGTATTATATCTGTTCTGTACATTAAATACTAAAACTCGCGCAGCAGTCAAGGGGATATATATTATATTATATATCGGCATAGTCATGATAGTAGTGCGTTAATGGTGGCATTGGGTTTACTGAATGAAACACGTAGAGTTAATTGCGGCTTAGATATGAACGCGTGGTTATATCGAAGCTCTATATATATGTATATAAAATAACGACACTGCTTTTCTAGGTGATCGACATTTAAACTAAGCTAAGAAAAAGAAGTTGATCAGGAACTTGAATATTTGCAAAGAGACCAAACAAATTTGACAAAGCAAACAATTAACATCGTTTATATAAAGAGCATATCATATTCCTCCGCTCATATATGAAAAGAAGAATCACTTAAATTGATCCTTGCTATCAAGAGTTATGCCTTTTTAAATAAAAGAACCACATTTAGGAGCTGTCCACAGAATGCTAAATCCTTTGAAATCATTATAGTAACGAGCAAAGAGTACATACATATCGTATCACAATCCCAGACTTGTATTCAAGTCAATAATCTGTGGCTAAAAGTTGAGTTTATTCGTGTTTCATCGAGGAAAAAATGGATCCAGGTGTAAATGAATTTCTTTCTGAAATGAGAATGAAGTTTTATATGTTTCTGGTACAATTTAGTTCATTAAGAATTCCGTTGACAGCTCGATAAAGTGGGTTCATTTAGTACTTGAAAAAAAAGAGCATAACTTATTTAGGATCACTAAATATTGATTGTATCCATAATTCATTTCTGTGTTTGAATGTCCCAGCTTATCTTTTGAATCTGTACTCTTTGATCCTCACTTTTCAAAGGATCAGGAGTCTAGCAATCCCGGACATGTTGCCAAAAATGGGTTCCTTAACCCCCTGGCGTCTACCTGTCTATCTTACAGTGGTTCTGATTGGTTTATTACAAGATGTACTCATCATATGAATAGCCAATTCAAATGCATCTTGTAAAATGTTTCACTCCCATCTTTATCACTCAGGGATACAATTATTCTAACAATGTCTCTATTGGTGCAATAAATGATGCATCCATCTTTTTATCCAATCGGCCGGTAGTTCTCAGGGGGTTAAAACAGGCATCTCCTGATGCAAGGAAAGGACACTTCCAGTGATTCTGTTTTAAAGGAAGATGACCCGATCACATTTTCGTAACACTAACAGAATTATTTCAAACATACGGAGATTTTCATATCATATGAAAGCTCGTATTTTTCTCATCATCATACTGGAATTTGACGGCCTAAATCGGTATAATAACGGAGAAATCGATGAAATAACGTCGAATTACCGCGAATGGTGGTAACCACCGATATAGTTTGTGTACTACTCAATGGGTACAGTTCACAGCATCTTGTGCGTCTAAAATAAGAACCATTAGAGCTATGCAACTCAAACTTTGGAACACGACTTTTTTAAGGATGACCTTTCATGTAGAATAGAAAACTTCAAGTTGAAAATCGGAACATCTACCTTTAAGATGTGTGGAAGAATAATTATGTTCTTTGAATACGCGCTTCATTGTGTGACTCTCTCACTTATAAATATCTTTTGAATTTTAATTTTGGTGTTTTTTTTAACTCCTGAAAGCAGAGAACAATTCAAGTGATTCCTTTTTTAAGACGAGTGGAAAGATATTCTCTTTGAATAATTATGTGCTTCATTGGTTTGGCATAGTTTCGTATTTTTTTAGAAAGAAAGAATAATCATTTCAAGTCTGATCAACTTCTTATTGACTATTTATAGTTTTATAGTACCTACCCGTACGTAAAGTGTTGAGTAGCAAACATACATATGTATGCACAATTGCTGCCACTTGCACATTATACCGTAATCATGGTAAGGCCTAAAACATTGTAAAAAGAGGTTGGATTGCCCTTTCACCTTATTTTTTGGGGTTGGTAGCAGTCGGTTTATGCCAAAGAATGCCAAAATCACACTAGAATACACTGAGGTTGATTAACTAAATTTTGATATTAAAAAGTCTGGTGGCATGGATGTCAGATTGAAGCACATATTTTATCCCTGTATTGTTTGTGTTATTTTGAAAACACTGGGATGGATTGGAACAACCCGAGGGGTCTAAATTGCCGAGTACCCACCAGGTACCCCCCCTCCCCCCCAAAAAAATCTAAGTCCAAACATGATCTTGGACCCTAAATAACACATTATGACGACTCCAGCAATGGTAACTCATAACATACGATAGTAATTAGTATTACTAAAGTATTTCATTTACTTATTCTGAGCAAAGGTGTACTTTGGAGGACCGTTTTCTGCGTTAAATAAAAAAAATATTAAAGCAACAATATCTAAATTCATACATTTACATTTTGTTAACTAAATGTGGCAATAGAAGTGTTGCCTGGAATATGAGATAGCATTAGAAAGATTTATAAATATTTGTATAATTTAGATTTATTTCAGTTATTTGTTGTTGTCACTTGAATTTCAAGTACAACAAATTACTGATTCAGTTTGTAAATGCATGTGATCTGGTAATGAAAAATGGTTTTTGAATGCATCTCAATATCTTTAGGCACAGTTTTACCATTTTTCATTACTAGTAGTACTAGATCACATGCATGAACTACAGCAGCAGGGGTCGCATTCTGACGCGTCTGCGCGTCCTAGACCTCTCACTTTCTAATAGTGACGCGTCAGGTTTCAAATTGGAAAGACTTGCGGGTCCCGATCAAAATGAAAGGGACCCCTTACATTTGACGATGTGTGGAAATGGAAACCTTAAGAAATTCTGTAAATTACATGCATATCCATCCTTTGCTCACAATATAAATTCATTAAAACTGCCCGTAAAAAAGTAAATTTTTGAAATACCCAAATTTCAGGACCTCTCAATTTCTTGGGGGACCCCTTAAATTTGTTTTTGAAGTCCTACGGGGTCCTGAAAAATGTCATGGGACCTTTCACATTTTGGATCCAGTGCTATCCCTGTACAGCAGTAATTTTTCTCACTTGAATTTCCAAAAACATTTCCAAATATTTTGTGATTATTCTATTGTTGCATCATTTTTCTCACTTGAATTTCCAAAAACATTTCCAAATATTTTGTGATTATTCTATTGTTGCATCATGTATTAATGGCAACACTTCTCTCGCCATTTTAAATGATAATTTACTTTTGGTATTTTCATATATAGTGTTATCATTCAAAAATGTATGTCTCTGCTGTTTAGATGATATATAAATGCAACTTCCTGGATCAATTCGGAAACCAAGATAGAGCTGAGGTTACATAATATAACATGGACATGATATGGGGTCACATAAGGGGTCACGTAGGGGTCAATTGAGGCCATTTAGGTGACGAGTTTGTAATTTGAATTCTTAAACAGCTAAGAAAGTTTAAGCAATCTCATTGGTTCTCAGAGAAATCGGCGACATCTCTATGAGACAATAGAACACGGGGAGATCATGGAGATGGGGCTTACGTTTTAACAGCGCGCCCGACCTTCACAATGCGTGGTTTGCTCCATAACGCGCACTTCTACAGTGCGTCTTTAGCGCTTTTCCTGCGTTTATGCCGGCGCTGCGACGCTTACGCATGGTTTACTCATCGCATGTGATTGGATGGAATGTTTGTGGGCTATTCGATCCTAGCAGGGGTAAAAGTTGTCAAATGTGGACAATAAAATGTACTTATTTCTTTGATAAATGTCTAAAGTATGATTGTTTAAGAATGAGAATAAAGGTATTGTTTTTAGACCGTACCCGTGTTATATTGTCTGACATAAATGCGTTCGATAGTATTATTTTTTGCGTAGAACAACTCCGCCTGCGGCGTCGTTGTTCTACTTAAAATAATACTATCGTCCGCATTTATGTCAGACAATATAACACGGGTACGGTCTAAAAACAATACCTTTATTCTCTAATTAAAAAACATTTCCCAATTTTGTTTACAAAACCCCAAAACGCGACTGAGTTTTTTTCGATTTTTACGGTCGGTCGGGGAAAGGGACATCCAACCATTTGTAAGACCTAATGAAAAGCTTACGATAATAATTTAATATTTCTCTACAGACTCGTCGTACACTAATTTCTTGGTTTGGACTATACTATAAGCTTGCAAATAGTTAAGTATCAACTTTAACATGTATTGATATGCCTTTTTTAGCATACATACTGGAATACTGCTATCACTACATATCAGTTGTAACAAGCCATGTCACATTCAATAACGCCTCATACAGTGTCGTATGTTAAACCTTAAACATTTAGTCACTTTATGAGACGTTTTTATCATGTTCATGTGCAACCTTTAGAATAGACAATCCAGATAGTTGATACATATCTTTACAGTTCTTATAAGTAATGACTTTTTGCAGTGAGAGGGTTCATGATTAAAGTATAAATGGTTGGCCCGATCTGGTCTTGGCTATCAGAGGTTATATTTCTCCTATAGCAAATCAGTCACTTTTCAAAACACGTAAAAGAGATGTCTGAAATTTAGTACGGTTATATTTGACCGATAGGTATGTTTTCCTCTTATGTATACTTGGCCAAATTAACTGCACTTTTAATATTTTGCTGCTTTTCATCCGTTTCGTCGCACTAAACATGCTAAATGGACATTCTGTTTTCGCTACATCCAGAAAAGTACAACCAGTAATTCAGACCAATTTACTACGAATTTGTAGCTGAGATTCATAGCTACAATTGTGGAATATTTCATAAGACTTGTTCATAAAATAGCAAAGTTATGAGGTGAAGAGGAGGAAACGTATTGAATGACCCCTCGTCGTATCCGCAATAATCTTTCGTATACATGGTATATATCCAGCGGTCTGCGGCCATCGGTTCAGCTATACGAAGAAGTCACGAACTCAGGATGTTATGTTGTACGTACACATTATGCGTAAATATAAACCACTTTCTTTTATAGCCAACCATTGGCGCGTAAATAATGGGTAAACACAGGGAACACGAATGAAAAGGGCGGGAAACAGGCCTAGACTAATCATTGTATGATAGCATGATAATGTTACAATGCACACTGCTTAAATTGATCACAATGAGGATATGAACACTAGCTATTCAATTCATATGGGCAGAAAAGGCATGCATGCTGTAATTTGCAACATCATCCTTGCTGGACCTGATGATTTTAAAGTGTGTGGCACTGTGTTGGCTAAATTGTTTGGTTTGTATTCATGATTATGCTATCTAGATTACAAAACTGAAATTCTTATTACAATCGGCCATTCTGATCCGGAGTTACCGTCGGTATTTTTAAGTGAAACGAAACTGTGAAACACTGTTTAAAACCTTTAAAAAAAGTTGTTTCATAGTTTTAAACAACATGCATGGGTTCTTCCCTAACCTACAAGTTTTGCGTATTTAAACATTCGTTTGAGCAGTACTTGAAACAACAGCAGTTTATTAAACCGTTTTAAACAGCAGCGTTTAGATTTTACACGGTAGCTCTCAATTTGTCGTGAATGCATTTACTTCATTGAATTGAACAGAGTTGTTCTTTTGAGCACGAAATAGTGGTGAATTTGGTACATTTTTAATGAAACCTCCCCATATATGGGTGTTTCCATAAATACAGGTATACCAGTGGGATATTTGCATTGTCTATATTCAAATGGTTCAATATCCTGTTATACGAATGTACTTGGTTAATTTTCATTTTTAAATCTGATTTAGTTCATAAAGTTGCACTGGTATAACACCAGTGGCGTAGCTCAGGGGGGGGGGGGGGGGGGGGGGGGGGGGGCAGGGGGGGGGGGGGCAAATGCCCCCCTGACGGAAAAACCCCATTTGTGCCCCCGCCCCCCAGCCCCTCTCCAAAAAATAAAAACGGAGGGAAAAAAAAGAAAATAGGAAAATAATGATAAAAGACCGAGATGGCGGGCGGTTATGTGTGGTTATATTCAGCCCAAATAGTCAAATAAGGCAAAATAGTACATGTATAGTACATAGTACTGTGCGATTGTTTTTGACCGTGCGAATTTTTTAAACCTCAACCCCTCCCCCCCCCCCCCCCCCACACTTACGTGAAATTCACGAGTTGGTGACTGGGAAAAAAATTGGGGCAACCTTTTACGAAAATTTCAGAGATCTTGCCCCCCCTGAAAAAAATCCCAGCTACGCCACTGTATAACGCCACAACATTATTATATCAACATTTTTTCTTATTTTGGTGAAAATTCGGCAAAATATCCTACAATTTTGGCAAAAAAGTGTGCCATTTACGACAGGGTCAAAATATTAACAATAGTGTGATTTTGTTTAGAGTAATTGTGTTATCTGTAGGCTAAATGATCAATATCAAACTAGTTTTGAAGTGTTAAACACATTTTTCATAAGCAAATTACTGAGAAGTAATAATTGAATACATGGCAATTTTACCGTCACCGTGTAACATTTGGTGTCTCAAAAACCCCGTTACACGGTGAAGGCAGTTTTCTTTAAATTTAACAGTGACAATAATCTCCATCTTATTTACCTTTTGTTGATTTTACAAGCCTCTCCGATAGGTTAAAGGAAAATAGAAGAGTTAAACTGAAATTGCAACAAACATAGAAAATATAGCTGTTTTTAAGTTTGAATATTATGTTTGGTGTCTCCAAAAATGTTACGCTGTGAGAACTTTAGGGTAACATCGTATAGTTATGGGCCAGCACACTTTATGAATAAATTGTGTATAAACTGTCTCTTGGTATAGGCTCCTAGCATACGTGGAACAAAAGTTTCCACTTTATCAATATAATTAGAGTTACAAGGAAATTAAGGTTTGGTGTCTCCGTTACCATGGTTACACGGGAACGCATGAAATATCGATTCCACCACCCAAAAAATAGGTAATCTCATCTTTTCACTATTAATGATGTTTATAGAGTAAAGCAATGGTAAATGCCTTTAGAAAAAACAAAATAAAAGTGATCAGACAGTTTCTGCAGTTGCCAGGCATAATTGAACATTTTGGACTCTTTTGGTGTCTTAGTTACACAGGGAGACAAGTATTTCAAAGAAATACTGATGTTATAATGGTGAAAATGTATCTCTGTACGTTTCAATGACCTGTTCTGATCCATTCTATGAAATAGAATAATGGAACATATTGTGAAAGTAGTTATTCAGTTAATATAGACACATTTTGAATATTTAGACCTAATTTGTGTATGTCACACATTGGCGCCCTTATTTATGGAAACACCCATATACATAAGCAAACACTGAAACAGACGGCGATTGCTACGAATGAGGTATCGTTGGAAAGCGGAACCATCAGGTTTTCATTGATATAGACACAATATGAAAATATCACGATATATTTGTTAGATAGTACCATGAACTTTGGTATCAAAATGAACACTTTTCATTTTCATGATTTTACGAAAGATCCTTTATCTGGACTTCACTTAAGTATTTGTGACTTACGCCCAGATACGCCTTCAGTTCCTTCAACATGTTCAAGCAAATTAGAATCGGTGTCCAACCGTCCATACTTCTTTAAAACATTTTTTTTCTTTTCTTTTTTCCCTTAAAACATCATTTGCTTATTGTTCAAAATATATTGTTAATACCGAGAGTTACGACGGGACGGCTCTATTTAGCGGAAATCCAAATCCAACCTACAGACCGAGATAAACGACATTCACAAAGAATCAAGCTTTTAGGGATAGTCAGCCCAGCGGTCCTTTAGCCATAAACATAGCCTTTATGAATATATTCGAAAGTTTTTATAATGAGTTCTATATTTCAATCATTACAAATTCCATGTTATCATTTTAAACTGCCCTTCAACATATTAATTGAATTAACACGAAAAATGAGTCCCTTAACACTTTCCACGTGGCTATTATTTAGTTTTACCGTATATAAAAAGATTTGTCAGAAACCTTTCCCAATTTTCAAAGTCTATCTCAAGGATTACTGAACCAATAATAGGCATGTTTGTACTTATTTCAATGCATTGCACATGATGATTCTAAATATGGTTATGAAATTTAACCATTTTGACACTTTTGAAACATTTTGTGAAATGTTGGAATGTCGTCTGCAGCTGCCTGCCGCGTGGAAAGTGTTAGTGCTCAACAAAACTGCTCCCTTAGCATGCAAAATGAAATTGCACCATGAGTTTAACACGTTTAACATTCACAAGAAGGAATAACGTAGTTGAACATTTTAATCTCTAATGTCTAGTATGGGTGCAATTTCTATATCCGGAATGGTTCCGATGTTTCCACGGGCGTTTCCAAAATGTAAAAAGGCATAACCTATAATTGGGCACAATATATCACGTGTTTCCATTTGGATACATGAGGTTGGTGAAATTCTCATTGAAACATTGACCATGTTTACCATGCTTACGTTTGTCATTATTAATATTATTATTACCTATATTTTGTAAATATTGATGTTATTGTATAACTATAAATAATGTATCATTGAATAAAGAATTAAGAAAAAAAGAAAAAATGAAAAGAAAATGTTTACGTTCGGTTGAAGATTTTTCATTATTATACCTATCACAATATATTACAGTTGTAAGGGCCCGTTCGTTCTATCTCCCTATCCATGTATTACGGAAATTTCAAATTACTTGATTTCATTTGTAAATTGATATATTAGTCACATCTATAAACATGATAAATATGTCCAGTTTGTGAAATGTAACCATACTAATTCTGGTATCGATGCAAATTACAATATCGTTTGTATAGGATGATTCCATTTTCGTGTATTGGTTAGGCCTATGATGAAAATTGGAATCATAACTGCTGTGTCATGATACTTTAATCTCACGGCCACACATTAATGTGCGTCATGTGCATCATATCTGTATACCATTAGCCGTTTCGGATCTACATCATTACGTACACATATGGCCTTATTCGGAGACTGACAAATAATCGCTATTCGAATTTAAAATTTGAATACTCATAAGCTTTTCATCCGTTATGGTGGTTTTAACGAAACCTTGTAATAAGTTTGTGTTTCCTAGTTTGGATATATCTTCCGTTAAAATGTAATCCATTGTAAATCACTTTTCAATCCCACACTTCCTTGTTATTATACCCGCAACGATTCAGGCTTGTTTAGTGTACATGTATGTCCTAGATTTTGATCATGTTGATAGGTCTATGTGGCTCGAGCAGCAAACGGTAAAATCGCAAGCTCGAACAGAAAAAACTCCCAAATGGATGGGCGTATAGATTGTATGTACCATCCATGTATGTTGATGTTCATGGATGATTCTTCAATGCGGAGGGGCGGGGAGGAGGGGGGGGGGGGGGGGGGGGGGGGTTGGCGGGCGGGATGTTAAAAACCCAATGCAGTCGTTCCGCCTATAGACTATACTGTCATGCATGTCATGACTGTATCAAAATACTTTCGTTCCAGTGGCGTAACAAGTTCCGGGTCTTCAATTTGGGAGGAGGGGGAAAGGGGGGGGGGGGGGGGGGGGGGTCATGGTGATCATGGTGCATAACCAACTAATTTTGGTATAGGCCCTATGACTTGCCATTTCATTTTGGGTTTGGAGCACATCTTCTGATGGGAGGGGTGTACTCACCCTAAACAGAGAAAAATATTTACATAATTGTAGGTAAATATAGAACTCCATAATAATTATGTAAGAGTTACATAAAACATATGTAATAAATACCCAATCTGTGTAAATTCCTATGCAAAAGCTTTACACAACTATTATGGAGTTCTATTTTTACACAGATTGTGTATTTTTTTACATAATCGTTTTCTCTGTGTAGTTACGCCCCTGTGTCATTCAAATTATGATTAGGGCCATTTAGGGGAGGATGGGGCAACTGGTCCGGTTAAGCATATTTCATGATATAAAAGCTTAAAGCTCGTGTAAATATTTATGGAATTGCTATAAAAATATCACCCATGTAACTGTTTGCATATAACATATAATCAATGTTAAAACATATCCAAACAAAAGGCCAATTAATTACCACTAACTAAAAACTTTACTTGGCACGGACTACCCCGTCATTGGGGCAACTGGTCCTATATGTTCCAACGGTTAGAATACACAGAAATCATTGATTGAAAACACTGGAACCAGGCAGTATTTTCTTTACAAACCCATTTCCATATTATTTAACGTGTAAAGGATACAGGTCTCATGAAACCCATGTTTTATACAGTTTTCGTGGTAAACGTGTACAAAGCAGTTATACTAATGGTGTACAAAGCAAGCGCAATTTTTGATTGCACGTTTATTAGATAACACGGTATGAACCTAGTTAAATGGTTACATGGTTGTGATATTCAGACGCCCCATACATTTGTCTATATATAACCCTTTCTTTAATGATTTTATTTACTTCATATAATCATCATTTAGTACTTATAATAAACCATCTTGATATTTAGCCAGCTTTTCATGTTACAGGGGAAGTTAGTCAATATGACAATGATGACCCAACGGTTAATATACACAAAAAGCAGTGGATAAAATACATAAATCATGATATTTCGTCATAGCAAATACCTTTACAGACACCATTGAAAATATAATAAAGAGGTAATTCATAATACCGAGGTTTTAAACCATTCTAAAGCAGTTTCATGTCATATTGTAATCCTTCAATATCAGAAATAGTGGTATTAGACCCGAAATGTCCCAAAATGTCTAAGAACTAGAAAGAATGTGAATTATTTCATATGCTATTCACATTTCAATACCGAGTCATGTTTTATTGACACTAACAACTAATTTTCAAAATGAATTTTACAATTTTGATTAAGTTTTTGCAGACGGACCAGTTGCCCCATACCCCTTCGGACCACTTGCCCCAACAAATGACGTAGCACTTTGTCGAGATGAAACATTATTCAAACACGCCTGTGACGTAATAAATTTTACGCCAATTTTTTTTAAAACATACCACCATTTGTCATAATAATCAATAACTCCAATACATTTCAGAAAAAAAGGCAAAACTGCATTTTTGTTTTTAGCCATTACACAGATTTCTGTAGCCAGCGAGTATCTTTGAATTCGCAAATATTACAGCGTTCGGGGGCCTACAAGTAGACGAGTGTCTTTAGATAAAATAAGAAATGATGTACTTTGTTATTTGCAAATTCATAAACTAATAACTCTACCAAATGAATACCCGTGATAATGATTTAAGTTGACGCATTCTTTAAATGATAATATTGATCGGAAATTCAAACCACAAAGGTCCCAAGTTAGCAATATGCGCCATTTTACGGTCATTTCAACCACAACCTATGTTTTAATCATATTTCGGAAAGTCCCTAAGCGCACTACAATATAGCACCCATCAAAATGCAATATGCACCTAAAATCTTAAGACGACTGTACTGCATGTATATATTTACTGTTGTATATCTGTCAATCATATAAAGTACATTAGACATGATCTAAACCCATCTTCATATATCGCCCATACTATCTGTGAATTTTCAATCAGTCACTCAAGGAGTTGGCTTCAAGGATCTGGAGAAAAATCACATGTGTAAATACCCTAAAGTTCCAAATGTATTGGATTGTAGAAGGTAAGGATATATGTCAAGTATCAACAAAAGTCGTACTGTTCAAAAGAAAGCAGTATGCCCATAAAATTACAAAATCCTTCATTTCGGACCACTTGCCCCACGGTCCAGTTGCCCCATATTCCCCTATAGGCTTCATCAAATTTCCTTAAAGGTGTATGTTCTGATCACCTCTTTTTGCCTATGATTTTTTTCTTCACATCAAGATATTTTGATATCAGAAGAATCCCTATAGTTGTCTTATTATGTCTGTAAATGTTCTAGAAATGTTCCACTTAGAAATTATAGGCTAAAATGTGGTGAATACTGCCAAAGGTGGTTATCCACTAGCCAGTTTGTGTACTATTCAATGGGTAAATTTCTTGTGACATTGTTCTTCTAAAATAAGAACAATTGACGTTATACAACTCAAACTTTGGAATGCTACAATTTTAAAGACATGAAGGATGACCTTTCATGTAAAATAGAAAACAACAAGTTGAAAATCGGGCCAGCAATCCGAGAACATCTACCTTTATAAAGTATCGTATCGTCAGGCTCGTATCGTCAGCCAGTGGCAAGCGAAACGTGTGGTTAAGATTTTAATACAGCAACTACATACAACTTTTTCAAATATGACTCCAAGGAACCACTCTAAAAAAGACTGAAAAGTCACTCCAAAAAGTCAATTATACCTTATTCAGGGTTTGTTTGTTGGTTTATTTATTTATTAGTATATTTATTTATTTATTTATTTATTTATTTATTTATTTATTTATTTATTTATTTATTTATTTATTTATTTATTTATTTATTTATTTATTTATTCATTCAATTATTTATTCATTCATTTACTTACTTACTTACTTAATTATTTAAATTATTTTTTCTTTCTAATTTTCAAAAATAATTTAGTTAGGCCTATAGCAGTAGGTAAATTTTTATTGTTATGTATTTTACTGATCTTTTCAATTAATTTTTACCATATATTACTATATTATTACCGACCGTGCCAACTGCATGACTAGTGGATAACTCTTTGCAAGTTGCTTCTCACTCTTTGTAATTCACTCTTGAAAAAGTTTTCTTTCCTTTACATGAGACAGTATTAAATAAGTTACTAAACACGCGCCGCCCACTTTTAGCCATTGTATTTTATACATTAGGGCCTATATAGGCCTGTGTCTAATGTTTCTTTTGTTCTAATACTAATTTTTTAAAAATCTTTTAACCGATCATCCATTTAAACTTAAAAACGGTAGGTCTATTTTTTAAACAGAAAATTCAAAACACATTAATTAAACACTCAAGTCCTTTAATATATGACGTTTAGTTCTGCGTTTTCAGCAGTCCACAAAAGCTTCGATTGCTTGCGTTGAATTTGAAGAGCCCGAAATGTTATGGCATTTTGATGGATATGGATATGGTCTATCTTTGTTCTCAAATATTAACACGGTATCGACGATAGACTGCCTATTTGATTATCGCGTGCCCTTCTACATTTCGTGATATCGAACGCAGTCTTTTTGAAACGCATTTCAACAAATGAGAAAATACAGATATTTATATCGATGTTGTGATAGGAAAACTGAGCAGCAGCATTGATTATTTCGTTCAAACAATTTGAAGGAAGAATAATCGATAAATATATAAACGCAATAGACCATACACTATCAATCCACGTTAATAGCCTACGACGACTGACGACGACCTGTATTTTACACAGGCCAATCTACCGTCTACACGGGCAGTGTAAACCCTGACAAGGCCGGTCACCATCCACAGTTAAACTCCATATGATAGGGTCACAGTGCATATTATTTTATTATCGCACTGTCACGCTATGCACTGCTGGCCTGGCGGTGTTGCTGCAGTTTTGGTCTGGGCGTTTGGGCGAATGGGTAAACTGGTATCGTATTATTCAGCGTGTAAAGGAGTACAAAGTGCATTGGCGTATGTTTCCTGTATTCTTTTTAAGAAAGAATAAACATTTTTGTCATTATTAAATCCAACAAGTTTCAAATTTGAGTACAAACTACATAGAATATTTTTTATTGATTGCAAGAATTCTTGAAACGATCAAAATAAAAGATGAATGTTTGCTTTTTATAGAAAACCCGTTATACAAACACGGAACACCGACACAATAATGGTTTTAAAGCCCGTCCGGTTTTGCGAGTAATGGTGGCATAGCACTTGAAGAACACCATTATTATAATTCTTCTGCCACCGACATCAAAGGTGAGTGTCAGCCCCGTGAGTGTTTACTTATCTTCGAGTTTATAATTTCGAGTTTCGAGCCTCTTCGAGTTTCGAGTTTATAATTTCTGAGTTTTGAGTTTATAGTTTCGAATTTCGAGCTTATAATTTCGAGTTTCAAGTTTCAAGTTTATATAATTTCGAGTTTCGCGTTTATAATTTCGAGTTTCGAGTTTATAATTTCGAGTTTCGAGTTTATAGTTTCGAGTTTTGAGTTTATAATTTCGAGTTTCGAGTTTATAATTTCGAGTTTCGAGTTTCGAGTTTCGCGTTTATAATTTCGAGAATCGAGTTTCGAGCCTTTTTCAGTTTCGAGTTCGAGTTCATATTTTCGAGTTTCGAGTTTCGACTTTATAATTTCGAGTTTCGAGTTTCGAATTTCGAGTTTATAATTTCGAGTTTCGAGTTTATAATTTCGAGTTACGAGTGTATAATTTCGAGTTTCAAGTTTTTCGATCACATTGTATTGTAATGTATTACGAAAACTTTAGAATGACAAATGATAGTATAAATTTGGGAAACATTTTGGTGAAAATTTTATTAATTCACAAGCGTGCATGATTATTTTTTCATCTTGACAAACTGTTGACACATTCTTTGGGGTAAGTGTAAAATTTATTTTGAAAATCAGTTGCTATTGAAAACCTGACTCGGTATTGAAATTACATATAGAATGGTGTCTAATAAATGAACAAATAACATGATTTTTGTATTCACTGCTTTTTGTGTATTAGCCTTACACCATTGGTTGGGTCATCATTACTTCTCCAGTGACATGAGTTAACGGATCCAGGGTGGGGGGGGGGGGGGGGGGGGGCGTGGGTGGGGGGATGGGGGGGGGGGGGGAAATGTCCTGTTAATCAGCTAAAAATCATGTTTTTAGTGGACTAATTTCAAAAAAATTCCAATAGCAAAGAGGCTCCACCCACATGCAAACCCCAGTTTGAGCCAGCTCCTTGGACCACCGGATACTCGCGCTTCACGCTTACAATGTTACTCAACATTGCAACATTTTGGGCCTCCTCCCCTCAAAACGTGATCACGATCTATTTTCAACAAAACTGTCCATTCGCTGTTACCCAGCGACCCGGGGTAAATGCCCGGGGTGAATGCGGAAGTTGCGGAACCTTTTTTTCAACATAACAATTTCAGTGGGGAACCTGTTTTTCAACACAACGAACTGCTTTTCAAAATAACAATTTCAACATATACTTTTAAATCAAGAAAATATCAGTTTATGCACAATTTCTTTCCAATATACCAAAACAGCTATCTAGCATTGATAATTTTTTAAATTTTTATTCGTAATGAAGTGGTGGCTTTTCAATAAAGTATACACCAGATCGCACCAAATGGGTTCAAATATTGACATTGTTCCAATTGCGAGGCGGGTGGGGGGGGGGGGGGGGGGGGGGGGGGGGGGGGGGGGGGCACATCCCTCTCATACTCCCCCCAATTTTGTTTGATCCGGTCATCGTAATTTGTCGAGGCAAATTACATGAAAATTTGCAACTTTTAATTTTGGGGAAATGCGGAATAAGGTTAGGATTTATGGTATCTAATGAATTCTGAAGTTTGGTGTACTTGCGTAGTGTTAAGGGTTTTTCGCCAGTCAAACGGCGGTCTATTGTACACATTGGTACCCTGCTATAGTCATCAGGTTATATGCTTCTATAGTGTTGGGTCGGTCGTATCTCGCTACGCGTACGCTCACATCGTCACGTAACTAGCCTGCTAGATGTTCACCAGTTCAAATTAAGCTAATTTCAGGCAAATTTACAACAACAAAAACCACCCAAACTTCACGCGCTTCCAGCATGTCCAGCGCCGCATGCCCCCCAAAAGTATTGTCCCAGATTTTCCCCTCCCCCGTCCCCCCCCCCCCCCTCCCTGCTCAAATCAATTTATCGATTTGGTTTAGATTTGGTTAGTTCTACCAGCATGACAGGGCTATCCCACAGCAGATCCAAAATTACAGAACCGTTTCGAGAACCGCTATCAACTATAAATGACGGTCCTCATGGGGTTCCACAGCTACGTTTCTGCGCCTATAAGTTCAATCTTTAGTATTTTGTTCTCGAGAAAGGTTGATGTTTGAAATAACCATGATAACAGACTTACCAGGAAGGCTATAATTACATTATAAATGACAATTTCGTGAGTGCCATTGAAATATAATATCAAAATAAATACATGAAATCAGAAATTGTTCGTTTAAAATATAAGGAAACTGATCAAATTTAATTGAAGGAAGTGTCGAATTACTTTGAACGAGGTTATCACGCCTGCTTTTTGGCATGTGTTAGGCTTTTAATTTTCTTTTTTTGATGCTATCACGATAGATGACCCCTAAACATGTTCATGCTCAACAACATGAATCTCCTAAATATGATAACATTATATACAGCGTGTCCCAAAAATCTGGGTTCAAAAGTTTGCGAGCTTACAACTAAAAAAGTAGGAAACATAGATAGTTTGTATTTAAGGATATTAAACAAAATATACATGACCTTACTTGGTTAAACTCTGATATTAATCCAATATAAACTTTTTGAAATACAAATATTTTAATAGAGCGTGGTCAAAACCCATTTGTCCCACTTTTCAAGGAACACCCCGATGTGTTGCAATTGCACATTATTGTGATTTCGTCAATGTTTTGCCTTTGCATTCATTCTTTACAAAGGCTTGGGCAGTAAATAAAATTATCTTGGTCATATACCAATAATACAAGTTCATTATTTACATAAACATTAACAAAAAAGTTCTTTGTTATAGTCCGAGTTATTGTTAAGGTGATGGTCTACCATAAAAACTGTTTTTGTTATTTTAAGTCCTACAAAGTTCATTTTTGGATATGTTGATACTTATGACCATACTAGAGGATTGCCGGAGATTTTTTCCCCCAAATTCATCTCATTTGCATAATAATGGCGGCCATCTTGGATTTTATCGGCTATTTTATCCCGCCGGGGTACTCCTGAGAATACGCAAACATTTGTCGTTGATTTTTTCAACGAAAAATATGCTTATACACATAAATGTTGGGATGACATAGCCCTTTTTTCAAATTTGTGTCCCAATTTTCAAATTTGCATTTTTTTTGGACCAAAAATCAAAAATGAGCATTTTTGAAAATTAAAATGGCTATAATTTTTTTAAAAGACTAAATATGCAAAAAAGGCTATGTCATCCCTTGTTGAACTATTTATTCTAGTTCCATTCGAAATTTCAGCTTCATACATGCTTCCGTTTTTGAAAAATAACCCCGGGATTGATCGAAACGACCATTTCGAGAAAACAGCGTTTGAAGTCTAGAAACACTGTTTTAATTATTATGCAAATTAGGTAAAGCATTTACATTTTTGAAACCATATTCAAAATACTATTTGAATTATCACCATTTTTGGTGGTATTTTCATGGCAAAATCTCCTTTATTTCTAAAGTTATGGAATTTATAAGGAATATAACG
The DNA here is from genome assembly GCA_035610835.1 of Ophiura sarsii. Lineage (NCBI taxonomy): Eukaryota > Metazoa > Echinodermata > Ophiuroidea > Amphilepidida > Ophiuridae > Ophiura > Ophiura sarsii. The sequence goes on from CM069444.1 coordinate 51,470,483, forward strand.
TTAAATATCACTGGTTGAAAAACAATGAAATACATAAGATATTAAAAAATATATTTACGAGAAATGCGTTGGATTTTCGACTTTGATTTTGACGTAACTTTGGAACCACTGCTCCGATTTTGATGAAATAAAAGTAATCAAAAGTAAAACATCAACTGCGTCTTATAGGCATACTATCTTAATAACCTCTTTTTAGCCACTGTATGGTAGACCATTACCTTAAGTTCTTTCGGAGAATAAACCCCATGCTGGGAATACTGCAAATAGCGCACAGTTTCATGCAACGCACGGATGGTTTATTCCTTAAATCGGTTCTGACCACGCTCTATTCATATCTTTGTATTTCAAAAAGTTTACATTAAATTGGTCTCCAAATTTCCCCATTCAAGGTCAGGTATATTGTGTTTGATATCCTTAAATATAAACTATCCACAATTCCTACTTATTTCGTTATAAGCTCGCAAACTTTTGAACCCAGTTTTTGGGACACGCTGTACATTATGTTTAACTTCAAATAATTTGTGGGGACTGGTTACGCTTAACATGTTAATCCCATGTCTAAGTATTATGTATTAAAAGTATATGGTTGCACTTCCATATCAGAAAGGTTCCGACGTTTCCACGGGCGTTTCCAAAACGTGTAACGGCATTACCTAATTTGGGTATAACGTGTGTTTTAATTTGATCAAGTATACCAAGTGACTTCATAAAATAAAGATTCATCTAAAATTTAGATTTTTTCTCAGAGCATTATGCTCTGAGAAATAGATGGAAAATAATTTGTACTTGTAATCACATTAAAAAATGGACCCTTGATTGTAGAATTTTGAATTATTGTCCACTAGAAATACATTTCAAGTGAAAAGTTTGTCCAGCACATGCGGATGCCGGGGGGTGGGGGGGGGGGGGGGGGGGGGGGGGCACATTTTGATACAGGGTGATTCCGAATGATTGGGACCAAAGATTGAAGATTCTTTTGACACTGATTAGGGGAGACCTATACCATGTAGGCCTATACCGGGAAAATTATTGAGGATTTAATATGAATGATTGACACCTTCTCTTTCAGGAATTTTGATTCCCACCCCCCCCCCCCCCCCCCCCCCCCAACCAAATTCATGGCTGTAGTGATGAGGTACGTTATTTTCATAAAACAAATTAATGTTTCATTTGCCAGTTTCCACACAGAATATGTTTGGTCATAATATTGTTTTGTGTGAGAAAGTTTGAAATCTACAGGAAAACTGAAACAAACTGCACCTTTTTAAAATCTGTATCATGTAGGCCTACTCCTTTTTCTGTTTATGAGAGCCAATTCTGCTATTATATTAAGTATAAATTCGTTCTCAGCTGTTTTGACTCTAACGAGGAGAAATAACAACTTTGTGACCCGGTCACATCTGTACTAGATCTGTACACGACTTTAATTAAAATCGCTTGAACCCTGTAAAAAGTCCTTTAGCATGTGTCCTTATTGGGGGTTTTACGGGGGCTTTTTTTGTCCACATTATGGTGAAAAGGTCCACTTTTGCAAAATTCGCACGCCTGGTAAATAGGTCTACATTTTGGAAAGGGTCCACTTTTGAAAATATTGCCCCCCCCCCTCCCCCTCCCCCGAAAAATGCAAGACTCATGCAAGAAATACCTGATGATACTAGAAGATCGCATTTCTCTGCCAGAATCATACTGCAAACCCCCTTGCTTAAAATGCTCAACATTTACCGTTTAATCTTAATGGGTTCAGACGGCCGGAGATTCGTGATGCCCCTGTTTAGCTGGGAAGACTAGAATATAGAACACGCATGTAAAAGCTAGGGTTATTTAATCCGCACATGAAGCTACACCATATCATGATAATCGCGATAATACACCACCATATGGTAAATGTTGCATTAATATCCTACGAGGAAATGCTCTCCCTATCGAGTTTCCCAAACACTATAATCTCATGTTGGCAAAACGTTGTGTAACAAACATTTCTAAACAGATTAATATCTCTGCAATTTGTTTATTTCTTATTTTTTTTAGAAGAATGATCTATAACATGTTAAACATGTTAATAAACATGCCGGTTTTTCGTATCAAGACTTATTAGACCTCTATACGAACAAGTGCAACGTATGCTGCTGGATTCTTCGACATCAGTTACATTACCCGATTCACATTGAATATAAATCGTTCTGTTTTATCGCCTTGTCGCACACTGACTCCATTTATCTTAAAGCCATCGGTTTTGTCGACAAGGAATGCAAATATCCAGTACCCACAAGTCCGCAACTAATTATGTTATACGATGTTATACGAAAAGAGATTAATAAATTGACATATTCGCTTGAATTTTTATTTAGATTGGGAGAATTTTAGTATACCCAGAACGACTCATCTCAAACATGTCAAAGGTATTCTTAAGGGTATTGTTTTTAGACCGTATCCATGTTATATTGTCTGACATATAAAAGTGTTAAGTTGTCTGATATATATAAATGTCGCCAATTTCTCTGAGAACCAATGAGAATTGCCTTAACATTCTTAGCTGTTTAAGATTTACTTATTATAGATTCATGAATATCGACATTATTTCATGGTTAGACATCTTTTGAATAGAGTTTTCAATGCGAAAACGGCAGAGCGTATAGAAATTCAAAGTATAGACTTTCCGAAAAATGAGTCGTTATTGGCATGAAACTCAGAGTAACGACTCCTTTTCCGGAAGATATACTTTGAGTTTACAGAACATGAAGCATGTAGTTAAAGGTAGGTGTTCCGATTTCTATCCCGATTTCAACTGTGATGTTTTCTTTTCTATATATACATGAAGGGTCATCCTTAAAATAGTCATATTCCAAAGTTTGAGTTGCATAACTCCAATGGTTGTTATTTATAGAAGCATATAAGGTGACATGAAATGTGCCCATTGAGTGATACACAAACTAGCCGGGTGGTTAACACATTTGGCGGTAATTCACTGCATTTTGCCTAACGTCTAATGGAACATATCTTGCGCCTTATATATTACAGAAATAATGAGAAAAATAATGGGGTTTTTCTTTGATATCAAAAACATTCACCTTTAATTTTGACAGTGTTGTTATCAGGAAGATAAGTACAACTGCCTTACCCATTGTTACCTGCACTAGCTAGTATACTAGATGAATGTCATAACAGCAAAAGTGAGAAATATCTGCATTCAATTTATTTTATTTTTTACAAAACAGTTAATAAATTGTAGTAAAGATAGAATGTTATAGTCTATTTGGCCATCACGAGACAGTGACGTAACTGCGTATTCGACTATTGCAGCACATAACACGCACGCGCCTACCCGAGGCGCTGGCGTATACACACAAGCGTTGAAAGACGGAAGATACATACGCGTGCGTAAAAGCTGCGCCTGTTTAAGTTACGTCACTGTCCAGAGGAAGCAAAATAGAGTATTAAAGTTAATAACACAGAACTCGGTTATCTTGTTCAGTGAAGAATTCTTAATTAAAGAAGAAGAAGATAGACCTACCTACCTACATCTGTGTAGGAATAAATGTACCGTAACCATGGTAACATATATAATCCATTTAGGCCAACAAGAAATGTAATGTTGTCCTCGACCGCCCGCTCGTCAGATTTAGGGCCGCTCCGATAAAAAATCTAGATATTTTTCCAGATTTCTCTTTTTTAGATTTTTTCTTTTTTCAGATTTCTTTTTTAACAGTTTAAATGGCATTGAATATTAATATATGTGCGACTCTTAGAGTGTTTACAACTTCTTGTTGGCTGAACTTTGAGCTTCCGCTGGTATAAGAATTTATTTTTTATTTTTTAAAAGAATCCACCCGCCCACCCCTCCTCTCTGAAAGCTGTGGAGGACAACCTATGCTGTGGAGGACAGCCTATGCCACGCAGAAAACACAGCAATGTTTAAGCATTTTGGAATAGTATCGCAATTTATTGACACATTTCTTTAAAACATCCTTTATTTTAATATTGTTTGCTTTATTTGACGTGTTTGATTCAGTTTAAAACAGCTGTAGACTAAATATATTGCGCCCTCTTCTGTAATACTAAAATGCAAAGCAGCAGCTGCCTTATGCTATATGCCCAGCATCAGCAGCGTATTTTTAGCGTGACACTACTGTTTGGCGTGGAATACTTTCATGTACGTCCTATATTATAGGAAAGTATATTTGAATCAGTGGCGTATATATCTAGCTAGGGCATACGCCCGCGAAAATGGTCCTCACACACTACATCCGGAGACTGGGGCGGGGCATAAGGCGGTCGCCCCCTCCTTCCCCTCTGGCTCTGCCCTCTTGACTCAGAACAATGTTGTCGGTTCACTCTCATTTCTTGCCCCCCCCCCAATATCAATAACCTAGTTACGCAGTGGTGGCGGCAGGCGCGTAGCCAGCATTGTCATTCCGGGGGGGGAGGGGGGGGGAGGGGGGGGGGGGGGGGGGGGTGGCAACATCAATATCGTCCCTATTTTTAAGAGAGGACCATACGTCGCTGCCCCAATTTTTTTCTAGTCACTTACCTCGTGAATTTCACGTAAGTGGGGGGGGGGGGGGGGGGGGGGGGGGTCAAAAAATCGCACAGTAAATGTACTACATGAACAATTTCTCGTCCCTATTTGGGGGGGGGGGGTCAAAAAAATTCGCACAGTCCAACAAAAATCGCACAGTCCAACAAAATCGCACAGTTACTACATGAACAATTTCTCGTCCCCATTTTCCGCTTCTCCGTCCCCATTTTCCCGCTTCTCCGTCCCCATTTTAGGTGTCCGGGGGGGGGGGGGGGGGGGCAGTCTGCCCCCCCCCTGCTGGCTACGCTACTGGGTGGAATTTTGATTGGGGAGGGGGAGGGGGAAGAAAAATTGTGGCTTTTATTGTAACAAATAAGCTTATATTGTTTTGAATTAAACAAAATTTGACACTTTTAAAATCAAGATTCAAGGTTGTTTGTTGTAATATTCTTTAAAAAAGAAAAAGAAAATATAAACAGAAGGAACTGTTTCCTGTGGTTCAATAAACCTTGACAGTTTTTTGAAGCCGTTTTTTTTGAAATTCTGTAAATTTAAAGAAAATCTTTTCAATATTCATCAACTATATGATCTTGACCATCTATGCTGATAATATCGTTATAAATAACTTTACGGTTGCAAAATAACAGCTATTTGAACAAAGTCTGTCCCATTTCACTCTGTCCACGGGTACTGATTTCGCGACGTTACAACCAGTGTGGTTCAATAAAACGTTGACAGTTTTTCAAAGCCATATTTTTCATAATTGTGGGTTTTTAATTCTTTCTTTTTTTTACATATTCCTCAAAAATATTACCTTGGCCATCTATGCTGAAAATCTCAATGTTAATAATGCTATGGCGGCAAAATGATAGCTATTTGAAGAAAATCTCTCAAAATCTCTTTGTCCATGGGTAAGAAGTCTACGGGAAATGACAAGCAAGATAACATTAAATGGCATCGTCACTTTTAGGCATAGAGCATAGACAATTACACTTCCAATCTATGAAAATCAATAATTCTAATTAGGGTCACCCGTGGTATTATTATTACGTATTGATATCACACCTGAATAGATAGTTAAGATGTTAACAATTACACTGGTTTCACCTGGCGGGATCTTCAAATCTTAGATTACTTGCATGCAATATTCATCATTCAGTATTCATTGTAACGTCGCGAAATCAGTACCCGTGAACAGAGTGAAATCGGACAGACTTTGTTCAAATAGCTGTTATTTTGCAACCGTAAGGTTATTTGTAACGATATTTTCAGCATAGATGGTCAAGATCATATAGTTGATGAATATTGAACAAGATTTTTTTAAAATCAACAGAATTTCAACAACAAAAAAATGGCTTCAAAAACTGTCAACGTTTTATTGAACCACCCTGTACTACTTCGAGTTTCGATTCGTATTTAGAGTAATTTAACGAGTTGAAGCACCGCTCTCGGCTGCTCGACTCTCATATAGCTGTACTGGCATGACAGACAGTATTTTAGGTAGGTGGGTGCATCGCTCCGCTGCCTTCTCAAGGCACGCGAAACAGTGACATAGATATATCATGACGTAAATTACGTGGTTTGGAGGACAGTATAAATACTAATAGTAATTACAAATTATATAAAAACCTTTATGGTATAATTTCAAACCCGGGATTTCAAATAAGATTGATTCTTTGTAAGAGTAGCCCTACACGGCAAGTGTACAAAGTGTAATTTTTGCCCGGGGGGCCAGTCAAACATAATGTTGTACACGTGCGTGACCAAAAAAACGCGTAAAAAGGGGTGTTTTTTCAGTGTGGACGCGTCACGCGAGTGACGCGTTAATCAACAACGCTGATTTTCAAGAAAAAGGGTGGCTTAAAATCCCGGCTTAAAATACAGTTCGAACGTGTTTAGGGTAACTTATTTTGTTCCCCGTTAAATAGACAAAACTTGTTTAGGGGTCATATTCTGGCAAGAACTTGTTTAGGAGTCAAAATTTGCAAGGAAAGCGCGCTAAAAACTTGTTTAGGGGGTAATTTTGCTTGCATGGTAAAACTTGTTTAGGGGGTGTCTGGAAAAAATGTGGTCACGCATGTGTACACCATTATGTTTGACTGCCCCCCCCCCCCCCCCCCCCCCCCCCCCGGGAATTTTTGTTAAACATGCACTGAAAAAATGGGGGTGTAACGTGACACCTTTAAAGATACTGACAAAAATGATACTCCTAGTGTTGAAAGACACCTCTTGGGGAGTCATTTTCCGCTTTTCGATAGCTCTTGATATAGCTTAAATTGAGAAATCAGTATACTACTTGTGACACTTTTATGGCGTATAACTACAAGTTTTGAGAATCAAAAGGTTTCAAAAATACTAATTCGGGTGTCACATTACACCCAAAGGGTGACCTTTGATTTTCTCTGTGTTATTTCTCTGAAACCCCAACACCCCAAATGTGCCGTCGTACAGGGTGTATCAGAAAGAACTGTACCGAGGCAATATGATTTATTACGGTATGAATTCGATTGATATTGTTCAAACCGTTTTCACATACGGTAGCCTATATCTTGCGCAAACGCCCAACTTTCATAAGAATTTTAAATTTCACTTAAATTTTGAAAATCGGACATTTTTGATGGAAAATACAGACTTTCTGGTAAAGATGGTAGATTTCAATTTTTGTCGAAATGATTAATTTAAAAATCTGTGAAATTACTAATCCTACCTGCGATATCCATCTGTCCATTGGACAGGATTTACTTTTAGTCGCCATATCTCAACTTTTCACATCACTTGTATAACTATTTATTATTTGCATACTTTTGTGGGTGAAATTTGGAGAAAAATTCTGATTTTTATTCCGCAAATAAACCAGGATTTGTTCTGCTTGAGTGGTCTTCACTTTCCTTTCTTTGTCGGGAGCTTTGAATATTGCTTATGTGGGGTGGGCTACATTGTTTGAAATAATTGGTAAGTGGTATAGAGAGGATTGATTGAAATTGAAAATACGTTTTTCATCGATTTTCGATTATGTCTCGCGACACGAGAACAAAAAGAGATATCTCAATGAAATTAACATATAATATAGGAAACATGTTCACCTTTATATTGCAGGTGTTTAAATTTAAAACAATAATCATTTTGTATTATTTATGTATTTTAGAAACACGGTAGGCCTACAGTTCTTTCTGATACACCCTGTAGCTCGGTGACTTTGTATCATATTTTATGTTTTTACGCATCGCGTGTGATACTGTTCATCACGCGACATTAATTGGTGTGCTGATATTACATGCATGATATACGCGGTTAAATTTATGTTGATTTGCTGTTTATTTATTTCGATTCGGATAATAATCATGTAGTACGAAAATATGTTTCATCATGTAACACATGAGAATGCAAAATCCATTTGGTCCAAAATCTGTGTGACAGAGCTTTTGAAATGCACGAAGCAACACGAACATAGTTGTGTCACACAACTGACATACTTGTTTCTAAAAACTTCGTAGCAAATTAGTAAATAATAGGACTAATCCGATAGCCCAACCAGCCAGGCTATGTTTTTACGGTGTGGACATGGTTGAGGAGTTGGGAAAATGCATTTCATCCATGACAATTATGACAACACTATATTTGTCCTCCTCTGGACAGTGACGTAACTTTACAGGCGCAGCAATTAGGCACGCGTATCTTTCCGTCTTTCTATACGCTCTGTGTGTACAAGCCAGCGCCGGAGTAGGCACGCGCGTTATGTGCTGCAATTAGTAGAATACGCAGTTACGTCACTGTCTCAAGATTGATGCATAGATAGGCTATCTATCACTTCAATGTCTGCTGGAAGGCACCGTTAATTCTTACAAAAGACATTGACGTCGCCGTCTTGAGAATTTTGGCAGTCTTTGTTGCAACAAGTAGGCCTATAAACGTTAAACCGTGACTAATAGTAATACCTGACTAAAAATACTGCAATTTAAACATGTTAGATAGAACTTCATCATGTCTATAGGTCTACTTGATATATGAACTCTCAGTAATATCATATCATTGTTATATATGACTGGTGACCGCACATGACACCGGCGCAATATTATGGAAAGAAAACCAGAGACTGAGGTTTTACTGAGAAAACCTTTGAAGCTATTTTCGGTGCGAATGCATCAAGCCAGCAGTGCAATGTGCAACGTAGACTGCTATCTCCCCAACATGCCCAATGACGTTCAAAGCAACTGGTTGGTTACGGCCAGAGAAATATCATATTTTTGTTCTATAGGCTATTTATGATAATATTGTTGTAGACTGTAGACTGCTGTTGAATCCTTTGACGGTTTAACCCTTCCTTGACACTCCTTACTGATTTTTCTACATTTTCAGCTTTGTTTACGACTAGCATAACTAGTTCAACCGTTTAAAGAATCATATCAAATAAGAATGGCTTTTCCCGGCAATGCCCAACAAACCGAAATGTTTCTCTTTACGGCGGCACGCTGCTTTCGACTTTCGCATCCCATGAGTGAATACGATGAAGGAAATCATGTCTACAAAATATAGGACAAGAGTCACATGACGACATTGTATGATAATCACCTTTCACTATATATTTCATAGCCTAGACATGAAGGTTGTAGTCAGACGGTAAGTGAGTGCTACAATCCAATGACAAATTATGCGAACAGGTTCATTGAATGAATACCTTCGGTAAAGCTTAGGGTAAGACTCCAATTCCATGCAAATACTGTCCATGTTTATACATTATTAGACGAATTTGCATCTATCATGTCTGTATAGGATAACTTTACGCTGCTTTTTAGGGCATTTTTATCAGAACATGAGGTGTTCGTATAAAGGTATGTCTAAAAGTAAGAAATTCGTACCATTTTAGGCAGATTCTCCAGGCAGATACTTTACAATCAAACATTGTTATAATGAATTATTTTGTTGTTGTAAAATTAAACTTTTCAAATCGGTTTGGTTTATTTTGTTTCGGTATTATTTGGGAAGATCTTTCCCATTTCAGGAGAACAGATCACAATTAGAAGCCCTCAATGGTTAATATACTCACTCGTGTAACAAATAGAGGAAAACATCAAACATCAAATTCGCTCTCTTGTGTGAATTCTCGTTTTCCATAGGCTTACTGAGTAATTATAATTTCTCATTAAGCATGCGTTAATAATATTTAATTTAACTAAACATTTCAACGTGTTGAAAGTGCTGTAGGCTACACCATCTGGATGTGCTAGTAGAAAATAGTGGTCACAGATATTACTACGTCGTTTTACAGCATCAGTGTGTCAGGCGTATATTCATGATATTGTGCAATCCAGGTACATCGAACAGATAATACTCATGATTTCGTGGATACAGAAATTATACAGGTCTCTACGGTTTTAGGAGTTTGTATGGCCGCCCGGCCCTATAGTCGACTAATCACCGAATGTTTGTGTTGTTCGCAACCATGGCAACATCAGATGTCTGCGCACGAAAACATGGTAAATCTGGAATGTACAGGTATCAACAAATTGTCACGTTACAAGTTCTATTGTTTCACTTACTTTTGCTCTAAGCTGCTGCGCTAAGGCATGTAAGGGGTCGTCCAAAATTATCGCCATTTTCACTTACACAGAAAAAAATAAGTGAGTCATTATCGTAAAATGAGTCACACGGACAAAGTGACTCATTTTGAGCCATAGTGTGTCACTACACGGACAAAATGACTCATTTTTTGATGATGACTCACTTTTTTCTTTCTGTGTACGTACACATTCGTACGTAACTATACTCTATTTGGCTTCCTCTGGACAGTGACGTAACTTAACAGCCGCAGCTTTTACGCACGCGTATATGTATCTTTCAACGCTCGTGTGTATACGCCAGCGCCTCAAGTAGGCGCGAGCGTTATGTGCTGCAATAAGTAGAATACGCAGTTACGTCACTGTCTCGTGATGGCCAAATAGACTATATAAAACTTTGATTTTTGTACTTAAATAAATTAAATAAAGTACGCGTATCCAAATGCGCGCGCAGTACCCGAAATTTAAAAAATAACACATAATGTGTGCTTTCGTTTTTTATTTGGTGAATGTTTTGTTTAGGGGAGGGGTCTTCTTTTTTCTCCCTCAAAAGCGCCATTTAAGTCACGTATACGAACGTACGCCTTTTCAAAATGTTATCCCTCCCTCCCTGTTGTACGCTTTGTACGTAACGTGGCAAAAATAATGGACGACCCCTAGTCATAGTCATGCTAGTACTAGTAGTATTATTCCTATAGTAGTAGTACAACTTTACATATCCTGGTGGTGTTAGGTGTTATAATTTCGAATGCTATACTCGTATTTTTTCTATTTAGCACTTGCTTGCCTACGTCAGCGCAACTCTTGATATGCTCTTAATTAAAGGAAAGATATGCTTTTTTAACGAGCCCTTTCAGACAAACATATCATACAAAGAAAGGGGTATCATTAAGGGGTCGTCCATAATTTTCGCCATTTTCAGTTACGTACAAAGCGTACGTAAGAGGGGGGGGGGGGGGGGGGAGGGGGTCGAAATATACCCCAACCGTACGTAACTTAAATGGCGATCTTGAGAGGCGGGATTTTTTTTTTAAAGTACAAAATAAAATAAAATTTCGCCATTTATTGCGTACGTAACTCGAGGGGGGGGGGGGGGGGGGGGGGGGAGGGGGGTAAAAAGTTACGTACGCTCTGTACGTAAGTGAAAATGGCGATAATTTTGGACGACCCCTAACTCATATGTTTTCTTTGTGTAATGATATGTATTTCTTTGTGTAATGCTATGTATTTCTTTGTATTTTGAGCTATGACATGTTTTTACTAAAGTACTCACCCAAAAGAATATATATCTTCTTTTATTACAAACATATCACGAATTGCTCTGAATTTCGTTTTCAGTCCATTTACCTTGTTATAACGAGCCACTTAATCGTAGTTGCATGATTTAAGAGGGGCTAACCATTGGGCTAACATAAGATATACCGTATCAGTATGTGATGAGGCTAAGATAAAAGGGCGACCAGTGAAAATCATCTACAGAGTGCGACGCCATCGTAAGCATTAACAAAGTGCAAATTACATCATTTTATCATGTTCATATCACTGCAAAAATTACAGAACACATCGACGCGTAAGAGAACACGTCAAGAACGCGCCTCGACGTGTTCAAAAAATGTAACAGTTTTAGAACATGTTCCTGGCCGTTACAGATGTGTTCTTGATGCGTTCTAGAAATGGCCCTTGAACTCATGCAGAACATATGGTGATGCGTAGAACACCTACAGAACACATTAGAACATCTACAGAACACATCTGAACACATGAACATGTTCTATCTGTTATTTGGACGCTTCCGATATGATCCTGAACGTGTGTAGAACACGTCGGAATGTGTTCTGTGAAGCTTCTGATGTGTTCTGTAGTTTTTGCAGTGACATGAGTGAGGAGAATTATAGGTGGATTTGGATTTAAGCTGGACGCTTGTTATATTTTTTAATTATTACCTTTTAATTTGAGATCATTTCCTCGAATCTTTGATGCCATACAACGACTGATCATGGTCATTGATCGAACATGTCTAAAGACAAAGTTAATGCCATAGGATTAGATTTTGGGGTTATATGATAAAGGTTTGAATATATAGGGTTTGGGTTAGGGTTAGGCCTACTCGGATTCGCGTAATGTGTTAGATATTTGCGCTGATGGGCTACGTTGACTCAACACTGCTGTCTTCGCCTTTTGTGTAATAAATAAAACTCGAAGATTTGAAACTAACGACAAACGAGAGATTTAGATTTAGACGTAGATCTGTAGATTGCGCTTTAAGAAAAAAAAAGATTCGTACAGTCTGCTGAAAAGAAACCTATTTCCAAATAGGAATATAGGACTGATATTTGAAAATGGTTTTAAACATATGGTTAACGGGGATGCGGAAAAGGCTGTTCTATCATCGGGGTTGTCACTGGAGGTTCTCCGAGGAGACTAATGACTAAGGGTTGCTTAACCATGTTAACCCTCACGCAAGGCGATATTGACAGTAGTCACAAAGATTGGCTGACGATGGAAGAGAATTGATGGGAAAATCTCGGGGTAAAGTGAATGATCAACATATAATAATGTTTGCATATTTTGTTGTTTTGTTTTCGCGATTGAACTACAGTGCGAGTCAAAACTTGGAAGTTGATCGTGAATAAATATTTGCTTCCAAAAATAGAAAAACAAATAAACTGCGCCAATAAAGTATCTAAACACTTACAAATGGTCTGATTTGTCGGAACCTGAAATAGTATGCAAAAAAATAATTAATTAATTCGATTCACAGGTATCCTCTGCGCATTTTGACACCTCTTTTGTTGCGTTACGATGTTGTTTGGCGGATTTATGGGCACTTGAGTGGCTTTAAGTCGAATTCAAAAGTTGCAAAAGCTCCTATTCACCCCAATTCCAGAAGAGAACTCACACAAGCATCACACACAGACAAAATCAAGACAAAAGACACCAATTTGTTCTGTTTACTTAACCATGACAATTAATGATTGATTAATTATTGATTTATGCCTCCCATCTCTGACCCTTTTGTTTTGTTATTGACAATTAATGCAATTAACCAAGACAAACAAATCATTTATAAAAGGCGGGCAACAATAATGCTGATCTTATTCGTCACATTACGCTCTTGCTTGAATAGGGGCTTTTGCAACTTTTGAATTCGACCTTAAGCCACTCAACATGCTCAAGTGCCCATAAATCCGCCTAACAATATCGTAGCGCAACAAAAGAGGTGTCAAAATGCGCAGAAGATAACTGTAAATCGAAGTAATTAATTATTTTTTTGCATACTATTTCAGGTTCCGATAAATCTGACCATTTGTAAAGTGTTTAGATACTTTATTGGCGCAGTTTATGACAAATCAATGAAGCACATATTCAAAGAGCATTATTCTTCTACTCGTATGAAAAAAAAGAATAACTAAATTCATCTTTGCTATCAAGAGTTATGCATGTTTTAATAAAATACACCCTTTAGGCAACTGTCCACGAAATGATAAATCCTTTGAAATCATCCATCCAAAGTGAAATGCAAAGAGTACACATTCATTCACAAAGAGTCATTTATATTCAGATGAGGTTTGAAGCCGGAAGTTTCAAACTCGGTAGAATGGTATTCACAAAATCAATAATAAGTGGCTAAAATGTGAGTAACCACTAAAATATTCCCTTTTTTGTCAGATTTTGTGTTTCATATTTAGGGACGCACCATTAGGGGGTAGGAAGTTTTTGGAAGAAAAAATAAATCCCCTCTATGAGTAAAAATATATAAAATAAAAAATCTAACCCACCCAATTCAATATGAATGAATACATTAAAAAAAAAAAATGAGCCGCCTTCGGTGGCGCACATTTTTTCACCCGCCCCCTTACGGCGGCCAAACCCCCCCCCCCCCCCCCCCGAACCCAACTTCCTAACCCCCTGATAATCTAATGGTGCGTCCTTAAGGGTAGGCCTATACATGTAAATCGTGGTGTAAATGCGTTTCTTTCTGTAATGACATGAATGAGAATGAAGCGTAAAATGTTTCTGTTGCTTTTTCATTAACAATTCCGTTGACAGCTCGAAAATTGGTTCTCTTAGTAAAAAACATTAACTCTGTATAATTATCACGGAATATTGATTTTATCCCCACCGTTTAATTAATCTCTGTGTTTTAATGTCCCTGGAATAAATATCTTTCGAATTTAAATGAATATGAACACTCTGCTTCTCACTTACACGGATAATTTCAAATAAGTTAGCATTCACCGGACAGTTTCCAAAATGAGTTCCGTATGTTCCGATTTTCAACTTGAAGTTTTCTATTCGACATGAAAGGTCATCCTCAAAAAAGTCGTATTCCAAAGTTTGAGTTGCATAACTCTAATGGTTCTTATTTTAGACGCACAAGATACCGTGAAATGTGCCCATTGAGTTGTACACAAACTATATTGGTGATTTCTTCGTAATCATACTGATTTGGACCGTCAAATTTCAGTATGTTAATCAGAAAAATATGATCTTTCATATGATATGAAAATCTCCATATGTTTGAGAAAAATCTGTGTTATGAAAATGTGATCGGGTCATCTATACCTTTAAAACAGACACAACACCTGAGCATGGGACAATTTCAGTGATTCGTTTTTTAAGATCAGTGGAAGGATATGCTTCATTGTATTATTCTCCGAGGTACAAATATGTTTTGAATTTGAATGACTCGTTACTCTTTTTCTTCTCCTCACTTTAGACGGATCATATTAAAGAATTTAGCATTCCGTCATGTTCGTGGACAGCTGCCAAAATGGGTTCCTTTATTATAACAGGCTTAACTCATGAGAGTTTTTGATTTGATTTAAATTAAGTGAGTGCTGTAATTATTGAACTATTAATCAAATGCATATAAAAGTATACATTTTTGGAAAGGAAATGGATCATAGAATCCAAATTTGCCGTCGAAATGTTTGACCAAAAATGTTGATTTTTTGAGAAAATCACAAAATTCACTTTTCTGACCCACATTTTTTGAACAAAGCTAGCAAACATAATTTTGAGATAAAAATGCCCAAATCGCTTGATGATGATGTAAAGACACTTACTTAGGGACGATTTTTGGTTTTTTAACCTAAATCTATTTTTTTTTAAATTTTGACTAAAAAGTGCCAAAAAAGTGAACAAAAATCTGTTTTTGGTCCATTTGGAATTTTCTTTTTTCCACGATCAACTTCTTTTTGACTCACTCTGTAGACATGGTAGATGTCAATTTGATCCAGTTCGAGTCAAACATGAGTTTAGTGGAGGTCTAATCAATAACCACTAAAAAACATGCTAAAGTTAAATATGTAAATAGTTTGAATGGACTAGAGCATGTAGAGGTCCAGAGTTCGTTTTGTTCGAGCCAGGAGTTACTTAAAGGTATATTATGTGATCTTTCCAGGGAACGCCCTCAACATCGAATTTTTTTCTTCTTAATTACTTCAAAATCATGGTTTCACAGTTTATATTTTCACTCTAAATTCACTCTAAACCATGATTTTGAGGTAATTAGGAATCGTATCGCTCTGTAACTTGGAATTTGTTTGAAATTTAAATAGTAAAACATTGAAGTTTTTCCGACAGAGGCATTTAGAAACTCGATTTTAAAACATCTGGGTTGGAATTGTAAGAAAAGTTGTAAAATGAACCTTGTAAAACCTAATTTTAGATATATAAAGAGGCCCCAAATATTTGGATACTGACATTTACCCACCCATCTTTACTCGCATCATCAACTCGTACCCACTTCTGATGGGCAAATTTACCCTCGGGCTTTCAGGTGGACAAATCCCGGGACGAGTCCATAGATTGTGAACGAGAACTAGCTGGGTATGGTTATAAGAAGAAACACCTCAACAACATCGTGATCTGCATAGACATGTAGAAGATCAGTGAAGACGAGCAACGTTTGAATGCCACGGTCGGTATAAATAGTGACGACGCTTTGATAATAATAATATGTCGCCCCGTATCAATCCACAGCTTAACGTCGCGGTCATCATTCGTTATTAATAACGCAAAGCTATTGTAAAATTGTAATATGCTTTTTACTTGCTTGCTACAGGGCGTATTGTGTTGCCGATGTCGGCAATTAAACCCAACTGCTGGCATTATCATGATTATACGTGGGCAAATACAAAACGATACTCTGAATAATAATTAATATTGAATAGAAACGCGATAGAATAACAAGAACAGGCGATACATAATATGTTTCTATAAAGTAAACATCAATATGCGGCATAAATATGATAATTGTGGTCTCTTATAAATTGTTATTTTCGTAAATTTATTTAAAGGTATATAGGGCCTAGGTATTCCGATTTCTGGCCCGATTTTCAACTTAATGTATTCTATTCTACATGAAGGGTCACCCTTAAGGCCAAACAAAGAAGGTCTGTCTCAGAAGCCCGCCCGCATTGGTATGTGAAATGAGCTACGGCGCGTAGGTCTATGCGCTGGGGGTAAAAAACTTTTTTTTTTTTTTTTTTGATTTAAAAAAGTTCTCCGTAAGCTTGGATAAGCAACAACAACAACAACAAAAAAAAATCGCATACCTCAGCCTATTTTCTAAAAAAAAGAAAAAAAAAGAAAAAAAAGCACAGCACTAATAGCTTTTTTGCACAATGTTTCTGAGACAGACCTTCTTCTTTGTTTAGCCTAACTTTCCAAATTTTGAGTTGCATTACTTGGTTCTTATTTTTTAAAAGCACATGGTGATATTAAATTTTGCCCATCGAGTAGTACCATCGAGTAGTGGCCGGATGGTTAACCACCTTTGGCAGTATACCGCATTGGCCAATAATGATATCAAAATATGTTGATGGGCAAAAAAACCCCTAAAGTGATCGGAACATTTAATATCATGATTGGTTATCTGAAGCAGGGTATAGCGGGACGACATTAACAATTGTTAAAAGTCACATAACACCTGCTATAGGTAAAGGTATACAGTCATCAAAAAAAGTAACTATACAGGTAATAAATGGGCTTTCAACTCTAAAAATAATTATCCTACCTCAAAATATTACATTATAAAGTTGTTGACAAATTCATCTTCTTTAATATGAGATATTGCACGCTAGGAACAAGTGATTATTGAGGAAAAGACACTCCCAAATCTAAGGTGAAGTCCGATTTTCATTTTCACATTTTTATTTTCTACACGCGGACCCATCTACGGGTACCTTATCGATTACCGGTAGTGCAATTGGGGGATACATGCGCAGGTTGGCCCCCCAACAGACAGTCGGCCGTATTGTTCCGATGGATCAATACGCCACACACACGCTACCTGTCATACTCTCCCCCGTGTTGAAATGTAAAATGTGAAAATGAAATTGTGACTTTCCCTTACATTTTGGATTGTCACTTCTTCAATATTTAACCGATCCTAGCGTGCAATATCTCATATGAAAGAAGATAAGTTTCTCAACAACTTTATGATTTAATATTTTTAGGTAGGATATATATTTTAAGAGTTAAAAGTCCATTTAGTACCTGTATAGTTACTTTTTGTGATGACTGTATATATACCTAGTGGAGTGGAGCTGTTTAACTATATTAACACGATGTGGACCTGTTTTGGGCTGGGCAAAGCCCCTCTATTGCTTAACATATAGGCCAACCACTTACTTTTTAACGCATCAATGTTACCCATACAGTTTTATGACATGTTAGAAAATAATTGGAATCACGAACTGAAAAACGAAAATGATTATCCATCCATCCAACTAAATTGAGACCAATGTAGCGTCGTCAATAAGTCTTTGTAGAAGACTCCTGAATTTCAACTGCCACTATATAAATGACTGTTTCACGTCAGCACTAAAACTCAGCCGCGATTCCTCAAATCACTTCAGGACCCAGCCTCGCTGTGCTATATCTATATACAAAACGTTATGCATGCACGGTCAACGGATAGCCTTTTAAAACGTGACGGAAATTCAGCTTCCCAAGTGAACTACCCCCGTAAGCATCTAGAGCCGATAAGCTTGATGCCAGCTCCTAAAAGATGTCGATTTTCCCCCCTGTGCTTAAATATAGCTTTACTTTTTGTGCTGCAAAGAAAGGCTCTGTAAAAATGCATGCGCGTTTTGGCGAGTTGGCTATTATAGTTGAAAGACAGCACACATGAATAGAAAAATAATATATAATTCAGCGAGTACTGCTTACGTGTGTATATTTACAGCAATATAAGCATGCAGTTTCATTTGACCAGGTACACGTCTAAATTGTTTAGTCTCCAGTAGAATGGAGTTATCAAGTGAAATTTATCGATAAACATAGACATGTGATATGTTATTGTTGCCTCTCAAATTTATTTTGACAAACTGGGAAAAAGACAACGGTAGGTAGCATCAATGGGGATGACTCATCTTCTTCCTTTTTTGAATCAAACATGGCCGCCCGGCGCTGGCTGGATGAGGGCTATAGCTCGGAGGATTCAATTTAAATTTGATTTTAAAAATATTATGATGCTCGTTATGCTTGTGGCCGGTGTGCTGTGGTACTGTACTCTATGATACGTGTTTAAGTTGCGCTTGTGTTGGTTCGAGCATAAATCAAGCCTTTAATTCAAGTGATAGTGGATTCAGAATTTCTTTTGATAAAGTCTAACTGACTAAGGTTGACTTTTATTGTTTGATGCATGTCATCTTTCCCCTTTCGATCACCTTCCCTTGTTTGTTCATTAATCTTTATATATCAAGCCAGCGCTTATTTCAAACAAACAATTATCATACACTCTAAAAACTGTGTTTAGCGAGTAAACACCTTTCTAAACACATTCTTGCCATCACTTTGTAAACATGTTCAGAGGCTAAACGTAGCTAAACATCATGTGTCAAATCACTAAACGTTGGTGTTTAATTTCTAAACACTAACAGTCAATACGCTAAACATACCTTTTCTAAACACATCTTTGCTATCACTTTCTAAACACACTTTTTAGAGTGTACTATAAAAAAAAACACCCAAAAGACCAAAAACAAGCACTAACAAACAAACTACGTTAAAGAAATTTGAACTCGGTTTGTGTTGTATGTATAAATTTAAGTTGTTTGAACGATAATTTATGCCTAAATGCCTCTCCTGCATGAATTACAAGCCAAATTTAAAATAAAATAAATCGACACTCAGAATCCAAGGCAGAAAACACGGCGTGCAAAACAAGCACATAATGATAATGCGTAGCCATCTAAGGTGTCAATGAGACAAAGAAGTACGGATTCATCAAGTAGAATTTTCCAAATGAAATAAACTATTTAGACGATATAGTCCGGGGGAAATCTATTTTTTTTTTTGTGGTTCAATTTGAATTTAGTGTCACTAGAACCGTCATACTCTCTAAATGAAAAAGAGTGGTTGTCCACTCTTTCAAGGAGTTAAACGCAGGACAACACGTTTTTGAGTGGTTCTCTAAAGTAAAAGGAGTGAAAGGGGATTTTATATGACAATGTTCCACTCTATTGAGAGTGAAAAATTAACTTTCACACTCATTTTAGAGTGGACATTTTCCACTCTATAAAACGGGTTGTCCTGCGTTTCACTCCCTTCACTCCTTTTCGAGTGAATTTCCACTATTTCCACTCGTTTTACATTTAGAGAGAACAAACGTCAAATGTGCCACATTTAGAGTTAATGTTCTACTTTGTAGGCATATATTTTCTAAAGAATCACATCTCATTAAATTTAAACTTTTGAATTGGTAATAAGAAAATTATTCAATGGCATTTCTAGATATCAGAATCTCAATTCTGATGGAAAAGGTGGTCTGGGTTTTGCGTACCTTCGTAGGGTGATCCGATCTCCAACCACATAGAAAATAAACCCTTTTTTACCATGTCTACCCTGCGAAATTTTAGACACATTTAAGAAATATTTGAAGTAAAAATAATGTTTTTATAATAAGAACTACAGGATAAATATATATTTCAATAAACGTTAACAATTACTGTATTTACGACGCGCCTTCATTTCATGTAGAAAAAAAACATTTGAAAAAATAGCTCCTAAAAGTCCAAACCAAAAGTCTTCTGCTTTATTTAGTGAAAAGCAATGCCATGGTACAATTACAAGCGAGCAGGTAAATGGACTTTTAAAGCAACACTGAACGTGAAATTGTCGTATGCAAAAGAGAGGCCGTATTTATGCTTCGTATCCTACCATGCCTTGTAGTCAGCATACTTTGTACGATGCACCTTTACGCTATTCATTCACCATACGGTGCGACCATACACATACATGCTATCATCATCAGCAGACGACAGCACAGCAAACACAAGTTGTAATTAAAACAGTAAACATTATACGGCGTTGTTACATAAGTGTACGTCTTTGGTCAAACATTTGCATAAAAAACATACCGTGTGTATGTGCGAAAATCAGACGACATCGAAACCGAGACGTGATAAATTGATTAATTATAATAATAATTACGAGTGTCGTCATGAAAAACGTGTAATGCGAGAAAAATAAAAGAAGACACGGATCGTTTTAACGCAAGGCTGAATCCAAGCAATTTTTCCCGCCATTTTATTTTTGCTGTATTTTTAATCAATGCACTGTCGGTATATTAAGTACAATAATAGCACCTACATGATAGTAAGTTTATGCCAAACGGAAATATACCTGACCATTTAGGCGCCAAAATAATCATGAACAGACTAAACACACGGCAAACATATGGCCAAGGAAGTACTATCATGATGTAAATATGGAGAATATAGTACGATAAAAAAATTCCGTTAAAAATTATTATCCACGGCTGGCGAGGATGCGGCAAGCGCCGGAGGGAATAAGAGGCTGCATTTAGCGAAGCGATTGATGGAACAGCAAAGGATAAGGTGACATCCACTGCATAGCGTGTCAATAAAACCTGCCGCGTTCAGCGGTTTAGTTTACCGAGCGTCTTACACTGTCACCCGGTTATATATTGTCAGTCGAAATTGGCTCTTTTTGCCACACTGAATAAACGTGATTTGTTAACTTCGGTTTTTTTTAAACTCATTGTTCTTTGGATGCTCTACCATTCTTATTCTTTACTGTGTAACCGTATGGGTCGTTATTATAAAAGTCCCCATTGAAGACATGCAGTATATGAGGGTATTACCATAGGTAT
>CM069444.1:51491781-51624408 GCA_035610835.1 Ophiura sarsii
GGCATAGAATGGTGTCTGGAAACAGATTTGTAATTAATGAAGAAATAACATGATTTTTGTATTCACTGCTTTTTGGGTATTAGTCTTACACCATTGGTTGGGTCATCATTACTTCTCCAGTGACATGAGTTAGCGGATCCCAGGGTGGGTGGGGGCGGGGGGGGGGGGGGGGGGGGGGCGCGGGGGGGGGGGCGCAGGTGGCCGTGCCCCCGGTAAATTTTGTAAACATAAACTTAAAGGAGAGAGAGGGAGATAAAGAGGGAAGAAAAGGTATATACAACCCTCTGTGATTAAGGGGGGGGGGGGGGGGGGGGGGGGTGTGGACTCTCAGGTACAGCCTCCGTAAAACTGCCGTAACTTCTTCAATATTCATTTAATCTTTATAAATGTATACAGTTTTTTGCAGAAGAGGGTTCAATGAATCCAACCATGATAATGAAATTGACCATTTTGGAAAAAATTATAAAAAACATGTTTTTTGACCCATTTTAGGTTTGGAAACGATAACTCAAAATATATTTTGTTAAATTTTGTCAAACTAGTTTTATGATAATCCTAGTAACATTCCCCAGGAGCGGTTTTTTTTTAATATCTTATTTTTTATTTGAGTTACAGACCAAAAAGTGCCCAAAAAGGGTGATTTTCGTGATTTTGGCATCACATTTTTTGGCACTTTTTGGTCTGTAACTCAAAAAATAAAAAATAAGATATTAAAAAAAACCCCGCTCCTGGGGAATGTTATCAGGATTATCATAAAACTAATATGACAAAATTTAACAAAATATATTTTGAGTTATCTTTTCCAAACCTAAAATGGGTCAAAAAAGGTGTTTTTTATAAAAAAAATTCCAAAATGGTCAATTTCATTATCATGGTTAGATTCATTGAACCCTTTTCTGCAAAAAACTGTATTCGTTTATAAAGATTAAATGAATATTGAAGAAGTTACGGCAGTTTTACGGAGGCTGTACTTGAGAGTCCACACCCCCCTTAACAGGACATTTAAAGAAAATAAAACAGATAAAAGGCCTCGGACTCAGTAATTTGAAAGGAAAATAGCTAAAAATTCAGCTAAAATCATGTTTTTAGTGGACTAATTTAAAAAAATATCCAATAGCAAAGAGGCTCCACCAACTTGCAACCCCCGTCTGGGCCAGCCTTGGACCATCGGATACTCACGCTTCACGCTTACAATGTTACTCAACATTACAACATTTTGGGCCTCCTCCCCTCAAAACGTGATCACGATCTATTTTTAACAAAACTTTCGGCATTCGCTGTTACCCGTACCCAGCGACCCGGGGTAAATGCCCGGGGTGAATTCGGAAGTTGCGGAACCTGTTTTTCAACATAACAATTTGGGGAACTTGTTTTTCAACATAACAATTTCAACATATACTTTTAAATCAAGAAAATATCAGTTTATGCACAATTTCTTTCCAATATACCAAAACAGCTATCTATAGCATTGATTAAAAAAAAATCAAAATATTTATTCGTAATGAAGTGGTGGCTTATCAATAAAGTATTGGTCAAAAGTATACACCAGATCGCACCAAATGGGTTCAAATATTGACATTGTTCCAATTGCGATACTCCCATAGATTTAAAATATATAATTCTGTGGATACTCCCCCCTAATTTTGATCGTCGTAATTTGTCGAGGCAAATTACATGAACATGTGCAACTTTTAATTTTTGGGAAATGCGGAATAAGGTTAGGATTAGCCTAATGGTATCTAATGAATTCTGAAGTTTGGTGTACTTGCGTTAGGTTTTAAGGGTTTTTCGCCAGTCATCAGGTTATGCTTCTTTTACTATTAGTGTTGGGTTGGTCGTATCTCGCTACGCGTACGCTCACATCGTCACGTAACTAGTGCTAGATGTTCACCAGTTCAAATTAAGCTAATTTTAGGCAAATTTACTTACAACAACAAAAGCCACCCAAACTTCACGCGCTTCCAGCATGTCCAGCGCCGCATGCACCCCAAAAGTCTCAGTGTCCCAGATCCCCCCCCCCCCCCCCCCCCCCCCCGCCCCCCCCTCTCCCTGCTCAAATCAATTTATTGAAATAAGATGATTTTGTTAGTCCACCAGCATACAGGGCCATCCCACAGCAGATCCAAAATTATAGAACCGTTTCGAGAACCGCTATCAACTATAAATGACGGTCCTCACGGGGTTCCACAGCTACGTTTCTGCGCCTATAAATTCAATCTTAATATTTTTTCTCGAGAAAGGTTGATGTTTGAAATAACCATGATAACAGACTTACCAGGAAGGCTATAATTACATTATAAATGACAATTTCGTGAGTGCCATTGAAATATAATATCAAAATAAATACATGAAATCAGAAATTGTTCGTTTAAAATATAAGGAAACTGATCAAATTTAATTGAAGGAAGTGTCGAATTACTTTGAACGAGGTTATCACGCCTGCTTTTTGGCATGTGTTAGGTTTTTAATTTTTCTTTTTTTGATGCTATCACTGGCGCTAGATGACCCCTAAACATGTTCATGCTCAACAACATGAATCTCCTAAATATGATAACATTATATACAGGCGTGTCCCAAAAAACTGGGTTCAAAAGTTTGCGAGCTTACAACTAAAAAAGTAGGAAACATAGATAGTTTGTATTTAGGGATATTAAACAAAATATACATGACCTTACTTGGTTAAACTCTGTGACCAATCCAATATACACTTTTTGAAATACAAATATTTTAATAGAGCGTGGTCAAAACCCATTTGTCCCACTTTTCAAGGAACACCCCGCCCGATGTGTTGCAAATTGCACATTATTGTGATTTCGTCAATGTTTTGCCTTTGCATTCATTCTTTACAAAGACTTGGGCAGTAAATAAAATTATCTTGGTCATATACCAATAAAACAAGTTCACTATTTACATAAACATTAACAAAAAAGTTATCATGTTTTTAGTCCGAGTTTCATTGTTAAGTTCTTTCGGAGAATAAACCCCATGACGGGAATACTGCACATAGCGCACAATTTCATGCAACGCACGGATGGTTTATTCCTTAAATCGGGACAAATGGGTTCTGACCACGCTCTATTCATATCTTTGTATTTCAAAAAGTTTACATTGGATTGGTCTCCAAATTTCCCCAATTAAGGTCAGGTATATTTTGTTTGATATCCTTAAATATGGACTATCCATAATTCCGACTTATTTCGTTATAAGCTCGCAAACTTTTGAACCCAGTTTTTTGGGACACGCTGTACATTATGTTTAACTTCAAATAATTTGTAGCAGGGACTGGTTACGCTTAACATGTTAATCCCCATGTCTAAGTATTATGTATTAAAGTATATGGGTGCACTTCCATATCAGGAAAGGTTCCGACGTTTCCACGGGCGTTTCCAAAACGTGTAACGGCATTACCTAATTTGGGTATAACGTGTGTTTTAATTTGATCAAGTATACGAAGTGACTTCATAAAATAAGATTCATCAAAATGCTCTGAGAAATAGATGGAATATAATTTTGTATTCACATTAAAAAAATTGACGCTTGATTGTTTTGTTAGTTCGCCTAGCAGCTTGACACAACAGAGCCCAATGGTCTCAACATTAAAGATTAATTACCATAGGCCTATGTTCCAGCTTGTCTTTTTACAGTCCATACACCCACAGGCCTATTTGTCTCCTTTAACTTGAGTGCCCTGTCTGGGGCTTAAGCTTCCACAACTTGAGTGCCCTGTCTGGGGCTCAAGTTTCTTGATCCCCCCCCCCCCCACTCTTTTTATTCTTGTAAGTCTGCTCTCTTTGCAGCAATTCTTCCTCATGATTTATTTTAATTTTATTATTATTTTACCATTTATTCATTTATTTATTTTAATTAATTAATTAATTAATTAATTATTATTTTTTTTCATTATTTTTCTCTTCATTTGCCTATATGATTTATTTATTTCCTCATTTATTTGTGTAATTTTTTGATTAATTTGGGGGTTTTTCTTCTTATTTATTTATTATTAATTTATATTTTTTATGCCCCCACTCAGTTCATCCATAGGCCTAGTTAATTTACTATTTCTGTCACCATCCATTGTCCAGCAGTACTTCCTGTCTTTTGTCTTCTTAACTTAACATCACTCATGCATATGCATGATGTGTTGTCTATTGATTTATTGTACATGTTTTGTTAGTTCGCCTAGCAACTTGGATCTATATTCTATAGTGAACTTGCTGGTTTGTTTCAGTGTTAACTTGGATGCTTAGTAGGTAACATCTATTACTGGCATTGTGCTATAATTACAGTGGTGGACTTGTCTAGTTCATTATCTTATTTATAGTTCTTAACACTTTTGTTTTTTATATTTTGTCCCTGATGAAGGGTGGTATATCCACTTGAAACGTCGGTCTTTATTGTTACCATATATATCCTGAGTAGTCTCAGATATATCTTTGTTGTTTTATTGCACAGCAATTTTCATTGCTTGTCCCAGTGCATTTCCGTTTGTTTTTGTTTTTTTGTTATTTATCTGTTTTATCGCGTTATTCTCCCTTGTTATTACCTGTTTCCCCACACCCTGTTGGTATATCTTGCTTTTACTCTTAGCATTTTTATATTTTCGAGATATCCTCTTGTATCAGTTTTCTGATCCTTGGTGTGTTTTTGTTCCTGGTTCCGTTGGATTCATCTTTTTACATTTTTTGCTTGATTGTAGAATTTATTTTTAATTATGTCCACTAGAAATCCATTACAAATTGAAAGTTTGTCCGGCACATGCGGATGCCCGGGGGGGGGGGGGGGGGGGGGGGGGGGGGGGGGGGGGGGGGGGGGAGGTGAGTCACATTTTGATACAGGGTGATTCAGAATGAATCCGGGGGAAAAATTTGAAGATTCTTTTGAAAATTATGGGGAGACCTATACCGGGAAAATTATTAAGGATTTAATATGAATGATTGACACCTTCTCTTTCAGGAATTTTGATCATATATTGTTTTGTGTGAGAAAGTTTGAAATATACAGGAAAACTGTAACATTCTGCACAGTTTTAAAAATCTGTCCTTTTTCATGTTTTCAGTTTATGAGAGCCAATTCTGCTATCAAATTAAGTATAAATTCGTTCTCCGCTGTTTTGACTCTAACGAGGACTGAAATAACAACTTTGTGACCAGGTCACATCTGTACCAGATCTGTACCAGATCTGTACACGATTTAATTATAATCGCTTGAAGCATGGTAAAAAGTGCTTCAGCATGTGTCCTATATTGCAAGGGGTTTTAAGGGGTTTTATTTGGTGAAAATGGTCCACATTATGGTGAAAATTCGTAGGCCTGGTAAATAGGTCTACATTTTGGGGAAAAGGTACACTTTTGAAAATATTCGCCCCCTTCCCCAATCCCCACCCCGAAAAAAGGCAAGACTCATCCACAATGCAAGAAATACTTGATACTTCAAGATCGCATTTCTCTGCCAGAATCATCATACTGCAAACCCCCCTTGAAATGCTCATCATTAACCGTTTAATCTTAATGGGTTCAGACGGCCGGCCGGAGATTCATTATGCCCCTGTCTGCCTGTAGCTAGCTGGAAAGACTGGAATATAGAACACGCATGAAAAAGCTAGGGTTATTTAATCCGCACATGAAGCTTCATGGTCCTCGCTACACCATAATCATGATAATCGCGATAATACACCACCATATGGTAAATGTTGCATTCATATCCTACGAGGAAATTCTCTCCCGATCGAGTTTCCAAACACTATAATCTCATGTTGGCAAAACGTTGTGTAACAAACATTTCTAAACAGATTTAATATCTCTGCAATTTGTTTGTTTCTTTTTTTACGAAGAATGATCTTAAACATGTTAGACATGTTAAACCAAACACGCCGTTTTTTCGTATCAAGACTTATTAGACCTCTTTCATGTCTATCATGTCTATACGATACGTGCAATTATTAGTGCAAAGTATGCTGCTGGATTCTTCGACAGTTACATTACCCGATTCACATTGAATCTAAATCGTTCAGTTTATCGCCTTGTCGCACACTGGCTCCATTTATCGGTTTTGTCGACAAGGAATGAAAATATCTAGTACCCACAAGTCCACAACTAATGATGTATACGATGTTATACGATATTATACGAAAAGAGCTTAAGGGGGGACTTAAGGAAGTTTTTTGTTGAAGTTTGTTGGTGCTGTAATTATTGAACCATGACTCAAATGTATATAAAAGTATAACTTTTTGGAAAGGAAATGGATCAGAGAATCCAAATTTGGCATTAATTTTGACCAAAAATGTTGATTTTTTGAGAAAATCACAAAAAATCACTTTTTTGACCCATTTTTTTTAACAAACCTAACAAACATAATTTTGAGTTAAAAATGCCAAAATCACTTGATGATGATGTTAAGACACTACTGGAGGGACGATTTTTTTAATTTTAAATCTAATCCAATATTTTTTGAAATGTTGACAAAAAAGTGTTAAAAAAAATTAAAAATCAATTTTTTCACGTTTTTTGGCACTTTTTGGTCAAAATTTTCAAAAATATTACATTAGGTTTTAAAAAAAAAAATCGTCCCTTCATTAGTGTCTTAACATCATTATAAAGTGATTTGGCCATTTTTTACTCTAAATTATTTTTTGTTAGCTTTGTTCAAAAAAATTTGGGTCAAAAAAGTGAATTTTGTGATTTTCTCAAAAAATCTACTTTTTTGGTCAAAATTGACGCCAAATTTGGATTCTCTGATCCATTTCCTTTCCAAAAATGTATACTTTTATATACATTTGATTAATAGTTCAATAATTACAGCACTCACAAAATTCAAAAAATCAAATCAAAAACTTCCTTAAGGGGGGACTTAAGGAAGTTTTTTGTTGAAGTTTGTTGGTGCTGTAATTATTGAACCATGACTCAAATGTATATAAAAGTATACCTTTTTGGAAAGGAAATGGATCAGAGAATCCAAATTTGGCATTAATTTTGACTAAAAATGTTGATTTTTTGAGAAAATCACAAAAAATCACTTTTTTGACCCAATTTTTTTGAACAAAGCTAACAAACATAATTTTGAGTTAAAAATGCCCAAATCACTTGATGATGATGTTAAGACACTACTGGAGGGACGATTTATTATTTTTAAAATCTAATCCAATATTTTTTGAAATTTTGACAAAAAAGTGTAAAAAAAAATTAAAAATCCATTTTTCACGTTTTTTGGCACTTTTTGGTCAAAATTTTCAAAAATATTAGATTAGGTTTAAAAAAAAAAAAATCGTCCCTTCATTAGTGTCTTAACATCATTATAAAGTGATTTGGCCATTTTTTACTCAAAATTATTTTTTGTTAGCTTTGTTCAAAAAAAATTGGGTCAAAAAAGTGAATTTTGTGATTTTCTCAAAAAATCTACTTTTTTGGTCAAAATTGACGCCAAATTTGGATTCTCTGATCCATTTCCTTTCCAAAAATGTATACTTTTATATACATTTGATTAATAGTTCAATAATTACAGCACTCACAAAATTCAAAAAATCAAATCAAAAACTTCCTTTAGTCCCCCTTAAGTCCCCCCTTAATAAATTGACAAATTCGCTTTGATTTTAATTTAGATTGGGAGAATTTTGGTATACACCGCCTGTAACTTACCAAGAACGACTTATCTCAAACATGTCTCTATTTTGAGAATAAAGGTATTGTGTTTAGACCGTACCCATATGCATGTTATATTGTCTGACATATAAAAGTGTAAAAGTTGTCTGATATAAATGTCGCCGAGTTCTTTGAGAACCAATGAGAATTGCCTAAACATTCTAAGCTGTGTAAGAATTACTATAGAACATGAAGTATCCACATTGATTCATGAATATCGACATTATTTCATGGTCAGACTATTGAGTTCTCAAATGCAAAAACGTCAGAGCGGAATAGAAATTCAAAGTATAGACCTTCCGAAAAATTAGTCGTTATTGGTATGAAACTCAGAGTAACGACCCCTTTTCCGGAAGATATACTTTGAGTTTATACAGAACATGAAGCATGTAGTTAAAGGTAGGTGTGCCGATTTCTAGCCCTATTTTCAACTGTGATGTTTTCTATATTCTACATGAAGGTTCACCCTTAAAATAGTCATATTCCAAAGTTTGAGTTGCATAAACTCCAATGGTTGTTATTTTAGAAGCATAACATGCATAAGGTGACATGAAATGTGCCCATTGAGTGATACACAAACTAGCCGGGTGGTTAACACATTTGGCGGTAATTCACTGCATTTTGGCCTAACGTCTAAATGGAACATATCTTGCGCATTAGATATTACAGAAATAATGAGAAAAATATGGGGTTTTTCTTTGATATAAAAAACATTCACCTTTAATTCTGACAGTGTTGTTATCAGGAAGATAAGTACAACTGCCTTACCCATTGTTACCTGCACTATAGCTAGTATACTAGATGAATGTCATAACAGCAAAAGTGAGAAATATCTGCATTCAATCTATTTTATTTTTTACAAAACAGTTAATAAATTGTAGGAAAGATAGAATGTTATAGTCTAGTTGGCCATCACGAGACAGTGACGTGACTGCGTATTCGACTAATTGCAGCACATAACACGCGCGCCTACCCGAGGCGCTGGCGTATACACACGAGCGTTGAAAGACGGAGGATACAATCATACGCGTGCGTAAAAGCTGCGCCTGTTTAAGTTACGTCACTGTCCAGAGGAAGCCAAATAGAGTATTAATGTTATAACACAAAACTCGGTTATCTTGTCCAGTGAAGAATTCTTAATTAAGAAAGAAGAAGATAGGCCTACATCTGTGTAGGAAATGTACCGTAACCATGGTAACATATAGGTACTATCCACTTAGGGTCCATATCCAAACTCTCAGTGCTTTTAAAGCATTTTTCTAGCGATTTAAAAGCGCTTTTCCAACGGTATTTCGTTCTTTTGTTAAAAGCATCGGAAAAAGATCGGTGATTAACTAGAAACCTCTCTACTTATCTGGCGTTAACAATATAACTATTGTAGTACTCTCGATGGCTGCATTAGTAAAGCAGACAGATCAAAGGCGCAAGGAAGGTTGTGTTATATTCTTTAAGAAATACTATATTATAAATTTATTTGTCTTCCCAAAATGCAATATTCTTTGCTACAAGCTTGTTTAGAGCCAAAATGTACCTCGATCGTGCAAAAAATAAGTGCAAATTCGAAAATTTGCGAAAAATCTTCCAGTTATTTTCTTTTGAAAACGCCCCCCCCCCCCTTGAAAAAAGTGTCTTACGGCCCTGTCATTCTACCCCTTTGTTTGCAAAATTGAAAACCCTCACTATTTATGACATTCATATAGGCTACAGAAGGCTATTTTTATGTATAAATTTGCAAATAACATGTTACCTGATTTATTTTCTCATTACTTTAATAAATCAAATGTCTTCCACTCCTATGGAACAAGGTTTTCACATCTTTATAGACCCCCAAAATTTTGAACTGATCTTGCTAGACATACTATTAGACGACAGGGACCATTGGAGTGGAATGACATTAATGATGATATTCGACACTGTAAATCAGTCAGAAGTTTAAAAAAAAAATTTACTATCGTTTTATTCAGGATGTCATAACTATATTAGGAACTTCATTCCTAATATATGTATAATTATACCGGTACTTATACTAAATATAAATCCGTATTCTATCGCCTTGATGTCTTACATAATCATTATTCACAGATGTACATTATAATCGTTACTGATTTGTTATTGTAATTTTGTTCATGCCGTTGCCAACATACACCCGAGTTCTTTGCATTATAGCTAATGATTTTATTTAGGTGGCCAGTACTTCCCGAGCTCTGCTCTGATTTGGTCAACCTACCATAGTATATTAATTGTATTGTCATTGTTATGTATCTCATTTGTGGAAAATAAACTGAACTGAACTGAACACTGTTAAAAATATCCGTAAATTTACGGCGTCCGTAAAGTGAAATATGCCGTATTTTCTGCGTAATTATACGGATTTTCCCGTTAATGCAAATACTAATTATGCTAATTAGCGTGATTACAATCAGCCACATTGGCCCAAACACCTGCACATAATATAGTACATCTAAGTAAACACTGTTATTCCACCAACAACCATGTAAAGATGTCACAACTCATGTTAATGTTCTATTTATTTTACGGAATGAAAAATATTGTCTGGAAATTTTGCTGCCGGAACCAAAAAGTCAGTCCGTAAAATGGCAGCAAAATTTCCAGACAGTTTTTTTCATTTTTCGGAGTCCGTAAATTTACGGATATTTCTAACAGTGAACATTAAATGGCATCGTCACTTTTAAGGCATAGAGCATAGACAATTACACTTCCAATCTATGAAAATCAATAATTCTAATTAGGGTCACTCGTGGTATTATTATTACGTATTGATATCACACCTGAATAGATAGTTAAGATGTTAACAATTACACTGGTTTCACCTGGCGGGATCTTCAAATCTTAGATTACTTGCATGCAATTCATCATTCAGTATTCATTATTGTAACTTCGCGAAATCAGTACCCGTGAACAGAGTGAAATCGGACAGACTTTGTTCAAATAGCTGTTATTTTGCAACCGTAAGGTTATTTGTAACGATATTTTCAGCATAGATGGTCAAGATCATATAGTTGATGAATATTGAAAAAGATTTTTTTTAAATCTGCAGAATTTAAAAAAAAAATAGCTTCAAAAAACTGTCAACGTTTTATTGAACCGCCCTGTACTACTTCGAGTTTCGATTCGTATTTAGTGTAATTTAACGAGTTGAAGCACCGCTCTCGGCTGCTCGACTCTCATATAGCTGTACTGGCATGACAGACAGTATTTTAGGTAGTGGGTGCATCGCTGCCTTCTCAAGGCACGCGAAACAGTGACATAGATATATCATGACGTAAATTACGTGGTTTGGAGGACAGTAATAGTAATTACAAATTATGTAAAAACCTTTATGGTATTATTTCAAACCCGGGATTTCAAATAAGATTGATTCTTTGTAAGAGTTGCCCTACACGGCAAGTGTACAAAGTGTAATTTTTGTTACTAAACACGCACTGAAAAAATGGGGGTGTAACGTGACACCTTTAACGATACCGACAAAAATGATACTCCTAGTGTTGAAAGACACCTCTTGGGGAGTCATTTTCCGCATTTCGATAGCTCTTGAGTAATCAGTATACTTGTGACACCTTTATGGCGTAACTACAAGTTTTGAGAATAAAAAGGTTTCAAAAATACTAATTTGGGTGTCACATTACACCCAAAGGGTGCACCTTTGATTTTCTCTGTGTTATTTCTCTGAAACCCCAACACCCTAAATGTGCCGTCGTACAGGGTGCATGTATCAGCAAGAACTGTACCGAGGCAATATGATTTATTACGGTATGAATTCGATTGATATTGTTCAAACCGTTTTCACATGTATCTTGCGCAAACGCCCAATTTTCATAAGAATTTTAAATTTTGAAAATCGGACATTTTTGATGGAAAATACAGACTTTCTGGTAAAGATGATAGATTTCAATTTTGGTCGAAATGATAAATTTAAAAATCTGTGAAATTACTAATCCTACCTGAGATATCCATCTGAAATTTTGAGCAAAATTCTGATTTTTATTCCGCAAATAAACCAGGATTTGTTCTGCTTCAGTGGTCTTCACTTTCCTTTCTTTGTCGGGAGCTTTGAATATTGCTTATGTGTGTATGGGCTACATTGTTTGAAAATAATTGGTAAGTGGTAGAGAGGATTGATTGAAATTGAAAATACGTTTTTCATCGATTTTCGATTATGTCTCGCGACACGAGAACAAAAAGAGATATCTCAATGAAATTAACATATAATATAGGAAACATGTTCACCTTTATATTGCAGGTGTTTTGATTTAAAACAATAATATATTTTTTATTATTTATGTATTTTAGAAACACGGTAGGCCTACAGTTCTTTCTGATACACCCTGTAGCTCGTTGACTTTGTATCATATTTTATGTTTTTACGCATCGCGTGATACTGTTCATCACGCGACATTAAAGGTAGATGTTCCGATTTTCAACTTGAAGTTTTCTATTCTACATGAAAGGTCATCATCCTTAAAAAAGTCGTGTTCCAAAGTTTGAGTTGCATAGCTCTAATGGTTCTTATTTTAGACGCACAAGATGCTGTGAACTGTACCCATTGAGTAGTACACAAACTATATCGGTGGTTACCACCATTCGCGGTAATTCGACGTTATTTCATCGATTTCTCCGTAATTATACCGATTTAGGCCGTCATATTTCAGTATGATGATGAGAAAAATACGAGCTTTCTTATAATATGAAAATCTCCGTATGTTTGAAATAATTCTGTGTTACGAAAATGTGATCGGGTCATCTACCTTTAATTGGTGTGCTGATATTACATGCATGATATACGCGGTTAAATTTGAGTTGATTTGCTGTTTATTTATTTCGATTCGGATAATAATCATGTAGTACGAAAATATGTTTGATCATGTAACACATGAGAATGCAAAATCCATTTGGTCCAAAATCTGTGTGACAGAGCTTTTGAAATGCACGAAGCAACACGAACATAGTTGTGTCACACAACTGACATACTTGTTTCTAAACACTTCGTATCAAATTAATAAATAATAGGACTAATCCGATACTTTAGTCAAAATTGTGAAAAGTCAACAAATTCAAAAGGTAATGTAGACATGGTTGAGGAGTTGGGAAAATGCATTTCATCCATGACAATTAATTATGACAACACTATTTTATGTGTCCTCCTCTGGACAGTGACGTAACTTTACAGGCGCAGCATTTACGCACGCGTATCTTTCCGTCTTTCTATACGCTCTGGGTGTACAAGCCAGCGCCGGAGTAGGCGCGCGCGTTATGTGCTGCAGTTAGTAGAATACGCAGTTACGTCACTGTCTCAAGATGGATACAGATAGGCTATATCTATCACGATCACCGCAATGTCTGCTGGAAGGCACCGTTAATTCTTACAAAAGACATTGACGACGCCGTCTTGAGAATGTTGGCAGTATAAGTAGTCTGTGTTGCAACAAGTATAAACGTTAAACCGTGACTAATACCTGACTAAAAATACTGTAATTTAAACATGTTTGATATAGAACTCTATCATATCATGGTTATATATGAGTGACCACATATGACACCGTCGCAATATTATGGAAAGAAAACCAGAGACTGAGGTTTTACTGAGAAAACCTTTTTGAAGCTATTTTCGGTGCGAATGCATCAAGCCAGCAGCAGCGTAGACTGCTATCTCCCCCAACATGCTCAATGACGTTCAAAGCAACTTGGTTACGGCCAGAGAAATAACATATTTTTGTTCTAGGCTATTTATGATAATATTGTTGTAGACTGTAGACTGCTGTTGAATCCTTTGACCCTTCCTTGACACTCCTTACTGATTTTTCTACATTTTCAGCTTTGTTTACGACTAGCATAACTAGTTCAACCGTTTAAAGAATCATATCAAATAAGAATGGCTTTTCCCGGCAATGCCCAACAAACCGAAATGTTTCTCTTTACGGCGGCACGCTGCTTTCGACTTTCGCATCCCATGAGTGAATACGATGAAGGAAATCATGTCTACAAAATATAGGACAAGAGTCACATGACGACATTGTATGATAATCACCTTTCACTATATATTTCATAGCCTAGACATGAAGGTTGTAGTCAGACGGTAAGTGAGTGCTACAATCCAATGACAAATTATGCGAACAGGTTCATTGAATGAATACCTTCGGTAAAGCTTAGGGTAAGACTCCAATTCCATGCAAATACTGTCCATATTTAGACATTATTAGACGAATTTGCATCTATCTAACTATCTTGTCTGTATAGGATAACTTTACGCCGCTTTATAGGGCATTTTTTATCAGAACACGAGGTGTTCGTATAAAGGTATATGTCTAAAAGTAAGAAATTCGTACCATTTAGGCAGATTCTCCAGGCAGATACTTACTTAAATAATGAAACATTGTTTCAATGAATTATTTTGTTGTTGTAAAATTAAACTTTTCAAATCGGTTTGGTTTATTTTGTTTTGGTAAATTGGAAGATCTTTCCCATTTCAGGAGAACAGATCAGACTTAAAAGCTGGTTATACTAACTCGTGTTACATACAGCGTGTCCCAAAAAAATGGGTTCAAAAGTTTGCGAGCTTATAACATGTATAACGAAATAGGTGGAAAACATGGATAGTTATATTTAAGGATATCAAACAAAATATACCTGACCTTAATTGGGTAAATTCGGTGACCAATCCAATGTAAACTTTTTGAAATACAAAGATTTGAATAGATCGTGGTCAGAACCGATTTGTCCCGATTTAAGGAATAAACCATCCGTGCGTTGCATGACACTGTGCGCTATGTGCACATATACTGCACATTGTGCAGTACTGCACATGTGCACATGAATACTGCACATTGTGCAGTATTCCCGGCATCTGGGCATGGGGTTTATTCTCCGAAAGAACTTGACAATAACTCGGACTATATACAAAGAACATTTTGTTTTAATGTTTATGTAAATAATGAACTTGTGTTATTGCAATGACCAAGATAATTTTGTTTACTGCCATGCCCAAGTCTTTGTAAAGAATGAATGCAAAGGCAAAACTTTGATAAAAAGTCACAACAATACGCAATTGCAACACAACGGGGTGTTCCTTGAAAAGGGGGACAAATGGGTTTTGTCCACGCTATCAAAATCTTTGTATTTCAAAAATGTTATGTTGGAATCACAGAGTTTAACCAATCAAGGTCAGGTATACTTTGTTTAATATCCTTAAATATGAACTATCCATGTTTTCTACTTTTTTAGTTATAAGCTCGCAAACTTTTGAACCCAGTTTTTTTGGGACACGCTGTAGAGGACAAGTTCAAACGTCAAATTCGCTCTCTTGTGTGACTTCTCGTTTTCCATAGGCTAATTATATTTTCTCATTAAGCATGCGTTTATAATATTTAATTTAACTAAACATTCCAACGTGTTGAAAGTGCTGTAGGCTACAACATCTGGATGTGCTACTGCTCGAGAATAGTGGTCACAGATATTAGTAGGGGAAGGTGGGGTAATGGCGGACACCTTTTGTCAGAGAGGTATAACATACATATAATACGTCATATAACAATAAAAATCATGTAAACACAAAGCACTGTGATGGTTCTACCTTTTATCAAGTTTTTATCAACTCATCATTTTGAAATTCGAAGCTACGACGCAATAAAAAAAATGGCGTCGTCCGGCATTACCCCACACTCTGGGGGTAATCCCGGACCGTATTTTTCAATGGCAGCCCTCTTTTTATTGGAATACAGTATTTCAATGGGAGTTAAAAAATACAATTTTTAAAAGTGTAGCAGAAATCAAAGAACAATGTCACATATTTATATGGTCAACAACTATTACCGATTTATGATGTTAAATTGACCACGCCCATATTGGTTACCATGGAAACGGTACATGTCCGGGATTACCCCAATCCATGTACAATGTATGGGCATATCCTCTCTTATTATTATGCTCATCATTGTGACTCCGAATTCATTTCTTTTTTATCAGAAGGTATCATACATTAAATAAAAAAATAATAAGACTTTGTTTTCCTTGATGTAGAAATACCAGTTTCAAAGAGAAAGTAATGCACCAAAATATCAACTTGCCCAAAAAGTGATTTTTGTACTTCTCGCGAGAATTTGCGAGACAACCATCCCATTTAGGTTTTGTGTGATTTCAATGGAGAGGCACCTAACATCACAGGGTGGCAAAATACCACCTTCTTTCACCTGCCTTTAGATACAGACCTGTCCGCGATTACCCCGCGTCCGCCATTACCCCACTTTCCCCTATTACTACGTCGTACTACATCATACATACAACATCATACATAACTGGCGTATATTGTGCAATCCAGGTAATCGAACAGATATACTCATGATTTCGTGGATTCAGAATACAGGTTTGCTAAGGTTTTAGCAGTTTGTATGGCCGCCCGGCCCTAAACTCGTCTAATCACTGAATGTTTGTGTTGTTCGCAACCATGGCAACATCAGATGTCTGTGCACGAAAACATGGTAAATCTGGAATGTAGGCCTACAGGTAGCAACAAATTGTCGCGCTAACATGTCTAAGGCTGCTACAAAACATTCACCAAATAAAAATCGAAAGTACACGATCGTTTGCTTTCGATTTTTATTTGGTTAATGTTTCGTGGGGGGGGGGCTCTTCTTTTTTCACATTCGAAATCGCCATTTAAAGGTAGATGTTCCGATTTTCAACTTGAAGTTTTCTATTCTACATGAAAGGTCATCCTTAAAAAAGTCGTGTTCCAAAGTTTGAGTTGCATAGCTCTAATGGTTCTTATTTTAGACGCACAAGATGCTGTGAACTGTACCCATTGAGTAGTACACAATATCGGTGGTTACCACCACTCTCGGTAATTCGACGTTATTTCATCGATTTCTCCGTAATTATACCGATTTAGGCCGTCAAATTTCAGTATGATGATGAGAAAAATACGAGCTTTCATATGATATGAAAATCTCCGTATGTTTGAAATAATTCTGTGTTACGAAAATGTGATCGGATCATCTACCTTTAAGTCACGTACGCCTTGTCAAATTTGTATCCCTCCCTCCCTGTTACGTACGCTTTTGTATGTTACTTGAAATGGCAAAAATAATGGACGACCTCTTTAGTAGTATTCCCATAGTAGTACAACTTTACATATCCTGGTGGTGTTAGTGTTATAAAATCGAATGCTAAATATGCATGTCTTTCTATTTAGCACTTGCTCGTACGTCAGCGCAACTCATGATATGTTTCTGAAAGGAATTATATATATTTTTTTGAACGAGCCCTTTCAGACAAACATATCATTGCTCAGAATAGTAATACAAAGAAACGGGTATTATTGACTCATATGTTTTCTTTGTGCATATACTGATATGTATTTCGTTGTATTCCGAGCTATGACCATGTTGATGACATTTGTTTCTTCTCACATGTCTCAAAGTATCTCAAAAATATGGCTCTGAATAGAGACCTTCCGTGTTCGGATTAGCGGCCATCTTGGACTGTAACCCTAAACTCTATTCAAGTAACTTTTGGCTAAAGAATGAACAATATTTTTCCAAGTAATCTTTACATTTATTAAAATCAAAGGTTATATATACTTATAATTTCGAGGTCATTCACCAGGTTTTATTGAAAGGGATTTGCTGCGGGTCCGAACCGTGTTGCAAACACCTTTGTGTTGGCAGCTAATCCAAAACACGGAAGGTCTTATATTATAGACAAACATGTACTTTCGTTTTCAGTCCATTTTACCTTGTGAACGAGCTACTATGTTTATAGTTACCATGATTGGAGCATTGAGAGGGATAACATATGATTCCTGATGAGGTGAAAAGGACGACCAGTGAAAATCATCTACAGAGTGCGACGCCATCGTAAGCATTAATAAGTGCAAGTTATACATCATTTTATCATGTTTAGGAGAATCATCTTGGTGGATTTAAAGCTGCATTTAAAGTGGACTCTTGTTATATAAAATAATTACCTTTTAATTGAGATCATTTCCTCGAAGCTATGATGGCATACAACGACTGATCATGGTCATTGGATCAAACATGTCTAAAGTTAGTGCCATTTAGCATGTTTAGGGTTAGACTTTGCAATGGGGTTAAATGATAAAGGTTTGAATATAGGGTTTGGGTCAGTGTTAGGATTTGCGTAATGTGTTAGATATTTGCCCTGGGTTACGTTGACCCTCGCTACAATACGGCTGTCTTCACCTTTTCTTCAAAATGTTATATCAAACTCGAAGATTTGAAACTAACGACAAACGAGGATTTAGATTGAGACGTATTATAGATCTGCTAGTGTAATAGATTGCGCATTACGAAAAAAGATTCGTACAGGCTGCTGGAAGGAAACCTATACCGTATCCAATTAGGAATTTAGGACTACTGATATTTGAAAATGGTTTTAAACATAATGGTAACCGGGGATGCGCACATAAAAGGCTGTTCTATCGGGGTTGTCACTGGAGGTTCTCCGAGGAGACTAATGACTAAGGGTTGCTTAACCATGTTAACCCTCACCTGCTCACGCAAGGCGATATTGACAGTCACAAAGATTGGCTGACGATGGAAGAGAATTGATGGGTAAATCTCGGGGTGAAGTGAATGATCAACATATAATAATATTTGAATATTTTGTTGTTTTGTTTTCGCGATTGAACTACAGTGCGAGTAAAAACTTGGAAGTTGATCGTGAATAAATATTTGCTTCCAAAAATAGAAAAACAAATATGAAAAACCAATATTCAAAGAGCATTATTCTTCCACTCATATGAAAAAAAGAATAACTGAAAATCATCTTTGCTAAGGCAAAAAAGAAAAGAAAGTAATGTTGTCCTCCACAGCTTTCAGAGAGGAGGGGCGGGCGCGCGGGCGGGCGGATTTTTTATTTTTATTTTTAATTTTCTTACCAGCGCTCACAGTTCAGCCAACAAGAAGTTTTAATCACTCTAAGAGTCGCACATAATGTTATAAACACTTAATTTAATATTTAATGCCATTTAAACTGTTTAAAAAAAATCTGAAAAAAAAAATCTGAAAAAAAAAAAAATCTGGAAAAAATCTGAAAAAAAATCTGGAAAAAAAAAATAATCGGAGCGGCCCTAAATCTGACGAGCGGTCGGTCGAGGACAACATTACAATTTTTGTTTGGCCTAATCAAGAGTTATGCATGTTTAAATAAAAGACACCCTTTAGGCAACTGTCATCCATTGAAAGTGAAGAGCAAAGAGTACACATTCATTCACAAAGAGTCATTTGCATTCAGATGAGATTTGAAGCCAGAAGTTTCAAACTCGGTAGAATGGTATTCACAAAATCAATGATATGTGGCTAAAAGTGTAAGTAACCATTAAAATATTCCCTGTGTCAGACTGTGTGTTTCATATTATTATTAAGGGTAGTAGGCCAATACATGTAAATCGTGGTGTAAAATGCATTTCTTTCTGTAAATATGAGAATAAAGCGTAAAATGTTTCTGTTGCTTTTTTCATTAAGAATTCCGTTGACAGCTCGAAAATTGGTTCTCTTAGTAAAAAACATAACCCTGTATATCACTAAATATTGATTAATCTCTGTGTTTCAATGTCCCAGGTATAAATACCTTTCAAATTTGAATGAATATGAACACTTTGCTTCTCACTTAGACGGATAATTTCAAATAAGTTAGCATTCACCGGACAGTTTCCAAAATGAGTTCCGTTTATTAAAACAGACATAACTCCTGATAGCAAGGGACAATTTCAGCGATACGTTTTTTAAGATCAGTGGAAGAATACGCTTCATTGTATTATTTTCCGAGGTACAAATATCTTTTGAATTTGAATGAATCGTTACTCTTTTTCTTCTCCTCACTTAGACGGATCATATTAAAGAATTTAGCATTCCGTCATGTTCGTGGACAGCTGCCAAAAAAGGTTCCTTTATTAAAACAGGCTTAACTCATGAGGGTTTTTGATTTTATTTTTTTAAATTTTGTGAGTGCTGTAATTATTAAACTATTAATCAAATGCATATAAAAGTATACGTTTTTGGAAAGAAAATGGATCAGAGAATCCAAATTTGCCGTAAAAATGTTTGACCAAAAATGTTAATAATGACATTTGTCAACAACATTCACATGATCATGACGCCGGTGAAATATTTTGGAAAAAATGTAAAAATGAATGCGGCAATTTTCGAACTCGTTTGGTGCGATCTGGTGTATACTTTTGACCAACATTTGATCGAAAAGCAACTGCTCTTCATTTCCAATAAATATTTTGTTTTTTTATCAATGCACGAAAGAAGTTGAGCATATTATACTGATATATTTTGA
The DNA here is from genome assembly GCA_035610835.1 of Ophiura sarsii. Taxonomy (NCBI): domain Eukaryota; kingdom Metazoa; phylum Echinodermata; class Ophiuroidea; order Amphilepidida; family Ophiuridae; genus Ophiura; species Ophiura sarsii. Next base: position 51,511,734 of record CM069444.1, read on the forward strand.
TTTAAGTATATATAGATGATTTAAAAGCTTGAACAGGGGGAGTCTGAGGGGGGATGTGCCCCCCTCAGAAGTAGAAAATTTTCAATTTTCGGTGCGATCTGGTGTATACTTTTGACCAACATTTTATCGAAAAGCCACCTCTTCATTTCCAATAAATATTTTGTTTTTTTTATCAATGCACGAAAGAAGTTGAGCATATTATACTGATATATTTTTGATTTAAGTATAGATGATTTAAAAGCTCGAACAGGGGGGAGTCAGAGGGGGGATGTGCCCCCTCAGAAGTAGAAATTTTTTCAATTTTCAAACTCATTTGGTGCGATCTGGTGTATACTTTCGACCAACATCTTATCGAAAAACCTCTTCATTTCCAATCAATATATATTTGTTATCAATGCAAAAAAGAAGTAGAGCATATATACTGATTTTTTTCATAATTTCAGTATAGATTGTTTAAAAGCTTGAACAGGGGGAGTCTGAGGGGTGATGTGCAACCCCCTCTTCCTCCTCTCTTTTTCCTTTTTTTCCCCTTTTTTTTTGTTGGTAGGGGGGGGGGGGGGGGGCGGGCCCGTCGTGCCCCCCTGTATCCGCGCCTGGGCCTGTTAACATATAATTTTGCATATTTGTTTGAAATTTAAATAGTAAAGCATTGAAGTTTTTTTCGACAGTGGCATTTAGAAACTCGATTTTAAAACATCTGTGTTGGAATTGTAAGAAAAGTTGTGAAATGAACCTTGTAAAATCCTAATTTTAGATTTATTTGAAGAGGTTTCATACTGACATTTACCCACCCATCTTTACTCGCATCATCAACTCGTACCCACTTCTGATGGGCAAATTTACCCTCGGGCTTTCAGGTGGACAAATCCCGGGACGAGTCCATAGATTGTGAACGAGAACTAGCCGGGTATGGTTATAAGAAGAAACACCTCAACAACATCGTGATCTGCATAGACATGTAGAAGATCAGTGAAGACGAGCAACGTTTGAATGCCACGGTCGGTATAAATAGTGACGACGCTTTGATAATAATAATATGTCGCCCCGTATCAATCCACAGCTTAACCGTCGCGGTCATCATTCGTTATAACGCAAAGCTATTGTAAAATTGTAATATGCTTTTTACTTGCTTGCTACAGGGCGTATTTGTGTTGCCGATATCGGCAATTAAACCCACGGCTGGCATTATTATACGTGGGCAAATACAAAACGATACTCTGAATAATAATTAATATTGAATAGAAACGCGATAGAATATAACAAGAACAGGCGATACATAATATGTTTGTATAAAGTAAACATCAATATGCGGCATAAATATGATAATTGTGGTCTCTTATAAATTGTTATCTTCGTAAATTTATTTAAAGGTATAGGGCCTAGGTGTTCCGATTTCTGGCCCGATTTCCAACTTAAGATTTTCTATTCTACATGAACATGATGAAGGGTCATCCTTAACTTTCCAAATTTTAAGTTGCATAACTAGAATTCTTATTTTAGAAGCGCACACGGGGATATTAAATTTTGCCCATCGAGTAGTACACAAAGTGGCCGGATGGTTAACCACCTTTGGCAGTATACCGCATTTTGGCCAATAATGGCTTAATGGAACACATCTTGCGCTACACTTTTTACAGAAATAATGAGAAAAATAGGGGGTTTCTTCTGATATCAAAATATGTTGATGGGCAAAAAAACCTAAAGTGATCGGAACATTTAATATCATATATTGGTTTAATATGAAGCAGGAGTGCAGGACGGTATAGCGGGACGACATTAACAATAAAAGCCACATACACTGTAAAAACAAACGTTTGACTATTTATAAACACTACAACACGTTTATTTGTTGTGTTATCATGAGTTTATAATTGCTGGTATAAACACGTTTTTTATAACAGTTAATAAACGTATCAACGCGTTGTAGCGTTCAATAGTCAAACATTTGTTTTACAGTGTACCACCTGATATAGGTAAAAGGATACACTGTAAATGAAAACGTTTAGGTGTTTAGGTGTTTAGGTGTTTAAGTAAGCATTTATGTGTTTAAAAAAGTATTTAAGAAGTTAAGAAAGAATGTTACATATGTTTAAAAAAGTGTTTATGTGTTTAGAAATTTAAACACATAATGTATCTAAACACATTATGCATTGAGTGCACAAAAATAGCAAAATGTTAATAAACACATTCCCAAGTATGTAAACACTTTATTAAACATGTGAACACTTTTCTAAATGCATAAACAGAATTATGACCCAAGTGTTTATGTGTTTACAAAATAAACATTAAATTAACATAAGTGTTTAAATCAAGAGCAATTGGTTATTTAAGGGAATCATGTGTTTAGCTGATAAACATATTAGTAGATGGGCCCTGCCCAAATATCATGTTGTTTGATTGCCCAGAAAAGGGGTGGAGGTCAAACCACAATGATATATAGATAAAAATATAACTTAATTTCTGTAACTTTTCACAAGCTAGATTTGTGCACATTATGTCATAATATTGAAAAAACGATTTCAATTTCACTAATATATATTTTAAATATTACCACTCATCTATTAAAATACTTATTCATAGCTGACCAATCAGAAAATTCGTAAATTTAATATAAACCCCAATATTCCATATTGACCAATCAGGAGCGCTCTAATAGCACTCCTTGGAAAATCCAATATGGCCGTTTCATCTTCAGATGAAATTATCAAGTGACGGAGATTTGGATCAGAAACATTATTATTATGTGCATTTCCCCACCAAAGAAAACAACTACAGTAAAATGCAACAATAAAATATGGTCTTGCTTCTTGGAATATGTGCTTCAATGGCATCAATTAGAAGGCGATCAGGCAGAAATCGCCAAAGAATTCGTCCGTGCACATGCTGCTGAATTCGACAGCATGGACAGTGGATCTAATTATGTGTGTACAAATTTATCCCATTCCAAGTGACGCTGGATTCCACCAATTGTGCTATTCGCGATTTAATACCGACAAACAACATGTTTCATGAGTAGAAAAACGTATGGCTAAGAACAGAGAAATGCTTGAAACTAAGTAGCTTCGCCAGTCCTACAGGTAGGTCTATATTATATAATTATTTTGTTATGTTTACTTTTTTTATTTTTGAAATAATAATAATAGGCCTAGGCTAAGCTTTCTTCTTCTCCTATTTCTAAATTATTTCTAAATAAGCCAAGACTAGTCATGCTAGTGTATAATAATACAATTCTTTATTTCAATAATTGAAATCATAGTATAGATGAAAATATCTGACTTCCACTGCTCAAGGGGTTCATTTCATACTAACTTTTTTCAGAGCGATCTGTTGGAGCTAGTATCACTCAGCTACGTCATGCCGGTGAAAACAATCAAATGCCGGTGTTCAAAGACAAAAACAACTTGTGCAGATCAATCAATTAAGGCAACCGCACATTGCGCCTACTGCGAATCAATTGCGTAACGCTCAGCGTTGAGTGCGTGTATGGAATGTTTTGCTTTTGAAAGACTGGTTGCCAAGCAAATTTCCTAAAAATAACTCAAAGTGCCCGTATGTCCGCGCTGTCCTATATTCAAAACAAACGATTGTCGATCAGATAGCGTCGTGATCCTAGCGCTCACGTTCATTCAAAGGTTTAACGCAGTCTGGTGTGATGCACTGCATTCCAAAAATAACAGGCGCGCAACGCTGTCGTGGTTACGCATATGGCGCACACCCAAGGGAATGATTTGAAGTGATCCACAATTATTTGTTTTGATTATAAAATAGTTTAGTGCAGTGAGCGTTGTTTTGTTTTTACCACGCAGGTCAACCTATTTTGGCGTTTTTGTTTCTCAATAGGTCTCCCAATTTTGTAATATCATCACATGATCTCAATCATGTAAAAAGCATTGTCATATTTTTGTTGTATTCAGTATGAAATACTGGCAATGTCTTGCTAAATCAAAACAATAATTTTGTTGATCCGTGCGTTACAATTTGAGTACTCCAAAGGTTGAACACGGTCTTACGACGCACTGCATTCCATTAAAACGACACTTTTAATTAAAACAAATAATTGTCGATCATGGCATCATGATCGGAGTGCTCGTGCTAATCAAAAGATTTAACGAGGTCTTGTGACCCACTTATTTCACAACACAAATACAAATATTTATATTCATAATTGTAAATAAAATTGAAAAAATACTATAGCCCTATACATGTAGGCCTTGTGGTTGAAAATGTTATTGTAATTATATGAAAATACAAATTTACATAGGCCTAGGCCTTAAATTTCCAAAAAAATCACCCAAAATACAATTAATTGATAACTCTGAAAATGTATTGCCTTTATTGAAATTATATTTAAAAAAATGTAATTAGGCGATGAAAAAAAAGAAACCTTGTTTTATGGGCCCGACTGACCCATTATTTTTTTGGTAATCAGTGAACTAAATTTTCATGTGCAAATAAATAAAACTAAAATTAGCTTGTCAGCATACGGCACGATTTTTGCAGATTTGTTTGATTTTTACGTTCATTTTCAAGGTGAACAAAGTTTTCAAAAACAAAAACATGCGGCCGATCGACCCATCCTGAAATATCCGTTTGCCTGTAACTTTGTTTTTGTCGCCTTACAATAAAACCACACCCTCCCTGTTCTAGCCTGTTTCAATATTTGCATTCAACAAAACCGGCTCGCAAAAACAAATGAAGCTCAATAGCCGACAGTACATTTGGTTGCCAAATTGTTATGCTTTTTTTAAAAATTCTATTAAATACAAAAGAGGAAATTCCAACAACAACAAAAAAGTTTGTCTGTCCAGAAGAACAGGGTGCTTTTTTGGCCATATTAGTGTCAATTTGTTTTAAATGATACTGCAACTGCACAATGTATCCAATAATACAGGTTAATATTTGCCGATTCGAATGATTTCAAATTTATATTAAATTAATTTCTTTCTTTGTCTATTTACTGTAATTTACAGCTTCAGCTGATAATGAAGAAGACAACATTGGCAAGCAGGACGGTCGAACAGTCAAGAACAGTCTGCGGTCCAGTATGCAGTTGAAAGTGAAAACTAGATCAGAGCTAAATGATTTCTGGTGGCATTTTGCAGTTATTTTAAAAGGTATTCACACAATCTTTATGTTGGTCAAAAAGGCTTCCATATAAACCTATATAGTGATGGTTGCTACTGACCATGAACCGTTGTTATGTTAATTTTAATATTGCATAACAAACCATACTGGAATTGTCAATTTTGTGTTTACAGATAACCCATAACTGATAAGAATTGATTTGCTAAAGGCAAAAACATTGTTACGGTTTCTAAATAACTTTCTTTACAACTAGTACGTCAATGATACAAAGCCAATAGACTCAAATGTTAAACTCTAATCAAATTGTGTTTAAAAGGACAGTTTTCATGTCAAATGCAAATTGCAGGCAACAGAAAATGACCAGCTGTGTTCTTGTATCGTCATTGACCAGTGTGTGCTCCATTAAATTTCATCCATTTTATCCTACACATAATCTGCATGTATCTGTGTACAGGTTGAATACAAAGAGTTCATTCCATATCATCCTTTACTAATTATGGTTTACTTGTTTCAAATTTGCAGGTATATACAAGAGAAAAGCCTGTGTACAACCAAGTCCAACTATATTCCTGAACCATCTCAACATGGCTGGAGAATGGAGATCTCATTATCAACTGGATGACCCTCCCACCAGCACCAGAAACAGTGATGGAGTTAGCACACTGCTCTGGGACGTGCAAGAAGGACAAATGCAGCAACAGCAATGTATTGTACTTGCCTGCAGAATAATCTGCCATGCACAGAACTCTGTAAATGTGCACGAGACAACTTTAAACATTTGACTGGACATGGTCATCTTGATGATTATGAATTACAAGCTTTATTTGTGCTTTAATTCGTAAATATAACTAGGAAATGGGTTCCGAATTTCAACTATTTAAACAAATTAGGGTCTAAAGCAATTTTGCAATAAGGTTTATTACTAATGGTTGGTCCACATTTTTGTTCCTGCAGGTACAATTTGGCACCCCCCTACAAGTGGTGCCCCCCTTGCCTCCCCGTCGCTACGCCACTGTTTATGAACATTCTGAAATAATTATTTGAATTTAAAGGGACATACAGTGATTCTCTGAAGGGACTACGTGAAAAAATATCAAAAATCAGGTTTTTGCATTTTTAAATGTATGTTAGGTGTGTTAATATACCATGTCCTAGGAATGTTAGGACTAACAGTCAAATACAATTTGAAACAAAGTTCACTTGTAACAAAACAAAAACTTAACATTGCAAATGGAATGGGGGGTTCAAATTTTGTAGATTTTGCAATTTTTGTTCTCTCATTATAATTTTCCCTTGCACGAAAGGTACTTGGCGGAGTTTTATGTAATACTGAGCTACAAATCAGCTACAAAAGCGATTTAGTCACCCTTCAAAGAATCACTAAATGTCCCTTTAATGCAAGTGAATTTAGTAGATGCTAGTGAAATTATTGAAAATTTCTGCTTTGTTAAATTGTTAGTGCATAAGGGTTTGAGCAAGTTTATGGGTTTCTCTATCTGCAGTTGTTGCCCATAGGGAGCAATATAGTGTATCTCTGGAGTCCAGGTTGTTTGGAGTATAATATGCCCAGCAACCTTTACTTCAAACACTTCATGTACATGTCAGAAGTACACCCTTCATCCATAACATTGAATGAATGTAATTCTGTTTTGGTATCTGATAAATTCATCATGTGTACACTATATTGAGCATTGAGCAATTGTTATCTAACATGGTGTTACACTGCAGGTCAGTGTTAAAGAAACTGATTCTCCTTGACTGTATTGCTGCTTTTTGCACAATTTGAAATAGTTATATCTGTTGAATGTAATTTTCAATTAATGGAATGTATTAACAATGTTCAGTGGCAGATCCAGAATTAAGAGTTAGTATCATCAATTGATAACCAGAAGTACAGAATAAACATTTAAAATAATTTAAACACATGAATCGTACACAATTGAGTGTTTAGAAGTACACCCTTCATCCTTAACATTGAATGAAAGTAATTCTGTTTTGGTATCTGATAAATTCATCATGTGTACATTATATTGAGCTCATGAGCATTGAGCAATTGTTATTTAACATGGTGTTACACTGCCGGTCAGTGTTAAAGAAACTGATTCTCCTTGATTGTATTGCTGCTTTTTGCACAATTTGAAATAGTTATATCTGTTGAACGTAATTTTCAATTAATGGAATGTATTAATAATGTTCAGTGGCAGATCCAGAATTAAGAGTTAATATCATCAATTGATAAACAGAAGTACAGAATAAACATTTAAAATAATTTAAACACATGAATCGTACACAATTGAGTGTTTAGCAGTATGTTATTACAAATGTTTACATGTTTATTGTGATAAACATTTGCTATGAGATAAACATTTTGCATCTAAACACTTAGGTAAATGTGAAGTGTATATAATTATAAGTGTTTAAATTATTATAAGTGTTTATGTTTACATGTGTTTATCTTCAAATGTATTGTAAACATTGTGTTTAAAAACTATTGAACTAAATGCCAATATGTGTATAAAAAGTGTCGCAAGCTTGTAAACACCTTGAAGCGATTAATTAATAAATGCATTTGCGTGTTTATCTGAATAAATGGAATGTTTACCACCTAAACAGAATGTGTATTTTAGTGTTTATTTGGGTCTCTATGAAGCATTTATTAAAGTGCGTAGTAACTAAGCACAGTGTTTACCTTTTAAACATGCTGTATAGAAAGTAAATGCATTACAGTGTTTATAAAGTGTTACAAGAAAACACACTGAAGTGTTTATTAAAGTGTTTAAAACCTAAACGTTTTCATTTACAGTGTACCTAGTTGATGGGGCTGTTTAATAATAATATGGACTATTAATTAACACGATGTGGACCTTTCTGGGGGATGGGCAAAGCCCCTCTATTGCTTAACATATGGGCCAACCACTTACTTTTTAACGCATCAATGTTACCCATACAGTTTATGACATGTTAGAAAATAATTGGAATCACGAATTGAAAAACAAAAATGATTATCCATCATCCATCCAACTAAATTGAGACCAATGTAGCGTCGTCAATAATTCTTTTTAGAAGACTCCTGAATTGAAACTGCCTCTATATAAATGACGTGAAACAGTCAGCACAAAAACTCAGCCGCGATTCCTCAAATCACTTCAGGACCCAGCCTCGCTGTGCTATATCTATATACAAAACGTTATGCATGCACGGTCAACGGATAGCCTTTTAAAACGTGACGGAAATTCAGCTTCCCAAGTGAACTACCCCCGTAAGCATCTAGAGCCGATAAGCTTGATGCCAGCTCCTAAAAGATGTCGATTTTCCCCCCTGTGCTTAAATATAGCTTATACTTTTTGTGCTGCAAAGAAAGGCTCTGTAAAAATGCATGCGCGTTTTGGCGAGTTGGCTATGATTATAGTTGAAAGACAGCACACATGAATAGAAAAATAATATATAATTCAGCGAGTACTGCTTACGTGGGTATATTTACAGCAATAAGCATGCAGTTTCATTTGACCAGGTACACGTCTAAATTGTTTAGTCTCCAGTAGAATGGAGTTATCAAGTGAAATTTATCGATAAACATAGACATGTGATATGTTATTGTTGCCTCTCAAATTTATTTTGACAAACTGGGAAAAAGACAACGGTAGCATCAATGGGGGATGACTCATCATCTTCTTTTTTGAATCAAACATGGCCGCCCGGCGCTGGCTGGATGAGGGCTATAGCTCGGAGGATTCAATTTAAATTTGATTTAAAAAATATTATGATGCTCGTTATGCTTGTGGCCGGTGTGCTGATGTGGTACAATATGATATGTGTTATAGTTGCGCTTGTGTTAGTTCGAGCATAAATCAAGCCTTTAATTCAAGTGATAGTGGATTCAGAATTTCTTTTGATAAAGTCTTTACCTGATAAAGGTTGACTTTGATTGTTTGATGCATGTCATCTTTCCTCTTTCGATCACCCACTTGTTCATTAATCAATAGATCAGCGCTTATTTCAAACAAACAATTATCATACTTTAAAACAAATAAAAAACAAACAAAAACAGGCACTAAACAAACATACTACGTTAAAGAAATATGAACTTGGTTTGTGTTGTTTTAAATTTAAATTGTTTGAAAGATGATTTTATGTCTAAATGATTACAAGCCAAATTTAGAAGAAAAAAAATAATGGACACTCAGAATCCAAGGCAGAAGCACGGCGTGCAAAACAAGCACATACTGATAATGCATAGCCATCCAAGGTGTCAATAAGACAATGAATTTCAGATTCATAGTAGAATTTTCCAAATGAAATAAACTATTTAGACGGTATAGTCCGGGGGAAAGTCTATTTTTTTGTGTGGTTCAATTTGAATTTAGTGTCACTAGAACTGTCATACTCTCTAAATGTAACCACTCTTTCAAGGAGTTACGCAGGAAAACACGTTTTTGAGTGCAGTGCTCTTAAAAAGGAGTGAAAGGGGATTTTATATGACAATGTTCCACTCTATCATGTCTGTTGAGAGTGAATTAACTTTCACACTCATTTTAGAGTGGAAATGTTCCACTGTAAAACAGGTTGTCCTGTGTTTCACTCCCTTCACTCATTTTCGAGTGAATTTCCACTCTTTCCACTCGTTTTACATTTAGAGAGTACAAACGTAAAATGTGCCACATTTAGAGTTAATTTACTACTTTGTAGGCATATATTTCATTCTAAAGAATCACATCTCTTAAATTTAAACTTTTGCCGCTAATTGAAAATATGAAAATTATTGGCTTCTCTTGATATTAGAATCTCAATTCTGATGGGAAAAGGTGGTTTGGGTTTTGCGTATCTTTGAAATGGTGATCCGATCTCCAACCATATAGAAAAGAAACCCCTTTTTTACCATGTCTAACCCTGCGAATATTAGACACGATTAAGAAATATTTGAAGTAAAAATAATGTTTTTATAATAAGATCTACAGGATAAATATATATGTCAATAAACGTTAACAATTACTGTATTTACGACGCGCCTTCATTTCATGTAGAAAAAAAAACATTTGAAAAAATAGCTCCTAAAAGTCCAAACCAAAAGTCTTCTGCTTTATTTAGTGAAAAGCAATGCCATGGTACAATTAGAAGCGAGCAGGTAAATGGACTTTTAAAGCAACACTGAACGTGAAATTGCCGTATGCAAAAGAGAGGCCGTATATGCTTCGGAACATGCCTTGTAAGTAGCATACTTTGTACGATGCACCTTTACGCTATTCATTCACCATACGGTGCGACCCAACATACATGCTATCATCAGCAGACGACAGCACAGCAAACACAAGTTGTAATTTAAAACAGTAAACATTATACGGCGGTGTTACATATTAAGTGTACGTCTTTGGTCAAACATTTGCATAAAACATACCGTGTGTATGTGCGAAAATCAGACATCGAAACCGAGACGTGATAAATTGATAATTATAATAATAATTACGAGTGTCGTCATGAAAAACGTGTAATGCGAGAAAAATAAAAGAAGACACGGATCGTTTTAACGCAAGGCTGAATCCAAGCAATTTTTCCCGCCATTTTATTTTTGCTGTATTTTTAATCAATGCACTGTCAATTATTAAGTACAATAATGGCACCTACACTTACTAAGTTTATGCCAAACGGAAATATACCTGACCATTTAGGCGCCAAAAATAATCATGAACAGACTAAACACACGGCAAACATATGACCAAGGAAGTACTATCATGATGTAAATATGGAGAATATAGTACGATAAAAAAATTCCGTTAAAAATTATTTATCCACGGCTGGCGAGGATGCGGCAAGCGCCGGAGGGAATAAGAGGCTGCATTTAGCGAAGCGATTGATGGAACAGCAAAGGATAAGGTGACATCCACTGCATGGCGTGTCAATAAAACCTGCCGCGCTCAGCGGTTTAGTTTACCGAGCGTCTTACACTGTCACCCGGTTATATATTGTCAGTCGAAATTGGCTCTTTTTGCCACACTGAATAAACGTGATTTGTCATTTTGTTTTTTTAAAAACTCTTTGCATTGTTCTTTGGATCTGGTAAAGAGTTTTTGTGTTCATGTTAAAGCTGTATGAACCGATCACTTGAGATTTTTTTCTTCTTCACATCAACATATTTTGATATCAAAAGAAAACCCAAGTTTGTCTCAATGCCTCTGTAAAATCTTAGGCGCAAGATATGTTCCATTTAGACGTTATAGGCTAAAATGCAGTGGATTACCGCCAAAGGTGGTTAACCACCCGGCTAGTTTGTGTGCTACTCAATGGGCAAATATCGAACTATTGGTGTTTTGCAACTCTAACTTTGGAATATATATGACTATTTTAAGGATGACCCTTCATGTAGAATGGAAAAGTTGAAAAGCGGGCCAAAAATCGGTACCCTTAAAATAAACCAAATAAATAGACACAATTATTTGTTTTCTGTGATACGTCGATGTTATTGTTTACAATAGACATATGGTGTTGGTGGTATTATGGAATATTTAGAGAATAATTACTGCGTAACAACTGTTTTCGCAAATTTGTTGTGAAATAAGAGGTTGATGTTATGGTCTGAGGAATTGTCCCTCAGGGGCGCAGCCCCTGAGGGACAATTCCTCAGACCATAACAGCAACCGAGTATTTCACAACAAATTCGCGAAAACAGTTGTTAAGCAGTCATTATTCTCATTCATTACTGAAAAAGATGCATATTTATCCAAATCGTTGATTTGTACCGATATAATCTCGCTAATAATTAATTAGTTGTTTTGTTTATTTTGTCCACCCCTGCCCTTCTTAGTTATTGAAACAGTCCGAGTCGGGTCATCCCCTCATTCAACCAATCAGAAATAAGCTTTAATCGTGTTTCCTCATAATTCAATGAATTTTCAGTTTAGGGGCGTGAGGCGTTTATTTTTGATTGGTCGGTCAGTGAGCAAAACAATGGAACACTTTGGCGCAGTACTTTCGGGCAATTATTAGTAACCTGCGCTCGGCGTGCGCGTTCTCATCTAACGATTCATTTTATTGGAGCGCACTTGATACGCAGCTATCGCGATTATTCATGAAGTAATGAATTAAGTACAGAATGCAGATGTGTACGTGTAACACTCAAAAAAAAGGTTTGTTACTGGGGTGGTGGTTGGGCGGTGTAGGATCTGAGTTTGTTGGGGGAACAGGAGGGCATCCCCCATATGTTTAACCGTCTTTCATGTCTTTGATTGCAATGAATTTGGAAAATATATATATATGATTAAAGGTTAACTTAGACCTCTAAATGTGAACACCGATTCCCTATGAACATCTTCATTCCTGAATTTCAACCGATTTAAATGTAGGCCTAGCCTATAGGACTCCGTGTAAGACTATACCTTTAAACATATTTGTAAACATTTAAACATATACCCAAAAGGTTATTAATTAACGTAATATAGCTATTACTACGTAAATTGGCACATTGTAAATTGAATAATGTTTCTTGCGGCTTTTCTTAATTCCTTCGTCATGTTCGTTGATTGATTAGTGTCCCAATTCACAATTGCTGTTTTCTCATATTTGTAATTCATAATTTCAATTTGTGTGAATTACAGATAGTTGGCACACATTAGAGACGTATCCGCGGTAACAGCTGGCAGACGATTGTATATAGCATTGTATAGCTAATTCCGGATTTATTTATGAATCGGCATTTCCGTTATTTTCATATTCCTTCATGAAAGACGGTATTAAATGTGGGAATCTAACCATGTAAAATCTTATTTACAACATGTATATATAACAACATATTCATTCATACGACACCACTGAATGCCTTATCAACATGATCAATGTGTCCGTATTGCCATCTATGTACTGTTCTAGAGATAAGCCAGCTACGTCACAATTGTATGTAAGAATGATAATTATGTCAATTTCAAAGTCAAAGTTAATCCACAGAAACCAAATGTTGCTAGTACTATGATACAGTATTGTCACAATGCTTGGCTAAATAGGCTATACATATACACACAAATTCCATTTAACGTCACGTGACTGTTTTACTGAACAAACCAACATAAACACCCCCAACATAAAACACGTTGTGAAAAAGATTGCCAAAACAGAAAATACTGAACAGAAGAAGTCCAAGGAACTGAAGATGGCTATCACATTTTGTAAAGAAGTGAAATGCTTATAGAAAGCTATGTTACTGCTATACTAAAATAACGACGTCAAAAGCAATACCCTGTATCTTTTTCATACTAAAGACAGGAATGTTAGATGATAAATGTTAGTAATGTTAAATGGTGTCTTCTTCAGATAAATTTAATTCAATATCTTCTGAAGGCCGCTTATTCTGAATGTAATGTTTATAGTGAAAATAGCAATGTGAAATGATCAAATGGTAGGCTATTGTTATATCTACTGAAGACGGCCATCAAATCAAATCTTCTGAATTATTCAATGTGAAATGCTTACAGTAAGCTATGTGTACACTGAGCTATCTACTAAAATAACGACGTCAAAAGCAATACCCCGTATCTTCATCATACAAAAGATAGATTTTAGCAATGTTAAATGATGTCTTCTTCAGATACATTTCAAACAATATCTTCTGAAGGCCGCGATGACGCGATTTCGTGTGTGTATTTACCGTGTTACGTTTAGTGTTAGTAATGTGAAATGATCATATACATGTACATATTGAATATATAGCAAAGTTAATATGCTTTTAAGGAATAGGGAAGATGTCAAATGGTAGGCTAACCGAAAATAGCAACGTCAAAAGTATTTGACTGTTTACAGAAAAATAGCAACGTCAAATGCTGTTTTATTACAGACAATATATAGCGTAGTAACATTATTAAATGGCACATAATCAGAAATCATCAAAGCCACGTGCTATTTTGAGTAGAAGTCTTTTAATATCATACATTTTACAGAAGAAGCGTTCAGCGCTTCAATCCAATGTCCCGGGCACCTTACTGCGTCACCCGGTTGATTTGTCACGCCAAAGTGGACCATTTTGACACAGTCAAACAAAGTCACACAGAAACGGATCTGATAAAGTGGTTTGCGACTTAATCATATTTAAACAAAAGTATAATGTCGTAAAAAGCTTGACTTGACGTGACTATCATGTGTGTTGACTGACAACGATTAATAAAAGGTTATTTATGGAAAGGATATATACTAATGGGGCATTAATAGGCCTATATTTTCATTTTTCAACTGCCTATTCCTTTTGTCCTATGTGATATGATAAAAGAAAGTTAAAAATAAGTTTCGACCTAAAATTATATTATCCTAATACAAAACTCCTTACATCAATCGTTGTTCAAAACTGTCTTAGTCATGTACACCATCCAAATTTCACATTAGTCATGCTATATACTTTGATGGAGGAGATCTCTCAGAGAAAAGATCCGGTCTGGCCACTAGTCTAACTTATAAATATCTTACACCAAGGATACACCGTAGATCCGAAGAAACTAACTGTCAATGTAGTGGTTTACCAAAGATATAGATGTGTACATTTCACACATTTGACAATGTGGCCAATTGTCACAAATTGTTCATTGCCGTGCTGATCTATGTTCGAGTTTCAATGCTAAATACATTTTCAGTGTAAAACTATCAATGTCATAACACATGATGCATTAAAATATATATCGCTATTTGTAGATTTTCTTTTTAAATATTTTGACCTGTCCATACTCATGATATGGTTCATTTGGTCCGATCGACATCATGACCAGGATGACATCGCATTATACAACATGATGAACCGATTAAATTGTAAAAAGATCCAATCCAAGATGAAAAGTGCACCAATTTGCTTTAGAAAACCCTAATTTAGTCAAAATGACCGAGAGCTGGTCGTAACTATAGGCCCCGTTGGTCTGAGAGTTTAGTTTTATGAAAAGTGTCCCTTTCGAATGTTTCGTTGTTTCACGTTGATTAAATGACGAGATACGTACATGTACATGCTTTTTAGGCAACGATATAACGTCTTCCCAAACATTGCACTGATTTCAAATTACAATAGCCTACAGTACATCAAGCAATATTCAGCAGCAAACCTTACAGTTTTCAGGGTATGTGTACAGCTGTTTTGCCGGCTGCTACCTTGTAAACACTCCCGGTGATGATTTTTTTTATTAAGGTTTTAAATTAATTTTGCGAACCGGCAGTTAACCCACCAACAATAAAACACACACATAATACCGTTCGTTACTTTCAATTGGCAAGATAACCTTTGACCCGGAAGATCCATTTCAAAAAACACACGTCAGATGGCGCTATTCACATTTAATGGTGGTGGGTTAGTGGTAATGCTTTTTATATTGTTCAACCTCACTTTGATGCAGACTTACGTGTATCACTACAAGAAAGGGCGGGAACTGGTAGGGTGGGCGACGTCCAAAGCCATGCCGAAAACGGTGAAATTTGACAGCGATTTAATATAAAATGGATGGATCTATGAGTTATCATTTTATGTGGCTACTCTTATTTTATTTACTTTATTTTAGAGTCCGATACCGCTATCGGGAGAAGAGGACATTGTAGCGGACTTAGCAGCTGCAACTAATAATCTACTTGCAGTAACCTGCGGATGGTTCTGTCGCGTAGCCAGCTTTGTCCGTCTAATCCAAGTAGGCCAACGTCAGCATTGTCCAATTTTTACGGGAGCTTTACCCCCCCCCCCAATGTTCCTCAATTTTCTCACTTCCCTCTACTACATCTCCTTTCTGAGGCTTTCTCAGTCCCTTTCTCCTTTTCTGCCATGTTCTCAATCTTCCTTTTCTTTCGCCCCCTCCCCCCATTTCTTTCCCATATTCCTTCTCCTTTTTTACGTTCGTTCCCATGCATACTCTTCCTTTTCATTCCCATTTTAGGCGCCCGATGGCATTACGCCACTGGTTTTGATTCGCGTCTTAATCTGAGCTCTTCCTCCGGCAATCACAGTTGCATGGAGTTGAGAACTATAATATTTCTATTTCTATTGCGGTTCTCAAGCACCATACCATGCCATGCATGTGTACATTTTGATATTCGATCAATGACTGAGTCGTCACATGCTGGAACATGCCGACACACGCCTGTTTGGAACTTTTAAAAAGAGCATCAGAAACGTAACACGGGTCGACTACGGGCCCTAGTAAGTAAGAGAGCAAAAACTCACTTAAATACTCAAAAGCAATACATCTTTATTTGACAGATGGATAATAAAATCGCAGTAACTACCCTAATACCCTTCATCATATTCATCTTTGAAATAAATTGCCTGTGGTTGTATAAAATTGAAATTGAAAACTTATTTACCAGTTTGGCAGTTTTAATAAGATTATCCATTTCATTCATCGTTGGAAGATGTCAAATGCTCGCCACATGATAACATTGTCACTATTAGCATTGTCACCAATCGCATGCTATATTATACAAACTGCCATGAGAGACTCTGGTTAAAACTATGGGCCCGAGGTGACTGCAATAGCCTATTGCAGTCACCGAGGGACCATAGTTTTAATCCAGAGACTCGAATAAACATGATTAAGGCAGTATATATATTTGTTTTATATACGTCATTCATATATTTCTAGTTCCACAAAGTTCAAATTCAAAAATTATCCGCTAAGTTCCAATCCTCATCAGTTAAATGTTTTAAAAGTTCAATTCAAAGGCAGTGCATCGAACGATCGTCACGCTGCGCCCGGGGATGCAATCGTGCGCCCTCTCGCGTCACGCGGAGTACAACGCCGCGCAGTGGCGTAGCCAGAGGGGGGGGGGGGGGGGGGTCGTGTCGGTTGATATTGACGTCGTGTCGGTTGAGATTGGCACTGTCGGTTCATTTGACCAGAGGAATCATGGAATTATGATGGTCAAAAGTACACATATGAAAATTTTTCGCGCGCATAATAGTCACCTAAATGCAATATTCGTTGGTACAAGCTTGTTTAGAGCCAAAACGTACCTCTCAATCGTGCCAAAAATAGGTGTAAAGTCAAAAAAATTCACGCGCTACGCGCGCATGTTTTTACTCAAAACAATCTTGTTGGTTCATTTTCAGTTCTCGCCCCCCCAATATGAATAACCTGGCTACGCCACTGACGCCGCGTGAAACTACCGGCGCACTAGTGCGCCGTAAATAGTCTTCTTGGGAGCCATAAATAGTACTTTTGCCAATCAATGAACAAGAATATTATGAATGACGTATATATATACTGAATATCTACAGATGATAGCAATGTCAAGATTGCGATCTTCGAAAGATAAAATATGAAATATCATCTGCTGAAAGATAAGGATGATAAGGATGTCACATCTCTTGAAGATGCTATTATGTCACTTTTCATTTCCCTTTCTCCTCCTTTTTTTTCCGTCTCTTTCTCGGTTTTCTTTTCCCTTTTTCCTTCCTCCTTTTTCTATTTGGCCCCCTTTATCATGTTAATGATCTCGCCAATTTTCTCTCTAGAATTCCTTTCCATTTCCCCTCAATTCTCTGATGCGTGAATTCCAATAGTAATTTTCTTTTTTTCCTTCTTCCATTCCAAAGACACGGGATCGCCCTTTATCATGACGAAAGGAACATAACCAATTCGAGTTCAGTGTGCGGCTGGGGAAACGGGTTCGGAGACACTTTTGTTTCTCACATAGGCCTAGACCTATGTAGAATTCAAGGAAAATTCAAGGAGAAACCATCAAGGGAGATCTTTGCACTGTTTGGGGAGGATCATTGACATAATGTGGGAACAAGGAAGGAAATCCATTAAACATGTAGAAGAAATTAAGGAATATCCTTTTCTTAGGTTTCTGACTTCTGCCTATACCCCCTAATCATGCTAATGTCCCCCTTGTTTTCTTAGACCTCGCCAAACTCTTCCGCCTGCGCCATGTTTACAAATCTGTAAGGCTGTGAGTTTGGCGCGTTTAGCTCTATAGCTCGAGCCAGCGGTTGTTTTGTTTTTCACGAGGGGCAAGCTAAAGCATCACCATTGATGCATTCGCTAATGCAAGAATCTAGCGATAATGTATTGAATCCTTCCCTTTACCAGATTACGAACCCATTACTGGTTTCTGACGAGCGGCACGGCTAAAAGATCTGAAAAACTGAGTTGTGATGCATCTCGCACTTTCTTACATACAGTCATGCTATACACCAAGCACTCAGGTTATACCTATGAACCATAATAACCTATACCATGGAATCAATTGCGTGCACTTTGCATGGTAAATTGCATTATCACGATTTACCGTCGAGTATTCATGTCAAGCCGTGCCTTATGACTCATAGCTAGGAATACCATGCAGTAAAATGAATCTTTTGGTTAAGTCGACATGGTCATGAATATCGTTTTTCATGTTGCTAAATGGGAATTGGATATGCATTGCTGATGTATGGGTTCGTTGAACTGTGACGCGGGGCACTGTACTGCTTCTTGATATAGCCTACAGCCAAATCATCACGCTTATAGACACCGGCATAGCATGATTACAAAATAATTTTAAACTCCTTCCTTCCAAAAAGCACAGAATAACAACCATTTTACTATATTATACTGCCATGCCTTTCTTGCCCAAATATGATGAATATAGCATGGTTAGAACAAGTGGCCGATGAAAAACACGGCCAGCTTATACAAGAGAGACCTTAATCTGCTTCATTCATGTCATTCTCTCAAAGACATGATTGCAGCATGTCTTTGATTCTCCCAACCTCAGCTCCCTTTGACGCAAGCCAAAAAATGGAACATTGGAGTGGAAAATGTCAGCGTCGGCGTCGAAACTTCTCTGCAGATATGGGGCAGGTCTGTGTTCCGGTCCAATCTTGTTCATCTTCAACACCTCCCGCCATCTTACTGATTTGATACATGATATAGGAGGCGGAAGCGGGGTGATGGTGACCCTAGAATATGGGGGGGGGGGGGGGGGGGGAGGGGGATGTCCATCCTAACGATTACAGGTGATGTGTTTTGGCGTCATATTGTGTGCGGTTCGCGCGCGTGAATTAGTTTTATTCAATTTAAGCTTTAACATGATTAAAGCTAACTTCACACATGATGGCTTCAGAAACGTGTTTTGAACCATTTCATTAAAAAATGAAAACATTTCTCGCATTTTTTTTGTGTGTGTAAGGCTCATCCACACCCCCAATTCTTCTAACTTCCTCGCCGCCGCAACTGTATGAAGTCATCTTAATTTCATACATCTTTTATCATATTTGTATTGTTCCGCGATTTTGGGTTCAAAAGTTTGCGAGCTTACAACTAAAAAAGTAGGAAACATAGATAGTTTATATTTTAAGATATTAAACAAAATATACATGACCTTAATTGGTTAAACTCTGTAATTAATCTAATATAAACTTTTTGAAATACAAAGATTTTAATAGAGCGTGGTCAAAACCCATTTGTCCCACTTTTCAAGGAACACCCCGATGTGTTGCAATTGCACATTGTTGTGATTTCGTCAATGTTTTGCCTTTGCATTCATTCTTTACAAAGACTTGGGCAGTAAATAAAATTATCTTTGTCATATACCAATAATACAAGTTCATTTTTTACATAAACATTAACAAAAATGTTCTTTGTTATAGTCCGAGTTATTATTAAGTTCTTTCGGAGAATAAACCCCATGCCGGGAATACTGCACATAGCGCACAGTTTCATGCAACGCACGGATGATTTATCGGGACAAATGGGTTCTGACCACGCTCTGTTCAAATCTTTGTATTTCAAAAGGTTTACATTGGATTGGTCTCCAAGTTTACCCAATCAAGGTCAGGTATATTTTGTTTGATATCCTTAAATATAAACTATCTATAATTCCTACTTATTTCGTTATAAGCTCGCAAACTTTTGAACCCAGTTTTTTGGGACACGCTATATGTTTATATTGCTGCGAATGACAAAATACACAATTTACATGAAAAATCTCATTTATATTATATAACGACTGTGTTTTTGTACACTCAAACACTCATTTTCTATATATTATTGTTCACATCTTCGGAATGTTAATAACTTACAAAAAAAGTTGCATGATTATTTATGCAGGGTCTGCAATTGGGGGTGGGGGGGGGGGAGGCACGTTACGTCTGTGATCAGTTTTTTTTAAAGTTACAAAACGCTATTACCCATTTGATACGATTTAATTTATAGATGCATTGGTGTTATATATAGGCCTAAATCCATCATTTATTCCGATCAATTGTAATTATTCTTGTAGTCTTTTAATTTTTAATTTGTACTTTTAAGGTAAGTTGTATTTTATAATTATTGACGATAGCAAATGTTCCACTTATGTTTATACCAAATACAAAAATGCTATCAAAACGTTTTCAACGACATGATTCAGAAGCCACAGTGGTCCAATATCCCGGGTACCTTATGCTGTCACCCGGTTGCTTTTTGTCACACAAACTGGACCATTTTGACACAATCACACAGAGACGGTTCTGATAAAGTGTTTTGCTGCGCAATGACATTCGTAAACAGCTTGACTTGACGAGACTATCGTGACTATATTTCACTGACAACGATTGATAAAGTATTTTTGTGGAATAGATAATATTATAGGGGGCAATACATATTTTCAACTTGCCTATTCCTTTAAAAAAGTAATGTGGTAGGCTATACTAATAGTACAGGAAGTTGAAAACACAAAAACATATTATCATATCCACTTAGTATATAGCGTTACTACACAGAGAAAACAATATGTAAACGAAAAATATGTAAACTTTTATTTACACAAGACATGTAAAAATGTGGAACATAATATTTGTGTACAAAATGTCAGTACTTATTTCTTCTGTTAAATTGACTGTTTACAAAAGTTGTGTATGTTTTACACAATATACGGTATTTGCAAAAAAAAGATAAACATTAAAAGTGTGTAAGATTTACAATTTATAATGTTAATTGTACATGTTTGTTATGTAAAAAAACATATGGTGCGTGTGACTACGTAATTGTGATGTACATTTTTCGCTTCATCATGTTTGTTATATGTAAACGTACGCGGTGAACATACCATGCAGTTTCAACATGGCCGATGCAGGAAGTGTTGAAGAGGTCTCTGCAATTCTGCAGCGGTGGGGGCTGGAAAAGTACATCGAAAACTTTGAATGTAAGTAAATCACTGCACTGATAAATTTATAGTTGTTATTGATGCGTATAGGCCTATTTCAATTGTTGCCGATGGAATATGCAGTTGATGTGTATGTGTTCAGTCACGCACGCAAGTCTCGTGATGCCTACCGGTTGCCGTACATGTTGGTATAGAGGCCGTCAGGCCGTGTGTCTTTGTGATTGAGAGTTAGTTCCCGTTACAATTGAAATATACACATCAATAACAACATCAGTGCAGTGATTTACTTACATTCAAAGTTTTCGATGTACTTTTCCAGCCCAATTGCAGATGACCTTTGACCCCGGACGATTTTTTACATAACAATTATGTTTTACTGAACTTCAGAAATATGTTAAATTGTCCACAATAGTTGTGTATTGTTTACACAGTTTCCTAGTAAAATGTTGATTTTACATAAATAATTAGTAAAATTTTACATAATAACTATGTGAATTATTATTATGTTTTTATAACTGAACATAATTGTAATGTGTTTTTTACATAACAATTATGAAATTCTATCAAATGAACACAAGAAATGTGTAAAATCGTTTAATTTTACATAAACAATTTGTAAAAAATTACATAACAATGACATGTTAATGTTTACATAACAATCATGCTCTTATTGTTTTACATAATTTGTTGGTAAATTATTTGCATAACTTATATGTTAATTTTCTTACACATTAATTTAGTAATATTTTACATAACTAACAAGTTAAATTTTACATAACACATGTTATGTAAACTTTTACATAGAAATGATAGTGTTCTGTGCGAACACAGGAAATATGTAAAATTTTACACAAGCTGTGTAAACTTTTTTCTCAGTGTAAGGTCTTCATTTGGGGGTTGGGGGGGGGGGGGGGGGGGGGAGGGGACAGGCCTGTGATCGGGGGGGGGGCACTTACCGACTATTTTTTTTGTATATACGTCGAGTTTGTTATTTTATTGGGGGGGCATTAGGGCGAGCCTTCTGCGCAAAATGCCCCCTGCCCCTCTACTTTCTAAATGTAAAACGAGTGGAAAGAGTGGAAATTCACTCGAAAAGGAGTGAAAACGCAGGACAACCCGTTTTAGAGTGGACAATTTTCACTCTAAAATGAGTGTGAAAGTTAGTTTTTCACTCTCAATAGAGTGGAACTTTGTCACATAAAATCCCTTTCACTCCTTTTAGAGTGTTTTTCCACTCTAAAACGTGTTGTCCTTGCGTTTAACTCCTTGATAGAGTGGTTTTCCACGGTTTTCCACTGTCATAGTCAGTGGCGGCACCACGGGGGGGGGGGGGGGGGGGGGGGGGCAATTTTTTTTCGCGCTGCGCTCACATTTTCTTGCTAAATTAGGTTCAATTAGGCCAAATTTTGACAATTTTAGCATAAAACAGCTAAATTTTGAGCGCAAGCGCGCATTTTATACCAAATTAGTTAGTATTAGACCAAATTTGACCATTTAAGCGTACAATGGTACAAAAATCATTTTTTTTCATGCCCCCCCCCCCGAATGCCCCCCTCACAAAAAGTATGAGGCTGGTGCCGCCACTGGTCATAGCCATAACACATGAACGAAAAATGAAGCAAAAATTGCTGTCGTTGACAATGGTTACGGTATAAGGTGAGGTGTTGTCGAGTTCGTCCAAATCAAATTTATTTCCCTATTTGTTAATTTTATTTGTAAATATTTTGACCTGTCCATACTGATATTGGTACGTTTTGTCCAACCGATAGCATAACCAGCATTATATATAAACACACGCCTTATAAGGCATGAAATATACCCAAGACGAACAGTGCACCAAATTAGCTTTCAAAACTAGCCTTAGCATGTTTAGTCGAAATGTGTGAGAGCTAGGCTAGGGCCGCCCCTTGGGTCCGAGAGTAGTTTTTATGACAACAGTACGTTTCATAGTTGATTTTTCACATTGTTTGAATGTTGACATGCTTGCTTAGGCAACGATAACCTCTCCTCATTCTTTAACGCTTTCCATGCGGCAGTTACCATGGACGACACTCCCAAATGTCACAAAATGTTTAAAAATGTCAATTCTATTAAATTTCATCACAATATTTGGAATCCCCATGAGAAATGCATTAAAATAAGTACAAACATGCTTAGTATTGGTTCAGTAAGATAAGACTTTGAAATTTGGGAAAGGTTTCTGACAAATCTGTTTTGTATGGTAACACTAATATAGCCGCGTGGTGATAAGAGTCAAATATACCCCAAATATAGCACTGATTAATTTCGTATACATCAAGCAAGACATTCAGCAGCAAACCTTACAGTTTCAGGGTAAACGTACAGCTGATTTGCAGCTGCTAATTCGTAACATTCCCGTTGAAAAAATACATTTTTTATTATGGTTTTAAAGACATAACCACGCAAACTCTCTGCTGGAAATATCAGCCAGGGAGGTTGAGCCATAAATTCATGTAATAATGAGCTAGATGACACAATAGCTGTTACTAACATTAGGGGAATTAGTCTGAGTGAGGCCCTGTTACTTAGAACAAATTCAACCTTGGCTTGCCTTGTCTTTAACAGCCTTGATTGTCTTACCATGTATGGTACGCTAGTGGGAAACTAAGAGAATGTGGTTACACCTTTAAATAAATTTTACGAAACGACTGTAAAACCCACCGACAATAAAACACACACAATACAAGTTACTTACTTTTAATTGGCAAGATAACCTTTGACCCGGAAGATCCATTTCAAATTATATGCGTCAGATGGGATGGCGCTATTTACATAAAATGGCAGTGGTGGTAATGCTTTTTACATTGCTCAACCATGTCAACCTCACTTTGATCAGACCTTGAATAGCGAGAGCGGGACAATCAAGTAGATTGAAATCTTATTGAAATGACTGGCCGATGTTTGAAAAGCGCGTAGTATGAACATGGTAAAGGGTATTGGTTATCAGCAACAGCATCGACCGAGTGCACCCGATGGCGAGTAACAGGAGAATAGCGCTACTTCGCGAGTAAGTGAGGGTAAATCAAAAAATTGAAAGCACGGCTAAATTCTCTACACCTGCCCAGACCCAAGAGTAGGTTGAAGCGTAACCTTATCCTGTTTATACACTGCCACTAATGTGCAAGATTGACTATTTCATAGCTATGTCGATCAATGGGAGATTTTTATCATGCAAGTTACTATTCCGAGCTTACTCTTCAGTTTTGCTCGCAAAATTACAGGCTGCAGTTAGGGTATAAGCACTATCGGGGTAGCTTACAACGCTAACTCAATCCCCCGAGTGTTTCTCCATTTTCTCACTTTCCTTACTCCTTCTACATCTCCTTTCCTTCCTTTCCCCTTTCCCGCTATTTCCTTCTTTTCCTTTCTCCCTCCCCCATCATCTCTTTCCAATTTCCTCCTCGTTTCGTTCGTTCCCTCTCTACAGGTGCCTCCATTTCGATACAGTTAGTTTAGCGCGTTGTCGTTCCGTTTAGGCGTCCGAGGACATCCTTTGTCCACGCCACTGGTTTTGATATTTCGATCAATGTTACTGAGCCGGCACATGCCGCAAACATGACACGCCACGCCCGATTGGAACTTTTAGAGCATCAGAAACGCGACTTGGCCCAAGAGAGCGAAACCTGACTTAAAACTCCAGATCAACACATTACGACGAATTAATAATGGATATATAGTAAAATCGCAGTACACAGGGTAAATACCCGTAGGCCTATACCTTTCATCTTTGAAATAATCTGGTGGTTGTAATACAATTGAATTGTCAAGATGAAAAACAATTCTTCTGCAATGATAAAACAACCTTATTTACCAGTTTTAATAAGATTATCCATTTCAAATGCTATCTACTGAAGATAGTATTAAGGTCACAGGCTCTCCATTTTCAGATAACATTCTCACTACAGATAGCATTGTCACCAATGCTATCAATTGAATATCAATGTCAATGTTAGCTACCCACCTGCTGAAGATAAGCATGTTCCATCCTCGGTATCTTCTGAAGATAGCTAGTGGTCAAATTTAATATCCCTTTCTCATGTCGTCTGCAGACGCCTGCCGCGTGTAAAGTGTTAAAACACTTTCCACGAGACAGGCGTCTGCAGACGACATTCCAAAATGTCACAAAATGTTTCAAAAATGTCACAAAATGTTTCAAAATGTCACAATATTATTGAAATTCATTACCATATTTAGAATCAACATGATGAAATGCATATTAATAAGTACAAACAAGCCTAGTACTGGTTCAGGAATTCTTGAGATAGACATTGAAAGTTGGGAAAGGTTTCTGAAAAATCTGTTTTGTATATTGGTAAAATTAATAGCCGCGTGAAAAGTGTTAAGTTCCTTTTCGTCTCTTTCTCTGTTTTCGTTTCCTTTTTTCCTTTTCGTAGTTCCACTTTTATAATCTCGTCAATTATCTCTCTAGATTTCCTTCCCATTTCCCCCTCAAATTCTCTTAAGTGTGGATTCCAATAGCTCATTTTCTTTCCTCCCATTTCAAAGATACTGGATATACCCTGGCCTTTTATCATGAACAAAGGACAAATTTAACCAAATCAAGATGGAGAAGTTAAATCTTTGTTTATCTCCTATTATAATAATCAAGGAAACATTTTTGCAATGGTTGGGGAGGATCATTTAATGTGGGAGCTAGAAGGAAAATCCTTAGAAATCGTAAATGAAATTATGGAATCTCATGGGTGAATTTTGCTCTTCCGTTTTCGTTTGTCATTCCCTTCACTTCTCTCCCCATATTTTCTAGTTTTATTGTTTATATTATGTATATCCTTTCTTTTTGTCTTTCTCCTTGGGTCCTCATCTTGATTTCTGACTTCTACCTCCCCCCCCCCTAATTTCACCCTAATTTTCTTACACCTCGCCAAACTCTTACGCCCCTTCCCCATGTTCACAACTCTATAAAGCCGGTGAGTTTGGCGCGTTTAGCTTAAGCTAGACCAAGTGGTTGGTTTTTTTTCTATACGAAGGCAAGCATCGCCATTGATGCATTCTTTAATGCAAGCATCTGACAATAATGTATTGAATCCATCCCTTTACCAGATACAAACCCATTATTACGGGTGTCTGACGAGCGGCACGGCTAAAAGATCTGACGGACTGAGTTGGGAGACATCTCGCACTAAACGTTCTCACCATCCATTTCATACATGTTCCTTTTGCAATTTCTTCCCTGGTTATGTGTCACAAGGTGGCAATAAACACGATATAGGGGAGTTTTGGGGCACAAGTTGGATACGTCCGTCGTTTGTTAATCATGTTAATGTTGCTCATAATTCACGTTTGCTCATCGTAAGCAAATGACAAAATACCCCATTTCCATGCACGAGATAAATTCCATTTATAACGAGCGTGTTTTTACACACTCAAACACTCAAATATATTTACGGAAACCGTCCTTTGAAATCGAAATAAAGATCTTTGACCTTAACGTCCTTTTCTCCGTATCAGTTTCAATAGTCTCTTTAATAGTTAATATTGATCACATCTTCACAAGGCAAATACCTTACAAAGCGACACTACTACCCTTTTGACATGGTCTAATTTATAGATGCATTGGTGTGTTATAATATATAAATCTTTACATTCCCCTCGATCAATTGTATTTATTTTTTTTAATTTGTAGTTTTTAATCTTTACTTTTAACATGTTTAAGGTATGTTGTATTTAGAGCAGTACTGATTTAGAGAATAAAATATACTGTAGTTCGTAGCTGTTGTGCTATATACGATATGGTCTTGTGAAAATCAGCCAAAAACTAATCAAATTGCCTGTTGACATCCAAACCACACCCACTCTATAAGAATGTATATTACGCGTAGTATGCACTACATTGCATGTTATACTTAAACAGCTAAGAATGTTTAAACAATTCTCATTGGTTCTCAGCGAAATAACATGGGGTACATTAATCAGCGTGACCACCCTCACGCAGTGCGTGGTAACTATAGTTTTGTTCCATTATCCATAACGCGTCGTTTCTGCAGTGCGTCTACCGAGCCTTTCCTGCGTGCTTATATGCGCGCAATACGCGACATATGGCGTACTCACAACACGGGATTGGATGGAATGTTTGTTGGTTATTCGATCGATACTATAATCCAAAAAAAAAATTGGCGATAAGACCGTAGTGATCCGAGCCCTCGCGTTCATCCAAAGGGTTAACGCGGTCTTGCGGCACTAGTCCAAAACTACAGGCGCACAACGCTGTCGTGGTTACGCAATTGTCTTATTATAGTACGCGAAGGAATAATTTGAAATGATCGACAATTATTTGTTTTGATAAGAAGGGTAAAAGTTGACAAATGTGGGCAATTAAAGGCATATCATGTGATCTTTTCCATGGGACGCCCTCTATCTGTGATTTTTTCTATATAATTGCATTTTTGTGGTCAAATTACATTTATAACCATGAAACTAAAATATCTTATGAGTTACAGAGCAATATGCTTCATATATGTATATTTATGCCCGGTGCTTAGTAACGGGTTTGAGTTGCAACATACACTGCATAATGTGAATGATGCTTATGACTTTTGAAGTGATTATTCATATATTATGTTACCATCGTATTGATATCCATTGAAAGTCAGTTACTGTTAGAACCCTCATAAACATGATAAATTGTTATCATGGCGACGGGGATATAAAAACCCGGGATATAAACTGGCATATATAGCCATATGGATTATGGTTCACTTTATTGCGTTGTTGAACGCCACCGTGCTCTGCCATGAGTAATGGGCACATATTTCCCGAGTACATTTAAGACTTTCACTAGCCTCCTCCTCGTAGGGCTGCCATTTAAAAAAACAGCCATCTACAGAAATATTAAGATTGAATATAACACTGTGTCATGCCATCCTAACTGCGGAATCAGCACGCGCGGTTCCCGGGGCGCGGTTCTGGGGTTGATAGCTGTTCTCGGATTGGGAGCAGGGGCGTAACTAGAGAGGGGCGGGGGAATTCCCCCTGTCAGATGGTTTGCCCCCCCCCCCCTGCCAGAAGGTTCCCCTGCCAGAAGGTTTGCGCCCTGCCAAGGCTTGTCCCCCTGGCCCCCAAATGAAATAACAAACTCTATGTAAAAATTAGTTGGTTATGCCCCCCCCCCCTGATAAGAGGCCTGTCCCCCCACTTGCTCCCCAACTTTCCCCCTCCCCCAAATGAAGACCCTAGCCAGTGGCGTGCGCAGGATATTGTGACTGGGGGGGGGGGGGCCCACTTTAAAAAATGAAATTCCCCCGACTCAGATTCTTCTCAAAGGTAGCCCAATTTTTTTTCTCAGTCACCTCGTGTCGTGATTTTCACGTAAGTGGGGGGGGGGGGGGGGGGGGGGGGGGGTGGGGTGGGGGGGGGGGGTGAGGGGGGGGGGGTAGGTTCAAAAAATTTCGCACGGTCAAAAAATTTCGCACAGTAAAAAAAATCGCACAGTCACAATATCACAGTCAAAAAGACATCCAAGTAAACTACTACTAGGCCTAATGGACAATTATGAGCGTTTTCATCATTTTTTTCCATAACATTTCCTTTTGATACCAACCTGATGCATAAATTTATCGCCTACATGTATAATTTTGCCAACTATTTGTCTATTTGGAATACACCCCCTCCACACACACAAAAAAATCTAGCGACGGTCCATCCCCCAACTAGCAGTAGTTTCCCCCGGGCCCGACTGGCAGTAGGTTCCCCCGACTTTAGACCAAACTGGGGGGGCCTAGGCCCCCATCCCCCCCTTTGCGCACGTCACTGACCCTAGTGACACTCCTGATTGGGAGCAGTTCTTAGGTTCAGGTAGGATAGTACTATGGCAGGAGTAACATATAGGCACAGGAGTACCAACATAGGACAGAGTGTGAGGAAGGCCTACATCTTAATAGAAAAAAACATCGGCGACCCATGTCCCGCGCTTTTTGTTTCTGCAACCAAACAATGATAACGGGATTTGTGTTATACGCTTTATTACTCTGTGTCCAATATGATCATGGCGGTATAGGCATGGTAGGAAGGCCGAAGGACTGTGGAATGTGGACTGAGGCGATGATTTTGGCGGGACGTTAGGGTGACCGTGAACACCCACCCCAGCCCCGGATCCCCCAAATGGACACTGGCATCGGCTATAGACAATCTGACAATGATTGCGTCATCAGATCGTGGCTTAAAATACAGAGCTGCAATCAATTCAGACACATTTGGCTGATCAAATCCTCTATGATGATGACCAATCTCATTGTATAGCCTAAAACATAACCTTTATCGACGAATTCTTTTGAACGGCAATGTTCTGTGGCTGACCATGTATAGGGCCTAATCAGTGGTGGAACTTCATATTTTTTTCAACTAGCCAGTCGGGCAGGTAACTCACAGAATTTACCTGCCAGACAAAAATTCCACCAGCCCAAGGTTTTTTCATAATATTTTGCAGCAAACAATTAAGAGCAAGACTACTTTTAAACTACAATTACATGTTTTTGTCTTTATTGTACGATGTTCCACTCCACTGTAACCCTAGCCCGTAACAGCTCCTCGTTTTCATCATGTTCATCAATCCAATACTCTCTTTAATCTCCTATCAACCTGATCGCCTCTATCATCATGACACACGATCATCTGATGATGAAATTACCATGAACTTAATGTTACTTGCACTTTGAGCTTCACAAATTTTACCCGTCAGTTGGACGGGTACATTTGTATCTTCACCCGCCCGACACAAAAGTTACCCGCTATGGGCGGGCGGGCGGGTCTTATTTCCATCCCTGGGCCTAATGCATCTTGGGATCATGTTGTATAGGATTTCATTTGAGTTGACATCTTGCACGACGCCCATTTCAGAGTTGACGCGTTGATTTTTTTTGTCTTGTCTTCATCCCCATCCCAGCTGCCCAAAGACCCCATACATTTGTATTGCCATAGTTTTCACTTTTTATTCCTATTAATCTATTGCCATGATTGCTCACATCGCACCGAATGCCCTGACTTGGAAAGTATTATAGTAACCTTTAAGTATCAATATCCATTTCATATCAAGTACCCCCGGCCGGAAAGTAGTTACATGTACAAAGTATATCGGATGAAGTAGCCGCGCATGATGAAAGTAGGAAATGGCGGTCACAGGATAAACCTTTAAATCTTTTAAACAGATGCCAGGTACTGCGTTCCTGACATTAAATTAATAAAAAAGGGATCTACTAGCTTTATCGTTTTCAGAACTGAACCACAGAGTCTATAATTATGGGAGAAGTGTCTTCTGATCAAACAAACCGATTCCCTGTAATGGGTGTGGTGGGGTTGACTTGATGAATAGCGATATCCGGAATATCCATCTGGCTGATTGACAGTTGTCGCTTCATTACTTATTGCCTATTAAATCGCATAGCGCAAGTGTTAGACCTATAGATGGCGCTATTTATTATGAACCAATTATCATTGCATGCGCAGATACGGAGTTTCACCAGTATTTATGGTTTCACTAAAAGCCCTGTCACACCATGGCGTATGGCCTGAACGTTTGCCGACGTATACGGCAAAAAATAGCTCGAGTCCAAGAACGTCCAACTTCCCAACGAATTGCAATATTTTGGTTTTTATCAATGCTAGATAGCTATTTTCAGCCGACGTACATCAACTTATACCAACTTACGAGTAACGTACCTCTAACGTATGTCAACGTATGTCTAACGTACCGGTACCACGCACGTACCGGGAACTTACGCAGAACGTATTAAGCACACGTTGAGTACGCCGAGAAATGTTGAACATGCTCAATATTTTTTCGCGGGCTCGACGTGTTCCAAATTGTCACAGCGTATCACAGCGTGCTCTTAACATAAACGACGTGTTCCCAAATTACCCCTAAAGGCCCTGTCACACCATAACGTATCGCCTCAACGTATGCCAACGTATGCGAAATATCGAAAAATACGTTGGTGTACGTTGGCGTACGCTGATATAAGTTAGGGTACGTTGGGGATACGTCGGTTACGTTAAGAGCACGCTGTGATACGCTGTGACAATTTTGACCACGAAAAAATATTGAGCATGCTCAAAATTTCTCGACGTACTCAACGTGTGCTTAATACGTTCTGCATAAGTTCCCGGTTAGTTTGTGGTACGTTAAATATACGTTGACATACGCTGCACAAGTGGTAGACTTACGGGGGCTGGGGTACCGCGCCATTTTGCAATATTTTGCGAAATCGATCGTGGTTATCACGTGATACGTATCGTGGAAAAATAATGTACACTGTTTTAACGAAATGCACTGTGGGATTGTGTTACCAGCCTAAAATTATAGAGGTCGCAAACCCGGTCGCAAACTTGCTTATATTGAGCCTAGCTATAACAAGCTAAAAGTGATATCTCTGAATGTATTACCAAAGTGTGAAATTGTTGGACACACTGGTAAAATGGTTTTACAACAAGTTTTGCTATCATATTATCAAACTGAACTCAAGTTAAATCACTCTATATCGAGCAATAATATAATTGTTTACGCATTTTAATTGTTTAGACAAAGTTAAATAAATCAAGGATACATTTATGATAGATAAATAAATAAAAAGAAAACTATAAACGCATGGGCGGCATTTATAATTGATAAGAATTGACATAACAATGATGTTACATTAATATACCATCAAGTTTAAAAAATAGAAAAATAATGGGAATATTCGAACCCGTGATTTCCGATTGCCAACGACATGGCCAACCTACGCACGCCACAGAGATTTACGACTGTAATTGTGATAGTTTTATTATTTAACCATATCCATTTATTTATAACGAACGGATTTTTATTGTGCCATTTTTGCCAAATGTGTGTGTTGCTCTCGCACAAAATGTGTTTGTAATTTGATTATAATTCTTATTTTTAAAAGAACGGTAATTTTTTTGGACATTTTCGAGAGAAAAAATGGCGTAACCCTGATACGGTAAACGCCAGCAGTGTGGTGTCCGCGTGGGCAAGCATACAGATGATGCTAAGCAAATCCAGCATATAAAACAAAAAGTGCTCCTAATGGGACTCGAACCCACAACCTCTCGCTCCTCAAGCGACTTTCTTTCCACTACACTAACCGTGCTAATTGAAAAAATGTAACGCAAATAATTTATTTATATCATGGGTCATGGGTTAAGGCACTGTGTTAAATTCTACAATCCCGGCCGCCACTCTGTTCAAAGGCACAAAAAAGTTGACTTGTTTTATGCTTTTTTTGCAATTCTGAGGTGTGCAGTTCGATTTTCTTTCTCGAATTGTTTAGAAAACCATCCATTTTAGAACATCTGAAATTTAAAATGAACTGCACACCTGGGAAAGTATGATGCCAAGGGCATATTTTTTGCACGTAAATCCAATACAAGAGTTCTGAAAATCGACAAAAATATGACGTCATAACCATTGCTTCGGGACAAAATGGCGCGGTACCCCACCCCCCCCCCCCCCCCCCCCCCTATGGTAGACTATGGACATGAAATACAGCGCCTCCAAGTGACAGCTTTCTAATCATCCATGACTGAATTTTCCAACCAGCAGTTAGGCCAATAATAAAATATTGATTGGTTGTCCTCGACATTCCTATCTTATTTTCCGTCAGTTCTAAAACCTCGTATACCTTATTCATAGTCAAATTGCCCGCTCATGCTTAACCGATGAACATACCCTGAGACGATATACCTGTATTGTGCAGGGCGCCGGATTGGACATACCGATTGAGCAGTGTACAATGAAAGCATTCATGTGTAGTGTGTGATCATGCTAAGTTGACGTTAGTTCAAACGCCAATTATTAGCCGTTGATAAAGCAGAGTGTCGATTGGGAAATGTGTTGAAATTCATTGTTGTTGTATTAGTGTGTTTCGTTATTGACATCATTGTTCACCGGCCTATGGTGAGCGTGTGAACTCACTAAAACTGTTTTAGATATGACCAAATATAAGGACTGACCGTGGACAACTAAATTATTTATATTTTGGGACTTACGGGAGCATTGATATTAGACGATTTATAGAATCAATTTCAATAAGTAAGCTATCAAAATATTCCTTGATATATAAATCATTATTATGAACGGAAATCATTCTCTGTAATGCACAAATTACAGAGAAATCTTGAAATGAAAGTTGCAAACATTTTTAATTTTTGTTGAATTTTTTAAATTTTTTGCGACACATTAATTTTCACTCATCTGTATCGATCTGTTATGTTGCAGGGAAATGGCATTTGGCTCTCATCTCATCCATAATAGGAGTTTGACTAATATTCATTACATCCATACCATTAAACAACAACTTTGATATGTCAATTTTCTAATATATTGACTCCCAATAGTTAGCTTTAAACAATTGACATCAGAGCAAGCGACCATTGATGTTTAGCTGTGGTTCGATTCCTATTGTTCAGCTGGTCGCTAGTGGGCGCTGCATTTGATGTCCGTTATATGCTTGCGGTAGCACTTGTGGCTGACATACGTTAGTGGTACGTTACTCGTACGTTACTCGTACGTTACTCGTACGTTACTCGTACGTTACTCGTACGTTACTCGTACGTTACTCGTAAGTTGGTATACGTTGATGAACGTAGGCTGGGGGAAACGTACAGCCAACGTAGTGATAACGAGTTGATAACGTATATGTGCCGTATGTCTAACGTATGCCTGACGTATTTCCAACGAGTTTCGACGTATTCTCACGTATTCACCTTATGCCGGGCGATCGTGTAAGGCCCTGTCACGTATCCATAGCGTATCCATAGCGTATTAAACGTATACATAGCGTATGACTAACGTATCATAGCGTATCACTAACTTATAACATACTTATGACAGCGTATCACAGCGTATGCGAGCGTATGACTAACGTATGCTTAACGTATACTTAACGTATTCGTAGCGTATGTCTGCCGTGTTCGACGTATCGTCAGCGTATCCTCGACGTACAACGAACACGTGGCTTATTATGCCGCTGTAGCACGTATAAATACCGTGCCAATCTCACATTACATCATTCACGCCGATGTCATCAAGCAGTTTTAACTGCTTGAAACATGCCTCCCAAGAAGAAGCAAGCAACCAGGGGCCGAGGCCGAGGAGGAGGAAAAAGCAAGAAGGCCAAGACAGACCATGAAGAAGTGAGGATGAGATACTCAAGGGACCCATTTATATACTCAAACCCTCCATAAGTTCTCAAAACGCCGAATGCGCGCTAGCTGTACGGTAGCCCTGTCACACCATGGCGTATCGCCTGAACGTATAACAACGTATGCGAAATATCGAAAAATACGTTGGCGTACGTTGGTGTACGCTGATACAAGTTAGGGGTAAGTTTGGGATACGTCGTATACGTTAAGAGCACGCTGTGATACGTTGTGAAAATTTGGAACACGTCGACCCCGCGAAAAATTATTGAGCATGTTCAAAATTTCTCGACGTACTCAACGTGTGCTTAACTTAAGTTCTGCATAAGTTCCCGATAGGTTCGTGGTACGTTAGACATACGTTTACAAACGCTGACATACGTTAGACATACGCTGACATACGTTAGAGGTACGTTAATCGTCTTAAGTTATAGGTTGGACATATAGATTTACCCTTCTAGATATTTTTTTAGTTATCATCTAGGCTGCGTTTACTTGAACTGGCAACACTTGTCCCGCCGTGTACGAAACTCAATTTCTGCAACGGCATAAGTCACGTGTTCGTTGTACGCCGAGGATACGCTGAGGATACGTCGAGCACGGCAGACATACGCTACGAATACGTTGGTCATACGCTCGCCGATCGCATACGCTGTGATACGCTGTCATAAGTTTGTTATAAGTTAGTGATACGCGCTCAATACGTTAGTCATACGCTATGTATGCGTTTAATACGCTATGGATACGTCCATTCCATCACCGATGTGGACGCAATTCGTTGGGAAGTTGGACGTGCTTGGACGTTCTCGGACTCTGACAATTTTCGAGCTATTTTTTGAATACGTCGGCATACGTTCAGGCCACGTTCAGGCCATACGCTATGGTGTGACAGGGCCTTAACTTATATCAGCGTACACCAACGTACACCATAGTATTTTTTCGATATTTTCGCATACGTTGGCATACGTTTAGGCGATACGCTATATGGTGTGACAGGCCCTTTAGGCTAGCTGTGGCAGTGTTGCGTAATATCTAACGTGTGCCCGCCGTTTTGGAAATTTGGGTGTACGTTCGTGTATTAAGTTGTCATTCTTTCGTGACATATTTGGCATGTATCCGTTAGCGGTTCGCTATGGTTCGCAGAGGTAAGCTGGGGTTTAGGAAAATGTTTGAGCATGTTCACATTTTTTAGCGGGTAACAACGTCAGTTGTTCGGCCATATACGGCGCTTAAGAAGAAACCTTCATACGGCTAATCCTCATTCATATTAGGAATGGTAACTTTTATATTTTAAAATATTACTACATGTAGTCTCAGGCGAATTGATCATAACGCATGTCACACGCTCAAAATGTTAAACATGCTCAACATTTTTCATAAACCCCAGCGTACCTCTGCGAACCCCTAGCGGACCACTGACGAATACAAAATACACTAACGTACATGTTCACCCAAATATCCAAATCGTCGGGCACACGTTAGCTCTATACGCAACAGTGTGACAGGCCTTTAACCATGAAGTGAATTTATATTTCAGAGTACTGACGAAAGTATGCAAGTGCGCCCTCTTTCATCAGATCAAGAATATTTTTGTCAGCTTCCACTACTAGTAATAGGATGTAAAATGACAAAATCCATGGTGTGGTGTGTCACTTCGGCAATGATACTGAAATTCATGAAAATGGATCCAATGAGATGAAAAAAATCAACTTCGAAAACCATATCCATATCTTACTATCATGACTATTATGAATAACTTGTAATTCTCATCATCAATATGATCAACAGAGGATATCGCAGCCTGTGATGTGATAGATCATAGATCTAGGAGTGCTATTAACCCTAACACTCTTGAGTACTACGAATTACTACGATGCGGTGTGCTTGTGTCAGCCGGCTCGGCAGTTTTTCGATGAAATAATGGCCCCAGGGTATATACAGGGCGGAATATACTCCGCCATGTATGGTTCCCCCCCCCCCCGTGGCCTAGCGGTAGATCGTCTGCCAGAGGTCAGGGGTTCGAGCCTTTTCCCCCTCGCTATTTGGCCGCGAAAAAAAATCTTTGGAAAAGGTGCCTCGGGGATTAGAGTTATATATAAATTCCTCAAAAAAAAGGTTCGGATATTTTGTGATATATTCGTATTGTGTTACACATCAATGAAAAGCTGATGTGTTCTTCTTCCAACAACATCACACATTTTGTAACAATCCCTTATACATGTAGTTCATTGCTCAGCCACTATGATTAGATCGTACCTCGGTCTTTGGGATATCAATGGAAAGAATAATATAGAAGTCAGACCTAATCGTAGCCATTGGTCACGTTGGTAACGGCGGTGGTAACCAGCTCACCCATATGCCCATGCATGGCCCGATTTCAAACGCAGAGCATTGGTAAAGAGTGGCGGCGGCGATCAACAAAACGTATTTTGAAATTCAAACATAGTACATATGTTCCAACATGTTTCGACTGAGGGTATGCTGTGTAGGCCTAATATAGATATAAACTCCTCAAAAAACTGTTCGAAAATTGTTTTCAATCACCAATTTTGAAGATGTTTCGTGATATACATGTATGTTGATAGTGTGGTTTAGTGGGTACATATCAATGGAGAGTAGAATGTGTTCTGTGTTCATCTTTCAAACGGAACGGTACCCTATATTGGTAGCAAACTCTTGTTTCAGTGCAGACACTTGCTTGGGAATAAGGGATGGTCTCAATTTCAACGGGCCACTGAATTCACTACTTGTGCTCAAAAGAACAATCCTGTCGTCTGTTCAACATTCAATGAAGTGTTACATCGACAACTACTAACGATGTTTAACACTTTTAAACAACTCGCGTTCGTTGTTCAAGTACCCTGCTTATAAGACGGTTTAACTCGCGGTTGTTTAAGCAGGGTACTTGAAGAACCCCCGTTACCATGGTTACTGTCAATGTCAAGTGTCAGAAATAGCCTCCGTAAAACTGCCACAACTTCGTCATTATTCATATAATCCATACAAGGGACGGCTTCAATAAATCTTATCATAAACATGAAATTGCTCTAAAACTGACCATTTTGGGAAAAATCATAAAAACTCATTTTTTGACCTAATTTAGGTTTTGTCAAAAATATATTTGATCAAAATGTGTCGTTCTACGTTTATTGTAAGGATATTGTTTGTGTTTGATATCGGACCTACATTTTGAATTATTGACCAAATAAGGCATTAAAATAACTTTCTGAATGCCAAAATCGTAAAAATCACATTTTTGGCACTTTTTGATAAACATTTAAAAACTGAACATTTTTATGTCAAAACAAAAAATCCTTCCTAGGGAAGTGTCTTTGGATGATTTTGGTGCAATTTCAGAATTTAGTGATATTTTGGTCAAAAATTAAAATATCATCAAAAGAGGATTCTACGACTCATTTCCTTTCCAATTATCTACATCACATTAATAGTTCAAAAGTTGAAGCGCTTGATACATGTCATGTTTTTAGGGTTGACAACCCCCTTAAACAGCATTTTTACTGTATTGTACTGTAAAGATGCGTGTTTGACTTTTGAGGACAGAATAGTCGTCTTTTTGTGACATTGAGACTGAGACCTCCCCATATTTTATCCTCAGGCAAGTAGTTGAGCACTGAAAGAAGTGATTGCTACAAGTGTGGTACCACCGGAAAGATGAGCGCATCAGCTTTACATTGATGTGCAACAACACTATGAACAAATCACGAAGTATACAAAATATAGGCGATTGAAAACGAACATTTTAAATCAGTTGCTTGCACTTGTACATTGACTCTGCTTAACATGCAGGGTGTCTCAGAAAAAAATACAACGCACCTTTAGAGGATTGTAATTTTCTGAATAAGTGTCAGAATAGAACAACTCAAACAACAAAATAAAGGCAAAATAGTTTGCTATACTTTAAAGAAAACCGGATGTGATTCGGTTCAGTAATTCCAGAGAAATTAGTAATTACGTAACATTAGTCTGGGAACACTTCCATCCAAGTTTGCTCATATTGAGTGATTCAGACAGCACATACATGAAATCAATACTTCTCTACAAAATGATATGGATTAACGTGTTTTTATGGTTCTAGATTTTATTTTACACCAAATAGCATGCCAGATGAGACCAAAGTTTAACACAAATAATAAAATAAAAGTTGTCTAGATTATTTTTATCACATTTTATACTTAAGAACAGTAAAATTTAAAAATTGGTAGGATAAGTTCAATATTATAACAATTTGAAACAAAATTATAGTAATTTTAGTAAATATGAACATTGTCGTTATTAAACCAAGTTCAAGATCTAATAACATCGCGCATACAACTTATAAAACTTCTAGTCTTCACATTTGCAACTTGAAGGCTAAAATCATCTATATTATTATAAAATTATCGCCAATTTTTGCGCATGATGGTCAAATTATTAGTATCGCAATTGAAAACAAAATAAATGTTTTGTTTACATTAAAAGAGTATGGTCATTTCTCTCTCCTTACAATGAGTTGTATTGTTTTTGGTTTTCTGGGTGTTATGAGTGTTATGATCGATTATTCAGTATTCTTAGATCACAAATTGAACTTTTTTATCATAGTATTAAACAGTGCTGGCTATTTGAACATTAATGAGTAAGTAACCAGCCGCGCAAGTAAAAATCTGTCAAAATATGCAAACTTGGATGGAAGTGTTCCGTGACTACTCTTACGTAATCACAGATATCTCCATAATTACTTTACAAAATTAAACGCTGTTTTCTTCCAATTGTAGAAAACTAATTTGGCCTCATTTTACCGTTTGAATTGTAAAATTTAGATACTTAATTAGGAAGTTGTAATCGCCTAATGGTGCGTTGTAATTTTTTTGAGACACCCTGTAGTATACTAGCGATTCAATTAATTCTAGAACGAGTTGCAGGACAGGCTACGTTTTTATCACGAAAACCTCCAAATAAAATGCGTTAAAAAAACGTGATAGGGATTTAATGATAACATGGAAATCGTGTCAGAATAAAGTATCCAACCAAAGATCCCAATCACTTTGTTCGTCTACACGATTATCATGGCTTTTATTGATTCCTTCTAAATCGAGTTTGTTTAAAAGTAGGTCGGATAATATATATGTTTACCACTAACTAAACGTCATGACGTACTTCAAAACGCAATATGAATGTTACAAGGATAATATGAAAGGTATGAAAATTATGTGATAAATATAACACGCAATATCTTTAAATATACTCAAAGCCTGGAGCTTTTCGGTCCAAGGTAGATATTCCTCTTCTTTGTTAACAATTTATGATTGTAGTGACCCGAAGCACTGTAATAGGGGACATTTTGTACTTTTTCGTGGCATTAATATGAGTGTTTGCTTTTCACTTTACCCGTTAAAAGTAACGGGGACACCAACAGTATAATGTAGCCGAGATTCAGAACTACACTATTATGACAAATTCAAAATGGCTTGCTTGGCAAATTTATGAAGGAGGAGGTAACATTTATTTAAAGATCCGCATCATTGTAAGTTATTTCCCTTAAGGATCTTTCTGTTATAGCCTATAATATGAATAATAGCTTTGTGTGGGTTGGACTAATTATTTTTGTTTATTAAATATTATAGTTCGTGATACGTCTTTCATTAGAATAATAGCTTTGTGTGGGTTGGACTAATTATTTGTGTTTATTAAATATTATAGTTCGTGATACGTCTTTCATTAGACAACATTTTACATCGGCATCACGAGATTTCAGCTTGGCACAATCAAATATTGTTATGAAATCAATTTAGTTGTACACATTGTACTCGTAACATAATATGAACCCTCGAGCCGGTATAATTACGTCTGAGAGCCACAAGTATTACGAAAGAAAATAAATATAATTAATGTTTAAAATCTCAAAATAAATGTGTATTTGTGTTCAGACATTCATGTTCAAAACGTTATTAATTATTAGAAGACACTCAACTTATGCTGTACTGTGATAATTGCTTACAGTAAAGTGTCCAGGGACATAGCAAGCAATATGAGAAGTTTCATAGATGTTACGTCATGTACTGTATAATGGTGTAACATGCATTATATCACATATGAAGATTTACAGGTTACAGCGGTTGATAAATGTCATGTTTTTATGATTGATAGCCCCTTTAACAACATTCTTACTGTGTTGTCTAGAGAGAAGCGTTTTTGAATTTTGAGGATATAATAGTGGTGATTTTGGCATATTGAGACTGAGCCGCAAGTGACTGAGCACTGAAAGAAGTTATTGCTACAAATGAGCTAATCAGCTTATCATTGATGTGTAACCATGGTAACACAATATAAGAACAAATCGTGAAGTATACGAAATACAGGAAATTGGAAACTAAAAGTTTTAAATCAGTTGTCTTGTTTGTACTTTTATATCATTGACTCTAGCAATTAAAAAAGTTCTAGAACTAGTTGCAGAGCAGGCTACGTTTTACCGCGAAAATCTCCAAATATAATGCGTTCAAAACGTGATGGGGATAATGTGATACGAATGTGATATCGTGAAATTCGTGTCAGGATAACGTTTCCAACCAAAGATCCCAATAACTTTGTTCGTTTACACGATAATAATAAAATGATAATACAAATACTTATATATAGCGCGTAAAGCAACAGCATCAAAGCTCTGTACAACCCAAAGACTACACAATTGTATACACTACATATTAATAATCGTAAAACAACAGGACAACCTAAAAGTCATAAAATCTAAAAAGCGTTGCGCATTAAAAACAAACAAAGTCATAAAACAACAATAATATACAAAGCAAGGCAATATTCAAATCAGAAATATAAAATCCGCAGGATGAAATATACAAGTCGGATTGTAAATGACAACCTATTGCACATGGAGACAGTTATAATGACGTCATCGATTCCAGTTAGTCTATCATGACGTCATTGATTCCTTCTGAACCGAGTTTTTGTTAAAGATATCTTTATCTATTCCGATATGGAATGACATTATTGAAAATCGTTGAAATCTTGTTTTTCACTTAATTCAGCAAATTTCACACCAAACCTCAAAACTGCCATTCAACATGTTCAAGCAGAACAATTTCCTCACACCATTCAACTGTTACTAAAATATCACAAACACTTGATGTCCTTTAACTTTATAGTAGAAATTCAACCAAAAAAAAAATCGTTTGCCATTTTACACGATTCTATCATGACGTCATTGATTCCTTCTGAACCCGAGTTTGTGTAAGTAGGTCGGCTAATATTGTATCACTATAGAAACGCCATGATCATGACGTACTTCAAAACGTAATATAAATGTGATAAAGGACTATATATATGAAAGGTATGAACATTATGTGATACATATAACACGCAATATCTTCAAAAATACTCAAAGCCTGGAGCTTATGGGTCCAAGGTAGATATTCCTCTTCTTTGTTAAACATTTATGATTGTGGTGAACCGAAGCACTAAGGGAATATTTGTACGTGTTCGTGGCAATAATATGGGAGTGTGCTTTTCACTTCACCCGTTAAAGTAACGGGGCACCAACAGTATATGTAGCCGAGACTCAGAGCTACAATATTATGAAAAATTCAAAATGGCTTGCTTGGCAAACTTATGAAGTTATTTCCCTTAAGGATCTTTCTGTTATAGCCTATAATATGATTTAGCTTTGTGTGGGTTGGACTTATTGTTTTTGTTTATTAACTATTATAGTTCGTGATACGTCTTTCATTAGACAATATTTTACATCGTCTTCACGAGATTTCAGCTTGGCACGATCAAATATTGTTATGAAATCAATTTAGTTGTACACATTGTACTCATAACATAATATCAACCCTCGAGCCGGTATAATTACGTCTGAGAGCCACAAGTATTACGAAAGCAAATACATATAATTATTTATTTAAATCTCAACTAAATTTGTATATTGTGTTCAGACATTTATGTTCAAAACGTTATTAATTATTAGAAGACGCTCAACTTATGCTGTACTGTGATAAGTGCTTACAGTAAAGTGTCCAGGGACATAGCAAGCAATATGAGACGTTTCATAGATGTTACGTCATGTACTGTTAATGGTGCAACAGGTTTTACAGGTTACAGCGGTTGATAAATGTCATGTTTTTAGGATTGACAGCCCCCTTAAACAACATTTTTACTGTGTTGTCTAGAGAGATGCGTTTTTGAATTTTGAGGACATAATAGTGGTGATTTTGGCACATTGAGACTGAGACCCCCCCCCCTTATCCTCAGGCAAGTGACTGAGCACTGAAAGAAGTTATTGCTACAAATGTGGGACCGTTGGAAAGATGAGCACATCAGCTTATCATTGATGTGTAACACAATATACGAACAAATCACGAAGTGTACGAAGTGTACGAAATATAGGTGATTGAAACTAAAAGTGGTCTTGTTTGTACATTGACTCTAGCGATTCAATTAATTCTAGAACGAGTTGCAGGGCAGGCTATTTACCACGAAAACCTCCAAATATAATGCGTTCAAAACATGATAGGGATAATGTGATACGAATGTGATAACATGAAATTCGTGTCGGGATAACGTTACCAACCAAAGATCCCAATCACTAATTTGTTCGTTTACACGATAATAATAAAATGATAATAAAAATACTAGTAAAGCGCGTAAAGCAATAGCATCAAAGCGCTGTACAACCCAAAGACTTACACAATTATATACATTACATGTTAATAATCGTAAAACAGGACAACCTAAAAGTCATAAAATCTAAAAAGCGTTGCGCATTAAAGGTAGATGTTCCGATTTTCAACTTGAAGTTTTCTATTCTACATGAAAGGTCATCCTTAAAAAAGTAGTGTTCCAAAGTTTGAGTTGCATAGCTCTAATGGTTCTTATTTTAGACGCACAAGATGCTGTGAACTGTACCCATTGAGTAGTACACAAATTATATCGGTGGTTACCACCATTCGCGGTAATTCGACGTTATTTCATCGATTTCTCCGTAATTATACCGATTTAGGCCGTCAAATTTCACTATGATGATGAGAAAAATACGAGCTTTCATATGATATGAAAATCTCCGTATGTTTGAAATAATTCTGTGTTACGAAAATGTGATCGGGTCATCTACCTTTAACAACAAAGTCATAAAACAACAATAATATACAAAGCAAGGCAATATTCAAATCAGAAATATAAAATCCGCAGGATGAAATATACAAGTCGGATTGTAAATGACAACCTATTGCACATGGAGACAGTTATAATGACGTCATTGATTCCAGATATTCTATCATGACGTCATTGATTCCTTCTGAGCCGAGTTTTTATAATAGGTCAGCTAATATTTTATCACTAAATGCCATGACGTACTTCAAAACGTATAGGAATGCTTG
Organism: Ophiura sarsii; assembly: GCA_035610835.1. Lineage (NCBI taxonomy): Eukaryota > Metazoa > Echinodermata > Ophiuroidea > Amphilepidida > Ophiuridae > Ophiura > Ophiura sarsii. Next base: position 51,555,443 of record CM069444.1, read on the forward strand.
TGACTATAAGGATAATATGAAAGGAATGCAATTTATGTGATAAATAGAACATGCTGTTCTTAATAAAATTACTCAAAGCCTGGGGGGGGGGGGGGGGGGGGGGGGGTCCAAGAGAGATATTCCACTCCTTTGTTACAACATCATGATTGTAGTGAACCGAAGCACTATAAGGGAATAATTGTACGTTTTCGTGGCAATAATATGGGTGTTTGCTTTTCAATTCACCCCGTGTTGTCGAGAGATGCTCTTTTGAATTTTGAGGACATAATAGTGGTGATTTTGGCACATTGAGACTGAGACCCCCCCCCCCCCCCCCCCCCCCTTACCCTGCAAGTGACTGAGCACTGAAAGAAGTAATGGCTACAAATGTGGTACCGTCGGATTAAAGATGAGCGCATCAGCTTATCATTGATGTGTAACACAATATGAACAAATCACGAAGTGTGCGAAATATAGGTGATTGAAGACTAAAATTTAAGATCAGTTGCTTGTACTTGTACGAGTATATATTGACTCTGCAGAGATTAAATTCATTCTGAATCGAGTTGCTGGGCACGCTACTTTTTTATAACGAAACCTCCAAATAGAATGCGTTCGGCGTGATAGGGATAATATAATGTGATACGGTTATGATAACATGAAAAGGATTTTTCTGTTATAGCCTATATATGATTTAGCTTTGTGTGAGTTGGACTTAATATTGTTTATTAAATATCATAATGCGTGATACGTCTTTCATTAGACAACATTTTACATCGCCATCACGAGATTTCAGCTTGGGCGCAATCAAATATTGTTATGAAATCAATGAGTTGTATACATTGTACTCGTGACATAAAATGAACCCTCGAGCCTGTATAATTACTTCTGAGAGCCACACGTATTACGAAAGCAAATAAATATAATTATTTTTTAAAAATCTCAAATAAATGTGTATATTGTAATCAGCCATTCATGGTACAAAACGTTATTGAGTATTAGAAGACGCTCAACTTATGCGGTACTGTGATAAGTGCTTACAGTGAATTGTCCAGGGACATAGCAAGTAATATGAGACGTTTCATGTACTGTATATGGTGTTACATGCATTATATCACATATGACATGTATGAAGATTTACGCTATATCCAGGGCGTCCCAGAATGATTTATACCGTGTTTGTAACATACATGTTAAAAAGATAAAACAATATAGTCCAAATATAATACCTGCAATAGGGCTTTAATAGTGAAACATGTTTTTTACTTTCTCTGTCAAAATTTCCCAATATTTTTATCTATTCCGATATGGCACGACATTATTGAAAATCGTTGAAATCTGTTTTTCAATTGATAATGCAGCAAATGTGTCAATTGATAAAACTCACACCGAACTTCAAAACTGCCATTCAACATGTTCAAGCAGAAAAATTCCCTCACACCATTCAACTATTACTTCATAAAATATCACTAACATTTGATGTCCATTTTTCTATACTGGAAATTTAAAAAAAATTGTTTACCATTTTACACGATTCTATCATGACGTCATTGATTCCTTTTGAACCCGAGTTTGTGTAAGTAGGTCGGCTAATATTGTATCACTATATAAACGCCATGATCATGACGTACTTCAAAACGCTATATGAATGTGATAAAGGATAATATTAATTGTATGAACATTATGTGATAAATATAACACGGGTCCAAGGTAGATATTCCTCTTCTTTGTTAACAATTTATGATTGTATAGTGAACCCAAGGGAATATTTATACGTTTTTGTGGCAATAATATGGGAGTTTGCTTTTCACTTCACCCTTAAAAGTAACGGGGGCACCAACAGTATACATGTATGTAGGCGAGATTCAGAGCTACAATATTATGAAAAAATCAAAATGGCTTCCTTGGCAAACTTATGAAATTCAAGGGGGTCCCCAGAGGGGATGTGTGTGTGGGGGGGGGGGGGGGGGGGTGACTTCCCCCATTAATCAAATCTGTCGGCAAAATCTGCCCTATTCATAAAATCTGTCGGCACAAACGAGCTTCCGTCGGTACATTTGCGATTTTGAGCATATAATTTATGTAAAAAAACATTGTCGCTGGGGGTGTTTGCGAAATTTTGTGACCGTGCGATTTGTTTTTTTGACCGTGCGAATTTTTTTGATCCTACCCAAAACTTATATAGCGCGTAAAGCAACAGTATCAAAGCGCTGTACAACCCAAAGCCTACAATCAAGGAAAATAATAGTTGGCACACTTGACGCAACACATTACAACTATCCCTGTGCTCGCAATTAAGATCAGACTTGGGACATAGCACTGTTTAATAGAAAGCAAAAGTCTCCCTCTTTCTTATATCCTTCCCCATCCCCCATCAATCAATGTTGGGGGAACTGCCAAGGCTTCTGATAATATGACTCGGATCAACATTGCCTTCGGGGAGAGGGGCGGGTTTTTTCCGTAATTAGGACAAAGTGTGCCAACCTTTTTTTCCTTGATTGTAGAACATTATATACACTACATACGGTATACCACATAATATAAAAAACATCGTAAAACAGGAAAAGTCATAAAATCTAAAAAGCGAGGAAAATTCAAAATGGCTTGCTTGGCAAATTTATGAAGGAGGAGGTAAAACTTAATAATGAACCTCGTAAAAGTACATGAACACTTTGGATATGAACTTGTTCTGTTATCCTATATGATTTTGTTTTGTGTGAATTGGACTTGGGCCTATTATTTTTGTTTATTAAATATCATAGTGCGTGATTCGTCTTCCATGAGACAACATTTTACATCGTCGATATCAGCTTGGCTTAATCAAATATTGTTATGAAATCAATTGAGTTGTACACATTGTGCTCATAACATTTTATGAACCCTCGAGGGTATAGTTACGTCTGAGAGCCACAAGTATTACAAAAGCAAATAAATATAATTCTTTTTTTAACTCTCAAATAAATTTGTATATTGTGTTCAATTCAAAAGTAACGGGGTCACCAACAGTATATGTAGCTGAGATTCAGAGCTACAATATTATGAAAAATTAAAAATGGCTTGCATAGAAAATTTACGAGGGAGGAGGTGAAACTTATTTAAAGATCCTCATAATTGTAAGTTATTTCCCTTGCGTGATACGTCTTTCATTAGCAGATAAGACAACATTTTACATCGTCATCACGAGGTATCAGCTTGGTGCAATCAAATATTGTTATGAAATCCATTGAGTTGTACACATTGTACTCGTAACAAAATATGAACCCTCGAGTCGGTATAATTTCGTCTGAGAGCCACAAGTATTACGAAAGCAAATAAATATAATTATTTTAAAAATCTCCAACGAATTTGTTCGTTGAGTTCAGACATTCATGTTGAAAACGTTATTAATTATTAGAAGATACTCAACTTAGGCTGTACTGTGATAAGTGCTTACGGTTAATTGTCCAGGGACATAACCATGATAACAAGCAAAATGAGACGTTTCATTGATGCTACGTCACGTACTGTATAATGGTGTAACATGCATTATATCCTATAAAATGAAGATTTACGCTATATACAGGGCGTCCCAGAATTATTTTAATACCGTGTTTGGAAAATACATAGGAAAAAGATAAAAACAATATAGTCCAAATATAATACCTGCAATAGGGCTATATAGGAAAACATGTTTTCTACTTTCTCTGTCAATTTCATCAAGGTATCTTTATCCATTCCGATATGGCATGACATTATTGAAAATCGGTGAAATCTGTTTTTCACTTAATTCAACAAATTTCAATTGATTAAACTCACACCAAACTTCAAAACTGCCATTCAACATGTTCAAGCAGAACAATTCCCTCACACCATTCAACTATTACTTCATAAAATATCACATATACTTGATGTCCATTATCTTTATAGTGGAAATAAAAATTAAAAAAAATGTTTACCATTTTTACACGATTCTATCATGACGTCATTGATTCCTTCTGAACCCGAGTTTGTGTAAGTAGGTCGGCTATTATTGTATCACTATAACGCCATGATCATGACGCACTTTAAAATGCAATATGAATGTGATAAAGGATAATGTATATGAAAGGTATGAACAATATGTGATAGATATAACACGCAATATCTTTCAAAATACTCAAAGCCTGGAGCTTATGGGTCCAAGGTAGATATTCCTCTTCTTTGTTTACAATTCATGATTGTAGTAAACCGAAGCACTATAAGGGAATATTTGTACGTTTTCGTGGCAATAATATGGGTGTTTGCTTTTCACTTCACCCGTTAAAAGTAGCGGGGGCACCAACAGATGTAGCCGAGATTCAGAGCAACAATATTATGAAAAAATCAAAATGGCTTGCTTGGCAAACTTATGAAGTTTATTTCCCTTAAGGATCTTTCTGTTTTAGCCTATAATATGATTTGGCTTTGTGTGGGTTATTCTTATTATTTTTGTTTATTAAAATTATAGTTCGTGATACGTCTTTCATTAGACAACATTTTACATCGTCTTCACGAGATTTCAGCTTGGCACAATCAAATATTGTTATGAAATCAATGTAGTTGTACACATTGTACTCATAAAATAATATGAACCTTCGAGCCGGTATAATAACGTCTGAGAGCCACAAGTATTACGAAAGCAAATAGATATGATTAATTTTAAAAATCTCCAACGTCTTTGGTCATTGAGTTCAGACATTCATGTTCAAAACGTTATTACTTATTAGAAGACGCTCAACTTATGCTGTACTGTGATAAGTGCTTACAGTAAATTGTCCAGGGACATAACAACCAGCAATATGAGACGTATATGCTGCGTCATGTATACACAAAGAATTAAGTTAAGCACCCCCCCGTTTTTTTACAACCTCGCACATTACAAGTTTGTTGTCGTCAAAACAGTGTAGTATACCCATGATATTGCTATATTTTCTGGAGAAGTGATATTATGGTCACATAAAAACATAACAATCATGCCGTTTTCAATATTTTATTCTGAATAATTTAAGGTGACATTTTTTGGGAATTTTAGGCATATTTTCACCTCAATTTAAGTATGGAGCTATAGGTCCATCACGGACAGTGTGGATGACGTTTATGTTTTCTAACGTACAGTCATTGTTCTGAGAAGACCTCTAGCGATCTTTGCGTCAATAACGTGTGTAGGACCCACGTGATCGGATCACTGACTCAACCCTACGTCTCATAGACCCTGTAAGCCGTCGTATGCGTTGCTGTGGCAGGTTGTTCCATTCCCGATGTAATGCACGTTCCAATTCATCCAGATTGGCCAATAGCCAATCTGGATGAATTGGAACGTGCATTACATCGGGAATGGAACAACCTGCCACAGCAACGCATACGACGGCTTACAGGGTCTATGAGACGTAGGGTTGAGTCAGTGATCCGATCACGTGGGTCCTACACACGTTATTGACGCAAAGATCGCTAGAGGTCTTCTCAGAACAATGACTGTACGTTAGAAAACATAAACGTCATCCACACTGTCCGTGATGGACCTATAGCTCCATACTTAAATTGAGGTGAAAATATGCCTAAAATTCCCAAAAAATGTCACCTTAAATTATTCAGAATAAAATATTGAAAACGGCATGATTGTTATGTTTTTATGTGACCATAATATCACTTCTCCAGAAAATATAGCAATATCATGGGTATACTACACTGTTTTGACGACAACAAACTTGTAATGTGCGAGGTTGTAAAAAAACGGGGGGGTGCTTAACTTAATTCTTTGTGTATACATAATGGTGTAACATGCATTACATCCCAATGAAGATTTACACTATACAGCTCCAGGGCGTCCCAGAATGATTTAGGTCTACCGTGTTTGAATTTTTTTTTTATTAAAAAGATAAAAACAATATAGTCCAAGTATAATACCTGCACTATAAAAGGGAATATGTTTTCTGATTACCCTGTCAATGTCATCGAGATATTCTGTATCTTCCGTTATGGCATTAAATTATTGAAAATCGGCGAAACCTGTTTCTCACTTTCAGCGTATATTTCAATTGATAAAAATGCACGCCAAAATTTAAAGCTCTCGTACAGCAGAACAATTCCCTCACACCATTCAAATATTGCTTCATAACATATCACAAACACCTGATGTCCATTAACTTTGTTGTGGAAATTAAAAGAGGGCAAAGGGAATCACCTCCATATCATTTAAATTATATTATTACGCTTTGTGTAAAATAGAGGCAATGTTGGTCAAATCAAATTTTTCTAAAATTCAAAATTCCTTGAAGCTAACTATTTGCAGATGATAGCATAGATCCTCTCAAGGATCTATATTGATAGAAACAAGCACTCTAACCAGAAACAATAATAGTATCATAGCTAAATAAACACACCTTCCCCGGTATAAATCATTTTGGGACACCCTGTATACATACTAGTAACAGTATGAATATGTGGTGTTAAATGTTAAAGGAACATTAATCAATCAACTCTAACCTTCTCAAGGTTTTTGCTATTGTCATGATTGTTTATTACTTATATGAAGGCACTAAGAAAATGAGTAATACTAATTGTTTCCGAAATCAAGACTTGCACTTGGTGTGATGATGTGGATGCAGATGGAAAACTGTCATATTTTTATTAAGACACATTTTTGCATAAGATTTCTAAAGTACTGAGCTAGCTGTATGGGGTTCCATTACAGGTATCTATATCAAAGTGTCATAATATCGTAAATATTAATTTGCGCTTGGAGTAGTGTCAATTGCTGCATTAGCCTTTCATCAAGGCTTTGTGGCGGTAAAACAGTGTGAGCGCCCTCTATCAAATTAACATTTTGTTAATTACTCACTAATTTTCTGGATAGGTTTTTTTTAAATCCCGCTAACATTTCTTAGTAATAAGCAACATGATTTCAAAATGGAGATCTGAATAGGTTATTTTATCCCACTGACATTTGTAAGTAATAAGCAAAATGGATTTCACTGCGTCCAGACAGTGTTGGTTCACAACGTAAATAATCGTAATGCCACAGACATGTTGAAGTCGCTCACACCCGGCCGGGCGCTCAACTTGCTCTCTCTCTATAGTACTCCGACGTCATAAACTCATAAAGTGCTTACGGTAAATTGTCCAGGGACATAGCCAACAGTATGAGACGTTGCATAAATACGGCATGTATGTATTAATGTTAGAATTTCTATCCCATTGACGTTCGAAAGATTGATCACCTCCTCGAATGTCTTAACGCAGTGAAATCCATTTGAAATTAGAACTGTGTATTGGCTGAGGGGTTTAAATGACCCCCCACCCCCCAAAAAAACGGGGAAAATTTGTTGGCTCCCCTTCTTTGTTCCATCACCTAGGGACACTGTACTATACATATTATAAATTTATAATATTTAGCCAAGTTGAGATATGGTTATATTGAAGAACATAAAATGTTAAAATTATGCACACACCAAAGTATAGGGAAGGAAAATCTAACATGTACCCGAAACAAGTATATCGATTGTTTGCACGTACGATCACATTACATACTCCCCCGTATTGGACTGTTTTGAATGCCCATATATAGCAATGTTCAGGAGTTCATTCTTTCCGTGAAAAACTACACTTGTTAGAAAATTAATGACAATTTGACATCCACTTTAAACTCTTTAAATTCAACTGACCACCGGGCAGTTTCGTAGGGTAATGCGATATGCCGATAATGCGCAGAGATATATGTAACGTTGGTCGCGTCAACTGATAATGAACCTGATGAAAGAAAGTGCCTGAAAAATGCTGAAATTATAATATCCCGCTTGAGGTATCCGTCCGCTGATAAGTCCTCATATCAGGTTTGCACGAAGATTTTTCAAAAACAAAACAACAGTTTCGTGTGTGATGGTCTACATGTACTTCATCAAAACATGGAAGTAACAGATGACCTCCTCCTATGCTCAATGTGACTCAAATTCTTTGGTTTTGAAAAATTAAAATCATATTATTAATATTATTTGGATGTCTGTTCATATGTCCATGGTACTGATAACAAAAATAAAATGTACATAACACAATACTGACTAAAAAAAAATGAAATGAATTTTAAAGTTAATATTTCGATAACGTAATTAAATGATAAGAACACACACAACAAAATCCGATTAGATTGTGTTTAGTAGATATCAGGCACATAGAAATAATTTATTAGTTCACACACTATTTTGAAAGTCATTCCCCTCTGTCCGTCGTCTGTTATTTACACGTACCTAATATATTTTCAATATTTTACCATTGGTTTTTATAATTTGACACGAAACGCTGGATAGCCATGGTAACATGACTGGCAATTTTGTTTTAAAAAAAGCTGCGATTACAAATCCATTCTGAATATGCTGAACTAGAAATTGCGAACAACGATTTCCCCCATGAAACCTTGCAGACATGCCAGGTGGGAAAACACGTCCTGGTAGATAAAAATGACAATTGGTATGATTAGAAAATGTCTAGTGCCTAGCAATGCCTTTAATAATGGAATGGCGTCTTTCATCACTCATGAGAGTGTACTTGATCATCTGTTTGTCGATATATATATATATATACATGCCGTAACAAATGACAGTCATAAAAATTAAATGATATGTGGGGGGGGGGGGGGGGGGGATTAAAAGTTTCCGGAACAATTTAAATCGGGAGTGTGTTTAGTATTATGTTTTGTTTATGGATTGAAGATTAGCTACACTAAATGGGAAAATACTGTTCAGAATTTATCCCACAAGTAGCTATTTGTATAAAATGAGAAAGGCAGAAAGTACTTTTGTGAAAGATATAATGAACTGGCCGAAGCAGAACACTTTTCACTAGATGTATAAGTGAAAATTGAAAAATCGGACTGAGAAATAGTTTCTATATAGCGCAAGCGATGCCAACACCATTTAACGTGCACTTTTCTATGCCTGCAATACCTAGCATGATTTACTTTAGTCGATTAAGAGTGTCTACATTTCATTGATTCATTTTCACATTGTCTTCAACGAAATGTGTGATACAGCCCTAGTGACTGACTCAACAATTCGTAATATCCTCGGCATTGAAAGCTATTTAAAAGATAATGAATTTCGATTTGAATTAACCTATCAATTATGAACTGTTTTCTTTTGCGGCTTAGAAATAACAGCCGTGTTTCCAGCGAGTATTCGCATGAGCTGCAGGGAATTTATGAGGCTGTGTAGGGCTTGTTCACATTAGAGCAAGTTAACCCTCCTCCCGGATAAAACCCGGGTATATCCGGATAAAAAGTCTAGTATGAACAAGAATTTGTGGTAAAAAAATAAAAATCCGGATTAAAATGTTGAAAACTGGAAAAGTGCTGGTTTCAATCCACATCACATACAATCCGGATATTATCCGTATCGATTGTAGTATGAACGTGTTTGTCAATCTGAAAGAATCCGGATAAACCCGTGTCCGGATAGAAATTATAGTATGAACACGCTCTAATAGTTTTTTATACGGTCGTGACACACAAACATCCAATGTGCCATGATCAAAAGATAGGGATTTTAAAGTATTATGGAAATTTGGGAGACAGTCAATGACATAATATCCAACAATATTGGTCAAAATAAAACTGTCTGTAAGGCAAACAGACCTCTCAGCTAGGGTCGGTCGGTCGGTCGGTCGGTCGGTTGGTCGGTCGGTCGGTCGAGCATTTTTCCCCCCAAACATTTTCGGGAAATTATTGTTAATTTTCAACAATTTCCTCACACAAAAAGTGCAAGAAAATTCAAAACATTTCCCCAAATCTTTTCTATTTTTCGTTGAAAATTCCAGAAGAAAATTAGTTAGTTGGGCCAGTAGAGCTAGCAGCCCCCACCCCTCGTGACTTGTGGCCAGGCCTCAAAATAAGAGGTGAAGAGGGCAAGCAATTTAAGGTAATTTGAAAGAGACACCAACTTTCTCCAAGGCAATTATGTACTTTTGACTGGAGTGAAAATAGCCATAAATTGAGGGCATCAATGCAACTAGGCGGGGCATCGAAGGCAATACCCGGGAGCCAATATTGCCTTCGATCGCTGGGTAAATAATTACCAAACGTTTTACCTAACGTTGGATAAAATATCCCAATAATATTAGACTGTTGATATATTTGAATCAACGTTACGCAAACTTCGACCAACAAGACGTGCAGAGTAGTGAGTGTAACTCATTCACTAAGGGACGCACCATTTGATTTTCAGGGGGGTGGGGGGGGGGGGGGGTAGGGGTGATTTTTTTTTTTTTTAAGGTATCCATTCATATTGAATTGGGTGGGGGTAGAATTTTTTTTTTTTTTTTTTTTACTCATCGGGGGGTGAATTTGTTTTTTTAAGGTATCCATTCATATTGAATTGGGTGGGGGTAGAATTTTTTTTTTTTTTTTTACTCATCAGGGGGTGAATTTTTGTTTTTTTTGCCCGCACAGAGGGTGCATTTTTTTTTCTTCCAAAAACTTCCTACCCCCCCCCCCCCTGAAAATCTAATGGTGCGTCCCTAATAGTAATACAGTACGGGTCTGGATACGAGGGTATAACGCGGTACCTCGCTCGAGTATTACATTGATCAGATGTCTTAGTTCATTTTTTATCCCCATGTGTTAATATTACACACAGAAAACACTATGTAAAAAATTATGTAAATATAGAACTCCATAATTATTATGTAAGAGTTTACATAAAACATGTAATATACACCCAAGCTTGTGTAAATTCCTATGCAAAAGCTTTACACAACTGTTTACATAGTATTATGGAGTTCTATTTTTACACAGATTGTGTATTCTTTACATAATTTGTGTATTTTTTTTACATAGTGTTTTCTGTGTGTAGCTTTGACGTATCTCGGTTGTAGAGCACGTGTTCATTGGCGACATTGATTGTTTTCCAGCATTGTGTTGGTTTAATAATTCCCGGAATATTTTTTATAAATCATACCTTGTGTCGTAATTCGACTATATAGTGTTCAATGCTGGGTCCTTAAAAGAGAAATGAGCACAAATAAATATCTTGCATCAAAACATTTTTGTGTTCATCAGTCTCGAGAGTAGAATTCGTCAGTTTCATCTGACAGTTGTAAAAAATGTAAAAAAATGATTCTACAAAGTGAACTATCCTGAACATTACGTGATAAGTACAGGAAAATAATTGTATTATCAATGTTATGCCTATGGGTAATTAAGTTGGCTCTGGGAAAATTAGAGTAATAACTGGAATTGTATATATCAGGATTACGAAATGGTTAAGTAATGACCAATTAAGTTCAGGAAAGCTATCGAAAGTAGAAACACAACACATGTGCGACGATGTATTAGGCGCTCTATGAGGAATTACCATTACTTGATTTAGGATTTAAAAATGTATCACCCTTGATCTCCACCTCTGGTTTGGGTATGAGACATCTGAGACGAATATATATTCAGATTCCACACCAGTAATTGATTTCAGTCCTTATAAGTCAATCAAACTTTTTTGTCAGCTGGGCATCCTGTGACCCAATGATTATAGAATTAATCAGAAATGGTACTTATTGATCCTAAAAGTTGTAGTTTAATCGTGATTTTAGGACTATTACCTAATACCACAGTGCAAAAAGAAATATTTCAATGCATTTTGTAGGTTTTTTGGATGCGTTTTGATTGTAAATGTTCTTGCAACATTTCTCAACTTTTTCTGATAAATTAGGGCGCTACACCAGTTGTCCAACTCTGGGGGCTAATTTCTCGGAACTTTCGGGGATACCATAAATAATTGTTTGATTAAATGATCAAAGATATCATGAAATGTAAGGAAAATGTCAAATTGAATAATCCAGTCGCTTTATAAGCGAGAAAATGGGCTTTTTGTAACAACCCTTTAACATGTAAACGTGTAGGGAAACCATTTAGTGGTGTGAAATCTCATTCGTCTCAGGAGACATTCTGTCTTCAGAGAACGAGCATTTATCATGAGCTCAGGTCACACATCGCCACTCGTGTGGGATCATATGATGGCTTTTATTGTATGTTTATTATTGTTATCCAATTTCCTACTTTGCAATAATAATAATAATAGCTGAACTATACAGCGCCCTCAGTCTTTGGTCTTATCGTTTTATGCAGGTTTCTCTAAAGCTTACCCTAACTGTTATTCATTATTTGACACTCTTACAATTTCCACTTCTTGTCTCTCTCGTCTTCTCTCCCCCCCACCCACTCTGCAACCATTCACTATGTTTTCTTCTTGTTTATTCCCACGATCCATTTATCTCTTTGTCGTTAACAACACCGTTCATCATTTGCCGAATTCCTCTCGCCATTTATGTTACTTTTGCCCAACTTCCTCATCCTCGTCTTCGCACTTTTATTTTTTCCCTTTCCCCCTTCATCCCTATACTATCTTTTCATATCCAATATCCACTTTCCCCCAAATTGTTTGATTTATTAAGCAGTTTTATAATGCAATAAACAAGCCGCACTGGGTAACAACAGGGATCCCCCTTGGGTAGGTAGGTAGGTAGGTATATTTGGGATAATTTAACGCGGAATTATTATCTCCCGGGGATCTATACTTCTGGACTAAAGTGCCCCTCGAGTTTTGCCGCAGCAAAATGCTGCATGCAACCGCTATATTGAACCACAAATCATGACAACATAATAAATTATCACAAAACCAAACCAAGCATATTTAATCATGTTATGTTAATTTGATTGTGAACCCCATTACATGTTTAATATTCACTTTGCATATATCATAGATGGACGGACGCCTAGTTGAAGTGTCGGCCCAAGGATTCGTCAAGAGCGGCTTCACACTCATCAAGTCATCGATATTTACACTTTTTACGCGGGAAAAGCTCCGCTGGGTTTAACGAGTAGTCTGCTGTGACGTGAGTATAGCTTGAAGAAGCAGACTACACAGAAATGTGAACGGCATAGTGAAAGGGCACGCCATTTGATACAGTTGTACATAAACTATCATGCTGACTCAAAAGTCAAATATGATAATGTAAATCAGGGCTGTCAACTCTCCCGCATTAGGCGGGAGTCTCCCGCCTAGACACTGTTCACTGTTTCTCCCGCACTCCCGCCTAGCATATAAAATCTCCCGCCTCAACTAAATTACCTCAATTAAAATGTTTATCAACACCTTTATAGCTTCCGTCGATACAGTTGCGATTTTGACCATGCAATTTTTCGGGCGGACTTGAGGAAGACGTCTTCGCTACCGCCCCCCCCTACCGCCCCCCCCCCCCCCCCACCCCAACCCCACTTATCAAGATTTCAGCTGCTGACGGGGAAAAAGTTGTGCATGTTTTGTGCATGTTTTACGATTTTTTTTTGGTGTCTGCATCTCTCCCTCCCAGCAAATCCCAAAAGTTGACAGCCCTGATGTAAATTTGTCTACCATCTTGTGACGTTTCTGTCCATTTGGATATTATGCGGTTAAAAGGGTATAGGCCCATTAACCCTAACCCCCGAGGCACCTTTTCCAAAGATTTGTTTTCGCGGCCAAATAGCGAGGGGAAAAGGGGCTCGAACCCCGGACCTCTGGGTTCAGAGGTAGACGATCTACCGCTAGGCCACGGGGGGAAACCATACATGGCGGAGTATTTTCCGCCCTGTATATACCCTGGGGCCATTATTTCATCAAAAAACTGCCGAGCCGGGTGACACAAGCACACCGCATCATAGTAATTCGTAGTACTCAAGAGTGTTGAGTTAAAGGAGAACAGTACAATTCCTGAAACTAGCATTACGTGATAGGACAATAATTATTTAATGCATATTGACCATTTATATTGAACACAGAACTATGATATTCAATTTTAACTAATATAAACTGCACATCCCCACCTGTGATTATTTGAAATTCGCGCTCGGCTGGGTAGTTTGTGTCGCAAGTGCTGCTGGATATGGCCTCAGCTGACGAATATGCAACCTTCACCATGTTCACCCAACATGCAAAACGTTCACGTAGCAAATGCTCAATACACAGCGTATTGATCAATACGTTGTCACCCGCTCAAACAAATCCTAACCGCCAGCGTACCTGACTCTGCGAACCCCTAGCGAACCGCTAACGAATACGATGTATGCCGAATATGACACGAACGTACCCAAATTTGCAAAACGCGTTTGAACATTTTACAATTTTCGAAGACTCATTGGAGAGCTTTTACATCAAGTAACACCATCATTATCATAAAACATTAATAATACATAATACTTATGTTTGTTATGCATATGAGCATGTTACAACACCATATTGCAATTATTGATTAGAAATGATTTTGTAGTCAGGGGCATTGAGAGATACGTATAGGAGTGCGCCCTCAAATTTCCTAGAAATCATGTTTCTTGTACCTACATAGTATTAGTACCTTAATTCGCCATCTATCGTGTAAAAGGTCACGATTTGGTAATTTCGATGTACATGTACGTACATCACATCGAAATTATCAGCACCAGTCGCCACATAAATGGCTTCAACCGATTTGTATCTAGCGCCATCATTCAACCATTTTCCCATAAATTATTACACTTTTACGTACCTTGTCTATTGAAACAATTCATTTTTCTCTCCAAATTTCATTTTTCTCGGCAATCTCTTAATACCCCTTTAAACTAAAGGATGTTTAAGATTTTGTTTGTAAAATATTTACTTAATATTAAAGATAATCACTATAATTGGCCATTATTGTTGTTTCTACTCACAAAAAAGCAGCAAAACTTGATTAAAACAATGTTGAAATATGTTGAAATATCATCGCTATTTATTGAAACTTTAAAAAAAACGCCCTCTATGTATCGTATGTAATTTGAATCGCAAAGAAAAATAGCGTAACGCTGTTTACCATAAAATGCTGTCCGAGCCGGGGATGGAATACTTTGAAAAGACGTTTTATTGCACAAAGATGGCTGATTTTTCAAAAATTCAAAAAAACCAATCCTATTCTTCTTACAGTGCACTCTCAGAACAGGTATTAAAAACCATGGGTTAAAAGAATGTTGGTTAAAAAGTATACAACATTGGTTAAAAATGAAGCGTTGGTTAAAAATTACTTTTAATACTGCGTTGGTTAAAGAGTAAAAATATAAGTAATTTTTAGTTTATTCAACGTTGGTTAAGGCATCATAATTTTAACCAACAATAGGTCATAACAAGATTCCCGCCAAAGAATTTCATTGACGAGGAAAATATTTTGCGCATATTATTTAGACCACGTCAGAATTTGTATATGAAATCAATCGTGTTAGTTTCCGCCCCTAGTATTTACATTGGCGCTCTTCAATTGGCATCATGTTGCCAAACTAATATTGGACCAATATTGGTTTTACATTGGCGCTCTTCAATTGGCATTATGTTGGCAACCAATATTGTTCCAATAATGGGCACATTATACCAAGGGCGGAAAATAACACGATTGATTTCATATACAAATTCTGACGTGGTCTAAAAATTGCGACCGCTGTTTCAAGTTATAGCTTCCCGGCCTCGTGGCTAGGATCTTGTGCCTTATCCTGTCCCTTGTTGGTCCTGGCCACGTGTTGGCGCCAATATTGAAAGCCAATATCGGGCCAATGAAACATCAATATTGTAATGTTGTATGGGTTAAAGTTTAGCAAAAAAAAGAAAGAAGTTTAACCAACATTTTTTAACCAACTACTGTTGGTTAAAACAAATTAACCAACAAATGATTAAAAAATTGTAACCAACCACAGGTTAAAGTTTAACCAACCACTGTTGGTCAAAACATTTTAACCAAAAAATGATTACAATTTGTAACCAACCACAGGTTAAAGTTTAACCAACAGCTGTTGGTTACAGTTTTAACCAACCAATTGCGTGGTTCACCTGGTAACCTCCCGTTGGTTAAAATTTTAACCAACATGGTTAAAGATTTTAACCTTTGTTCTGAGAGTGTGGTATGCGAGTGATGTGCCTGTCTGTCAGAACTGTGGTCTATGTCGGAATATCATGAATATCGTGATGTGCCGGAATGTCAAAACACAAAATGAGGTTTTCATGCCGGTAGTATGTTAAAACCATGGCAATATCATATCACATTAATAAGTGCTGTTTCATTCGTAGATTATGAAATGCGACTTAATTCATTTTGCCCAAAATGGTACATGTGCTGGTATGTCTGAACAGCGATGGTATACTTGGCACATGTCTGTCTTTGTGCCTGCGCCTGATATTAGAAATGCATGTACATGTTTCAAAAGGTTCTATTTGATCGATGATAATTTTGAAGTTTTTGTTATCTTTTCGTTATCATGGTTATCTGCTTTCGCCAGCTGGCGAAGGAATTAATTGATACCCGTCACGCCGTGGTATTTTGGCTGGATATTATAACAAGAAGTGCGCCACCAGCTATACGATATAATATCCTGACGATATCACAGTATCCTCTAAGCACAAACGACGGTGGACACGTATGGCCGTAATTGTTCGTTTGTTTCATTGTAAACATGGATTTTGATTATATGACTCCAGAAAATGCATCACCATGATCACAGTTGGAACTAAATTATAAACTATATCATCCTAAAACCGCTGGAGTTGGATAACCAACTCGATCGAGTGTCAGTATCATGTTTGTAGAATTAAATTCGTCGTTAGTAACCGTTCGTCCCATTCGCTTGATCCCGTGACCTCGTACGCATTAAACCTTGATTCTAATACTACGTGGTTGTGGTTTTGGATGTCGACAGGCAATTTGATTGGTTTGCGGCTGATTTTCGTCCGATACGCACTGTAGGCGCAGGCCTACTATAACTATGAGACCGATAGGGCGGGGCTTAATTTATACCTTAAAGTGCGCACTGCCTGCGCATGCTTTATTACCGCGTTAAGATGTCCAAGCGTGCCATACACACAGTTGCTGGCGTATGCGTTGTGTGGATCAGCGTTGCCGTATGTGCGTGTGCTAAAAAACGCGATTATTCGAAGCAGGAAGCTGGTTAACAATTAGCTGGATTCGCTGATTTTCTAAGGGGGACATTTATTGTTGTTTGATTAAAAATAGATACGTTAATTTCATGATAAAAGATCAAAATGACCAATAAACTAGATAAGAACGTGCGGCGGGAATACACGACGACACAAATATGGTACAGTCTATCGTCATTATGAGATCAACGTATGCAAAACAGCTACGAACTATATTTTATTGTCTTAATATTCGTGAACGAGCCCAGTGTCGCAACATCGTCTGGCTAATAAGCCAGACGACGATGGCCATGCGATTTCATCGTTCCAATATGGCAACGGGAGTGCACCACTTTGAAATATTTGTAACAGTCATCGCCCGGCGGTTAACGATAAAAATAATTTACAAAATAGCATTTACAATGAATGGAGTTGGTTAGCCAACTCCAACGGTTTTGGATTGAAAAAAATCTTCTAATTACGATGAATTTTTCAAAATGATAAGATTAACATTCGCGATTACTTGTTATTCCAATACGAATTCGTCTGTGGGCTAAGCACATATTCATAGGACGCCCTCATAAAATAGAAGGAATGATCACGACGGTAAACATGGTAACAAATCATGAAATCACGTCAAAACCATGCCTTTACCAGTTTTTGTTTGTTTTTTGTTTGGACATTGTGTCGGTTTTTGTCGAGTTTTCCTTCCCGTGTCCCCCTGGCACGTACATACATGATACTGTACATGTACGTAGACCGATAAAATGTCATGTTGATAATGAACTATATTCATTTTTATCGAAGGGAGATCAACACACGATCTGAATAATGTGAGGTCAGTACCGGAACTTCCGTATTAAGCCGCCAAAATGCGTTCTAAATGTCACGAGCATAATACATATTACAATGTTTACAATGGTATCACGTCGACATCACATAACCAGTAAAACATACTGAAAGCCCTGAATGTGTAACCACGAGTTTCATTCATTAAGTTAGATAGGCTTCTGTCTTTTTTAGTTTTAGGTTGTATTGGTCGAAAAACAGGCGCGGTTTCCCCGACCGAAAAAATGCAACGAAGTTGATGCCATATTGCATATGTTGCAGTATTCCTAATATACTCTGTTAAGTCGTTTCTTTTCGGTTAGAATCGGAAATAAAACACCAACTCTTCCGCAGTCTTTCAATATTCCGTTAACTTAGGAAGAACGCATCATCCAATTACGCATCCTCCCTCGCCATATACCGCAATAATCAATAACGAAAACAATCTTTAAAAAGCATATTGGTATCGATTATGAAATGACATTTATACTCCAACTGAAAACTCGACTAAAATTAACATATTTTGTGTCATTTAAACTTTTAAAGCTTACAGCATGTAGGCCTAGATGAGTGAACTTGGGAATTTGATCATCCACGGCGTTACACACAAAAAAGCGGAATGCCTCTGACAGTAACTGTCGGAACAATTGTCTATACTATCAATCAATACAACAATCAAAACATGTTTTTATTTTATAACATTAATTTTTGTTTCAATATCTTATACGTATATATTAGGGCACAGCTGGTCTAGGGTTTGCGCCGTAATGTTTCCAGCCCACCTCGACATGCAGGATCGATGACTCAATATGCTTGATTTTATCAGAATAAGCTTACTTGGGTTTGCAAACTTAAATGTCTGTAAATATCAGTGAACCTTCTAGTTGACCCTATGTTTATATATAGTACTATAGTTTAATCAGTTCCAAATTGGCAAGAAACATGCAGATATTTTTTTTATCTCTCCTCGCGCAAAAATAATTCAAGTTAAGAGATGTTGGCATACGTACACAGGCGTTACACATTTGATGCACGATATTATTATTATGCCAGTGGCGTAGCTCAGGGGGGGGGGGGGGGGGGGCAGGGGGGCAAATGCCCCCCCTGACGGAAAAAAGCCATTTGTGCCCCCGCCCCCCACCCCCTCGAAAAAAATGTGGGGCAACCTTTTACGAAAATTTCAGAAATCTTGCCCCCCTTGAAAAAAATCCTAGCTACGCCACTGTATTATGCGCTCTACGCTCCCCTTTAATGAGCTGCTGTAAGGCTCGACAATTGGAACTGAACTATAGCAAATTACAATTACATAACAAATGCGTAACAAACTGAAACTATAAACCGGTCGAAGTTAAAGCTTACGGCCATACTATTCAAAATGTCACAATTTAATCAAGAAAATCACTAAATAATGGTTAGTTTAACGCCGAAGGAACTGTGAAGTTAAAATAATAAATGAATACATTTTTGTTGTCAACCTAAGGACCCTCTATTGGTGTTTGTATTTCACAGCCTATGAACTTATTATTTGAAATTTAAAAAGAACCAGACAGGCGCAGGCCGAAATCATACGTGGCATTCTGAAAATGTTTTCTGTTTGTGCAATTGTGCGTATCAACTATCTGTTTCGCAGGTCACGCCGCCGACAAGTTCAAACGCAACCACTGTGACATTTTATGGAATGACACTTAATGCTGCAATGCTAACACTTGTATTATTAATCTAAGGCAAATGATATTTTAAGTTTTCATTATTATAAATTGCTACTTTCTATATTTGTGGTCGAACAATTTAACCTTATTCAAAATTATCCATCAAACGATTTCATTTCCCCCAATATATCACCGGAATTAATTTAGTAGGTTTTAATGCAGAATTTCTGATTAACGCTTGTAGCATGTATAAATAGATAGTGCAGTACTTAAATTGTTACATATAACGCTCAGTGCATCCGTATACAATGTATTAACGACTGCATACGAACGTGCCACACCGCCGCTGTGCTGGTAGCTGATACGATACATTCAATATACCATTTGTATACTGGTGTGCCTACCAAGCTTGTCTTTTACTACCACATTTGCATTTCGAGTGCTATGTGATCATGTACACGTTGTAATGTACTACTGTAATCATGATGGCAGATTTAGAACCCATGGTGGACGTGGCGACACCTACAACCATATTGCCCGTGACGACATCAACGTCAGACCCGGTGGTCACAGCGATCGCAGAGCAGGTGTCAAGCACGTCACGGTTAACCACAACAGTGACGTCCAGCGAACCAGTGACCACTAAGACCACTGTGCCGGTGGTGCGGGATCAGGAAAGTGGTCCTACGGTCGTTCCATATGTCTCCCCGGACACAACGCTTGGGAATGGCGATATGAATAGGATCTTTGTGGTAGAAACTATCAAGGATCGACGAATGCGGAAGGTTTGTGTTATTGCCAAAGATTGATAAAATATTATATAATGTATCACATCTGCACATTAGCAATACGGAAATTGATTTATTACGGACCCGGGAACCGCACTCTCACAAGGGACCGTTAATTATTTTCACCGGAAAGGGGGGGGGGGGGGGGGGGGGGGGGGGAAGAAAACAGGGGGGAGGGGTCACATGGCTTTGACTTGACGGAGGGGGGGGGGGGGGGGGAGAAAACAGGGGGGTCACACGGTTTTGACTTGACACATTTTGACTTGACAAAAAGGGTTCACACATTTTTTTTCCTAATCAAGAGCTGGTCATACCGGCTGTTTTTTTACCATTCAAAACGATACAAATCCAACAGCTTCCGGGGGGCTATATAGTCGGTATATGCCCCCCCCCCCCCCCCCAACACCACAAAATACTTCACACGCAACTGCCCATTCGTCATTTCAAGCTCACTCATATTGTCATCCCAATTAATACAAAATGTTGACTTTTATTGTCAACCTTACCTAACATTTTGAAATTGTTCTGATGAATTGTGTTCCCCCCTCTCGCGTGCTCTCCTAAAATGTGTTTCCACAGCGTAAAAACTTGTACGCAGGGGGAGGGGGGGGGGGGGGGGCGGCGGTGACTTGTGCGTGTTCGTGAGGTGCGTGTTAAAATTAATTGTTGATTGAGAATTACTTGTGTATAGACCATGTCACCTCATTGTTGATCAACAATGCTAATTGTTAAGTACCCGGATCCATTCCATGCATAGGTGGAACATGCATTGACTTTTGCATCCACTGCTGTCGTTCATATGTCGTTACAGATGACTGGTTTGGTTAACAGGTTAAAGGGTATGGTTTAGACAAGCTTTTGTTTACTTGTCTGCTTTGACATAGTAGGTGATATCATGCATTTGGGTAGGAGGAGCGGGGAGGGGGGGGGGGGGGGGAGGTCATACGATATGTTGTAGCATTCGAGGGGGTCCTACGGTTTTGTGAAGTTGTGAGGCGGGGGGGGGGGGGCATACACGTTTTGTCGACTGTGCGCTGTTTGCTCCTGGCCCCCCCCCCCCCCCTCCCCTCACGGTGGATATATATAATATAATAGTGCACTCAAGCACTTTGTTACAATAATAACAACAACAATAATAATAGCAGTCCTTATAATATAGCGCTGTTCCAAAAATTATCAAAGAAAATAGGGGTAGGGGTCTTTTGGTGAAAACCAGTAAAAGTGTGGCCTTTTGCCGATAATTGACCAGAAAAGAAAGATAACATATTCGGGTGACACGGTAAAAGAAAGAATCTTTGGTAACAGTCATGACACCTTGAAAAGTAGCAGTTTAGCAGCTCATGGAAAGATTATTATTAATTATTAATATTAATTAATATTATTAATTAATATAGAAATGACAAAAAGGGAGTTCTTTTGGTGACAGCAAGAATTGGTGGTGGTATTTTTAACGGCAAGCATAAAAGCCATCTACGATTTACAGTGTTCGTTCTTAACCCTGTTGAATAGAAAGCTGGTTTTATCACAAATATTTGAGGGTGCGGGGTGTTACGGTTCGTAAGCAATTGCCACTGCCTGTCTATTTTGTTATAATTCCGGTTACTGTTATTAGTCACAGCGGTTATTAGTGATGCAACAAGCATTTTTTATCTATACATGGAGTGGGAAATGTTAAATCCCTGTCAGGTGACACGTGTGTTTAACACTTTCCACGCGGCTATAGTTTTACCATATTACTATAAAACAGATTTTTAAGAAACCTTTTCAAACTTTCAATGTCTTATCTCATGAATTACTGAACCAATACTAGGCATGTTCGTAATTATTTTAATGCAGTTCTCATGGTGATTCCAAATATAGTTATAAATTCAGTAACTATGACATTTTTGAAACATTTTGTGAAATTTTGGAACTGTTATCTGCAGACGACTGCCGCGTAGAAAGGGTTAAGAGTCTATTGTTATAAAAGGCTTAATAGTGGATGTGGTGAAACAATGGAAAGGTTAAAGGCCATTCCGTGCTTGATCCGTGTTATCAGTGAACACGACACGTACATGGAGACCACCATCCTCATAGTATTAACCCTATAAACTCTACTACACCACACGACAACTGTGTGGTTGGTCTCTTTGTATATATAACCCGGCATTGAAGTTTTTCGGCGAAAAAATGGACCTAGGCTATATACTTGGCGAAGTATACTGAGCCAAGTAGCCTTGATAGACGTGGTGTAGTGGAAAGTCAGTCGGCCCGTGTGCTGGAGGTCCGTGGTTCAAATCCCAAGGCCGGAGTCACTTTTGGGGTCACATTTGTCCGCGGGAAAAAAATCTGAAAAAAGCGGCTCAAGTTAGGGTTATAGGGGGATGTTCCTATCATTTTTGTTGTTGCACTAAGCATTGCAGCAACATATCGATTAATTCCTACAAACTGATTCAGAGAATGTTTCTCCTGTCATTTATCATGTTAAAGTTGCGTTCATATTCCCGTCGCTAAGCATCAGCCGACGTTGGCGGATTACATTGTTTCAACTCGCGCGCGCACCGGGCGACTCGCCCACTTTGGAAAAACCAACTGAAAAAACCTTACCCGACCGACTCATTTGTTTTCGAATTTTTTTCGAATTAAATTTCTAAATGTTGAGAATTTCTTTTAATTCGAAAATTGATGAAATTATGTTCATGAAAATGTTTGAAGAGAAAAACCCAAACACGCCCGTCCGACCGACCCTACACCTGAGCCATCCGTTTGCCCGTATAACAGCCTAGGGTTTATTTGTATTCGTCGCCATGGTAAAGTACTATTCGGATTTTTAAATGACCGTTACTTTATTTGAAAAGCAATTTAATATGTTTCAGTTGTCGTTAATAAATATATGAGGCCGAACGTACGCGTGAATTACATCGAAAAAGCCGCACTTATATGTCTGACTGTTTAGACTGTTTTCCTCTATGGATATTTGATCACACTGATCGGTTTGTTGTGATGGTGAATGAAACACTTTGTTGATATGGATATATTCAGATATTACTTAGAGAATAATGACTGCGTAACAACTGTTTTCGTAAATTTGCTTTAAAATCAGAGGTTTTTGTTCTGGTCTGAATTGTCCCGAAGGGGCGCAGCCCCCGAGGGACAATTCCGAATTTCAAAACAAATTCACGAAGACAGTTGTTAAACAGTCATTATTCTCATTCATTACTGAAAAAGATGCATATTTATACAAATCGTTGATTTGTACCGATATAATCTTGCTAATAATTAATTATCTTTTTATTCATTTTGTCCACCCCTTCTTAGTTATTGAAACAGTCCAGGTCGGATCATCCCCTCATTAACATTTTTATCATTCAACCATTCAGAAATAAGCTTTAATCGTGTTTCCTCATAACTCATTGAATATTCAGTTTAGGGGCGTGAGGCTTTAATTTGATCGGTCGGTCATTGAACAAAACAATCGAACACTTTGGTGCAGTACTGTCGGGCAATTATTAGTAACCTATACGCTCGGCGTGCGCGTTCTTATCTAACGATTAATTTTATTGGAACGCACATGGTACACAGCTATCGGAATTATTTAAGTAATGAATAGTATAGTAGATTCATAAACTTTGGCCGATTTACCATTTCAGTATAGTCAGGGCAAATTTCCTAAAACGGCAACCTATCGAATCTGGCAGCATACTGCCGGATCCGGCAATATTGCTTTTTTTGCCATTGGTTATTTTTGTGAATTGAGAACCTACTTCTGTATGTTCAGTAAGGTGGTTTCATAATTTTGCTTTAAAACATATAAAACCTCACTGTCAAAATTTATGAGCTTTGGTCAAAACTTAAGGAATTATTTTCTCATCATGATTCAATAACTAATTTGATCACCCAACTTAAAATAAAGACGCTAGAGGCAAAAAACGACTTAATTTTGCGATCTATTTAATTTCGCGAACATATTGCTGGCTCAAAGACACGAAAATAAATACCACAAATTTTGCAATTTAAGTGGTTACCATTTTGACTTAATTAAATTATGAAACCACTTACTGAACATACAGAAGTAGGTTCTTAATTCACAAAAATAACCAATGGCAAAAAAAAGCAATATTGCAGGATCCGGCAGTATGCTGCCAGATTCGATAGGTTGCCGTTTTTTGGAAATTTGCCCTGACTGGTATAGATGGCATGATATTAGGTAATATCTTCCAATTCCAATTGAGGGGGAGCCGGAGGGGGAGGCAGTGATTTGACATCTTTAAATCTGATCATTGGCACAAATGGATGTTAGCTACCCCCGGTAGCTACCCTGCATGCAGTGTATTGAATCACATCGTAGGTAGTTCATATCCAGAATAGTGACAACGTTTTGCTTGGGTAGTTTAAATTCATTCATGGATGGATGCATGACTATTTGGGGATGTGTTGCGTCAACCCTTTGAAGTTCAATATATCGCAGCGACACCAATAGCATCTAAACGGTGCCAATATCGTGTTGAATGGTCCATTGTGGTTCCTCTTACATTTTAATGGAATAGGTCCAAACCAATAACCGATCGACCAATGTTTATGAATCTACTAGTGCCCGTCCGGTTGAAGCGATTTGTTTTGAATCAAACTGTAGAATTTAAAGTTCAATGTGTTTTGTTTACATAATGAGTGAGTACACACTCTGACAATGAACTCATCCGAAATTATTTATAGATACTTGTAAAAATATTTAAGTAAGTGTCGGATATGAATTAAAATAATGATTAAAACATAATATTGATCCAACTAATAAACCGTTTAGATTATTGTGTCATATTTAATGTGAGAGTGGTAAGCGTTGAATAGCACATTAACGAATAACCATTTTGGTAAACTGAAACTCATATCACATGTTTTATGTGACTATTATGAACTATCCCGGGAGTGTACCAGATTTGATAAATAATAATAAATCATAC
The DNA here is from genome assembly GCA_035610835.1 of Ophiura sarsii. Lineage (NCBI taxonomy): Eukaryota > Metazoa > Echinodermata > Ophiuroidea > Amphilepidida > Ophiuridae > Ophiura > Ophiura sarsii. The sequence goes on from CM069444.1 coordinate 51,580,543, forward strand.
ATAAAATAATTTTTGTTTTACATGCAGGGTAATCCGGAATATTTGGTGAAATGGCGTGACTGGTCTAACAAGTAAGAGTAATAGGCTATATCTTGCTAGACGTCCCGTACGGAATAAACCGTGTACTCCTACAACATATTTTAATTGTTGTGAGCATGCGCACATCAGTTACGGGACGTTTAGCAAGACATTGCCGAGTAATAAACACCGCAAGAAAGAAAGTCCACACCCAAAAGAGAGACCACTATATTTGTTTGTTTGTTTGTTTGTTTGTTTGTTTGTTTACACGGTCGGTCCGTACAGACACACGCTTGGGTCCTGAAGGGACCAGACTCAAGCAAATTGCTAGAATCTGATTGTCTTATAGGGCGCTTGCATAGAGGGAAGGTCACTAGTTCAAATCATCCTTCACAACTTATGCAAATGCATAGAGTACAAATACCAATCACCTGATAAACTATTACTGAATAAAGTGATTGGTATTGTACTCTGGATTTGCATAGGTCGTGGATGGAGGAGGATTTAACTTCCATGCAAGTGCCCTATAGTCATGGAATTGATACTTCTCTTCGAAGCAATTTGTAAGCTACATTTTAATACCAGATTTACTACCAAAGTTTTCAATTGTCCAATATTTAAAACGATGCCGTTTCAAACAAGGAGGTAACTAAAGGCCTGTCACAATGTTGCGAATAGAGCTAACATGTGCCCGACGCCTTTGGAAATGTTGGTGTACGTCGCCGATCGTATATGACCGAACAGCTGACGACTAAGCAACCTACACCCCTACACCCAACATGCGCGAAACGTGAACCACGCAGCGAATGCTACATAGCGTAATTGATCACTACGTTGTCACCCGTTCAAAATGTTGAACATGCTCTACAAAATTCCTAAACCCCAGCGCACCTCTGCGGACCTCTAGCGAACCGCTAACATGGCTAACGAATACCAGTGGCGTAGCCAGGTTACTCATATTGGGGGGGGGGGGCGGGATATTAAAATGAAGCGACCAGATTTTTTTGAGGGAAGACACGCGCGCGTAGCGCGCGAATTTTTTTGACTTTACACCTATTTTTGGCACGATTGAGGTACATTTTGGCTCTAAACAAGCTTGTACCAACGAATATTTCTTTAGGTTACTGTTATGCGCGCGTAGCGTGCGAAATTTTTTCATATGTGTACTTTTGACCATCATAATTCCATGATTTTTCTGGTCAAATGAACCGACAGTGCCAATCTCAACCGACACGACGTCAATATTGGTGGGGGGGCGATCGCCCCCCTCGCCCCCCCTCTGGCTACGCCACTGACGAATACAACGTATGCCAAATATGTCACGAACGAATGACAACTTACACCCACATTTTGGACCCTAGCGAACCGCTAACATGGCTAACGAATACAACGTATGCCAAAGTCACGAACGAATGACAACTTACACGAGCGTACACCCAAATTTCCAAAACGTCGGGCACGCGTTAGCTCTATTATTCGCAACAGTGTGACAGGGCCTTTATTCACGCTAATGCATACACGCCGACACACTGGACTAGAGGTTATCCGTGTTGCCAGGCGGAACGGGCAGCAAACAGGATTCGCACCCAGCCTATATTTACATTCAATAGAGTTGGTGCATGACGTCCAGTTCATGGCATGAATTGTGCTATAGACCATTTCAAATCCGAAAATATACGATCGGTTCCGAATGCTTCCGATTAGCCGAGTGATTTGACGCTCGGTTACATGACCTGTCAGCTCACAGGTCCGATGTCCATGTGCCGGAGAAAAACAAACGCCAGTTTTTCACCCGTCTGCCCGTGTGGTAGATTGCGCTGGTGTTGGTGATAGTGTATCCCTCACAAAGTTGATGTTGCGGCATTTCAGTAACAAAAACGGTGAGATGAAAGAGATTTGGGGTAATATTTTTACTTTTTACTGTCTGCTCGATACATTTGGAATTTGTCCGTCAACGCCATTGTTGATAAAAAAAACAAAATAGTCTCGTTCCACGTTTTACTTCTCATGTGTGCACGCGTGTATGTAAACATAGTAAATCACTAGGCGGACAACCAACTAGGACAATGCTGTGAATGCGATCAACTGTTGCGAAGAACACACAACGCACCTACTCCACGTGACCTGTTTTTCCGAAGATTTCCGATCTCAATTTGAAATGGTCTATATACCATGGCAGGTAGCCTCTACTACCTGCCATATACAAATACATTAATATATATTATCATGAAACATCTTCTTTCTGAAAATCGTAAACAATGTTTAATAATTCCTGACAAGATGGCTTCCGATCCATTACGTAGATAACCTCTATTGCCAACGCTCTCATCATCATGCGTTGCCTAAAGTATTAAGGAGGGTGTGGACTCTCAGGTACAGCCTCCGTAAAACTGCCGTAACTTCTTCAATATTCATTTAATCTTTATAAACGTACAGTTTTTTTGCAGACAAGGGTTCAATGAATCCAACCATGATAATGAAATTGACCATTTTGGAAAAAAAATATAAAAAACACGTTTTTTTGGCCTATTTTAGGTTTGGAAAAGATAACTCAAAATATATTTTGTTAAATTTTCTCATACTAGTTTTATGATAATCCTGATAACATTCCCCAGGAGCGTTTTTTTTAAAAATATTTTATTTATTTTTTGAGTTATAGCCCAAAAGGTGCCCAAAAATGATTTCATGATTTTGGCGGTACATTTTTTTAACGTTTTTTGGCACTTTTTGGTCTGTAACTCAAAAAATACAAAAAGACATTCAAAAAATAAATTTGCTTTTCCAAACCTAAAATAGGTCAAAAAACGTGTTTTTTATAATTTATTCCAAAATGGTCAATTTCATTATCATGGTTGGATTCATTTAACCCTTTTCTGCAAAAAACTGTATACGTTTATAAAGATTAAATGAATATTGAAGAAGTTACGGCAGTTTTACGGAGACTGTACCTGAGAGTCCACAGCCCCCTTAACAGCGATGTCTAGGGTATCTTTGCATGCATGAGTGCATTGTTTGGTGCGTAATCATGACATTAACCATGTGGAATACCATCATTTTAACACAAAGGGTCACAGGTCACTAATAGGTATATCAAATGAGGTGGGATCGTTTCAAAAAACCCTTAAAATCGTGATACGTGTCTCTATTTTAAATAGAAGTTGTCAAAAAAACATAACATTTTTGGTATCATATTAAAGACAATTTATCCAGCTACCGAATAAAAAAAGAATTAAAGCCACATTTTTAGCAACAGTGAAGTTATCAATCTAAACGTCGAGTGAGTCAAGGGTGGGAGCGGTGGATGAGGAGCCGGTGGATGAGGCGCCCATAGGTTTCTACACAAAATAGTGGAAAACTAGAACTTTTGAAATTGATGCCATTTTAAAATTATACATAGGAAAGTTTTCAAACTTCTCATATGTGTTAATAACATGTGCCTGCTACTATGAATAATAATATTGAATTGTTATCTAGACATTCTTTACTAGAATATGATGTTCAATTCAGGGAGTGTTTTAATGTAAAAAACACACAGTTTTATTCATTTTATTGATTAAACAATGGCCAAATCGCAGTCTCTCTATTTCATTTGTGTGACTCTTCGGTCCTTTTCTACCCTGGGTAGTAAAACATTTAACTAAAAAAGCCAGAAGTGTTTCTTCACAGAATTGTTCATAGATTTATGAAAATTTTGCTATTTAGACCTATTTTGGACCACCCTGTATTTAAAATAAAAGGAACTTTAACGATATTCGTGTAGTTCATTTTGCAAAGGTTGCTGAATCATTCATCACAGACTGGTTGATTAATGACATTGATTCTGTGATAGATGATGGGCAGTTTGGGAATCGCAAAGGAAGGTCTACCTCACACTATTTAGTAAAGCTTGTTGATAACATCTTAAAACATGCTGACAAACCAAAGTCAATATCTCGTATAATAATCACGGACTTCAGCAAGGCTTTCGACAGGGTAGACCATAACATAGCGATCCCCAAGCTGCTCAAAATGGGAGCCAGACCAGGGGTCATACCCTGGATATGTAGTTTCTTATCTAACAGAGTCCAGTGTGTCAGATACCATAACACTTTGTCTGATTGGAGTGAACTCTCAGGTGGGGTCCCACAGGGCACGTTGAATGGTCCAACAATCTTTATGGCCTTAGCTAATGATGCTGCCAGAGTGGAGGAGCCAAATAAACTCGCTTTGAAATATGTTGATGATTTAACTATTGTAGAAAATGTGTTTGGAAAACAAATTTCCACCATCCAACATGATTTGGATAAATTTGAACAATGGGCTACAGAGAATCATATGAATTTAAACCCGACCAAATGCATGTTTATGGATGTCACCTTTGCGATGGATCCACCGATACTTACCCCCCTCCGTTTGTATGATCAAAACCTTCATTGCACTGACACGGTGAAGATTCTGGGCATAAAAATTGCTAAAGATCTGAAATGGAACACCCACATTGGTGACATTACGAAACGTGCAAGTGGACGGCTATTTATGCTTAACATCCTAAAACGGCATGGGCTAAGTGTTAAAGACCTGGTAACAATCTATGTTGGTTTTGTTCGCCCCCTTCTTGAGTATGCTCTACCAGTATGGCATCCTGGTCTGACAGAAAATCTCCACTATGATTTGGAGCGTATTCAGAAGAGGGCGTGTAGAATCATCTTAGGTTTTAACTACATAGGCTATCAGGATGCCTTAATAACATGTGCTATTCCGGAACTCAGGAACCGTAGAGACCAACTTTGTTTAAACTTTGCTAAATCCCTTTTAAAATCTAATGAATTCCGTGGTTGGTTACCAAAATCTAGAGATGAACAAGTGCATAATATGACTCTCCGTAGTGCTCACAAAATAACTGTTCCTAAAACACGTACCCTGCGTTACGCTCGTAGCTCAATTCCATACATGGTCAAACTCTTAAATCATACATTATAGTTCTGTTTCCAATAGGGGGTGGGTTGTTGTGTTTTGCATGCTTTGTTATTTCTATGAATATATTGTTTCTATTTTTCTATATATTACATATTGTAAATATTGTTGTAATTCAGCATTTTGCTGCGATAATGATATGTTTATTAAACCTTGAATTGAATTGATTGATAACTATTTTCTTTTAAATTAAATAGTCCATGCTAACTTAATTTCATAGAATATTATATACAAACCTTCATTTTATGCATTATTTCATCATAATTTTAGACACCCTGTACTTTTCCTGTGAACATTTTGGACACGTGATTTTTAGCAAATTTGGTAGCACCTTCTGCGGTTGGTCTGATTTTGGTGACTATCTTCAGCTAAACCCTAATTGTACAAACTATCAAAATATTTTGTGAGGAGCAAAAACGATCAACTTTTTTATGTTCCACCCTATACAAATTTTACACACCCTGTATAATTTGATTCTTTTTTGCAAAAATTAAAAATCTTGAATCATCAGCTTTTCAACGATATATAGTTTGTGGGTCATTAAGTATGTAAAACTTAAGTTTTGTCCCGTTTAATCAGATTTGGTGCATTCCTCAACATTATTAGAAGTGAAACATTTTTTTGGACCAGTTTGTGACTTCTGACCAAAGGTCTTTATCAATTATATTGTCATAAACGATGATAAGATTTCAAGTTTCCACCTCTCAAAGTGTCGACTATCTTTTTTGACATCTTTAGTTAATTTCATAATATTACTACGATTAGAGTCGTGAAAATGTTAACTTCAATATGGTAAGTTATATTCAATTTAAAATGGGTTTATAGTAGGCTTCAATATCCATGCCGGGGATAACTTGAAGAACAGCCCTTCTCAGTCCCACCATTCTCACTCAATTCTATCATGCTATCGTGAGATCTGCGTCACGAACACTTCTCCGCGATGGAAAAACCCAGCAAGACCTTAACATATGGGAGGGTTTTTTCTGTATTTGCACCCAAGCTGTGGAATGCACTCCCGGACAACATCAGGACATTACCAACAGTGACTAAATTCAAGTCAGGAGTTAAGACTCATCTATTTAAAACTGCCTATGGTCATGTTTTTTATACTGGGTACCCAAAAAAGGTGGATCTGTTACATTTGCACTACATATTATTACTTTGCATGCATATATTTTGGCTATTCTTTATCACACATACTCCAATTTGGTCTTATTTTGATGAGAAAGTATTTGGCCTTTATTTTAAAAAGAAAAATATAAACTACCATGGTTCTGTTAATTACAATAGTTCGATAAACCTAATTAGTCAGGGGTGGAAGAGTATGTGGAGGAGGAGTATGCGGAGGAGGAGGAGTGCATAGTTGAACAAGTATGGTGCAATATACATTGGGCAAACATAAAATGCACTGGTTTCACTCTTGGTATAATTCTATATTGAAAACATAACATTATTGAAGCATATTTGAATTAAAAATATAATTAGTTAATTAAGGAATCATTAATTAGCATTAAATAAGAAGCTCAAAAAATTGTTAAGAAACGTAAGTTGGTCGCAGTTTGCGAATGTATGCAAACATTTGCCTGCACCAAACTGTCCATTTTAAAAGTATAGAAAGGTTGAGGTACCCTTTTGAATAAATAAATTTAACTAGGCCTATTTAATTAAAAATTAAAAGAAGATATGTAATTAACCTCATGTATTCTGTATTGTCTGGATGTTAATTAGCACATTTTGTTAAATGCGTTTGTGTGGTGTTATTACTTGTTTTTAACTGTGTTACCAAATAAGTAAAAGACTGCTGGTTTTCATCAAGCTTGTAAAACTCAGGAGAATTATTTTAAAATTCTTAGGAATGCAACTGACCTGACCTAGTATAGGATGACCAGCATAAGCAGTTTGTCAATCAACATTGGATCACCCTATATGTTGAATACAACTTAAAACATTTTATAATTCAATCTTAAATCAGACTCTTGAAATTTGAATACTGGGTTCAAACATGGAAACTAACCTAATTTGTTCATTTGAATGTGCTTTGCACATCATGAAGGTGCAAGAAGGATGAACGCAATTAATTGTATGCCACTAAACATGTGCCATTGGGAAAATTTGAGTCACCCTGTAATTAAAGGGCCCCTTTTTATTGAACATTATTTGAAACTCATACCACTTTAAGCATTTGCCACTTCAAATTGGAATGTAAAATCATGTTTCAGATGCAATTTTAAATTAATTCAATTTAATGATTTGTGGATAATCATGTATACCTAAATTATGTTTTAAACACCCTATATGTTTAAAATTAACAACTTTACATAAGAAAAGGGTGACTTTCAAAATCAATCAATGTTCATGTACATGTAATTGATGCATTTTTATTTGAAATCTACTTGAATTTTGTTAAAATACTAGTCTCTGTATGTATGTAGTAATAGAACCCTGTATGTAGAATTTCAGATTCATAATGAAATTTAATTTGCATATGTCTGGATGGGTATTTTATTAAACTACTTTAAATCTGTACTGAACTTTTCTCTCATCACTTCATATACATAGTGGAAGTAATTATTGAAACCCTTCTTTTTTAGAAGATTTTGCTTGTTACACCCTGTACGATTTCGGGCCATCCTGTATAATCAACTTGATTGTATGCTATTTGCATCCGTTACAGTATATGCTTTCAGAATATGTATACTTTTACCAACTTTAAATGTAAACTTTTTCAGATATAATGCATTAACTGAAAAAGGAACCTAATTTGTGGAAAAAGGGACATTTAACACAAATTGTACCCAGTATAAAAAACATGACCCTATGGCATCTGATTTTTTAGTCATGTACTATAATATGCTTCAGTTGTGTTTTTAAAAAAATATCTATTTGTGTTTTAATACTTGTATATTGACGCTCTGCTATTAATGCATTTTATTGTTTTAATACACACATATCAACGTAATTATATATTGTCATTTTAGTGTACTATTATATTGCAAATTTGCTCGTTTACTTCTAGCCACCTGCTGGCAGTTGGGTTTTAATCTTTAGCTGTCTAAATTTATGTGTTTTTACATAGTTTTAAAATTGGTCTTTAGTAGTTTGTTAGTTGTACAGCGCATATACCACTTGTTTAATGCGCTTTATAAATGATTATTATTATTATTATTATTATTACAGTCATCACTTAATGTTTAAAACCATGAAAACTGTGTAAATCCCTTTAGAATGATGAAAGGAGGGGGGTAGAAAGGTTGCTTATTTTCAGTCGATTACTTTTGAACACTGAACACTGGCTATTCACCTAATGTGCCTAATGCGATAGAATTGCCTAGAGTGCAAACCATACTAAACGGCACAACACCGTAGGGTATTAATGTAAATACATGTAATGTATGTTCATAAGCATGATAAGACATTCTTCCCCACCCATCTTTTCTGCGTGCTATTGTGTATACAAATCAAAAAAATCAAAAAAATCTTGTGCGTCTAGAGTCGCACAAAATACACAGAGGAATTCTTTAACATGTTCGGACATGTAAAAAACAACCTAAGAGTTTAAAGATGTTTGTACAAAAAGCATTTAAGATGGTAGTAGATCTTGTAATGTTAATAAAACCTTAAAGGAGTGTTTAGATACATCGTAAAATTAAATGCGATAATCTTGACATTCTGGATTTTGCAAGTGTTATAACTTTATGCATGACTGTTTTTTTTGGTTATGCATTAACTATATATTATGCCAAATTTAATTGAGCTATTGCTATCATTTATTTCAATTTAGAAAAAATACCGTGTTAGCAAAGGGAACTAAAATCACCCTAATGTTTCCCATCATGTTTATCAGAGTCAATCTATGCATTTTAGTGTCATTACTTCACTTAAACATAGTCTTACGATAAGTCTTTCCTTCGGCAAAAAAAGGTCTGTCTCACTTACATTTGGGAAAATAGCTATGCGATATGCGATTTAAAAAATATATATTTAGGAAAAAAATAGCTATGGTAAAAGCGGAAATCCTTCTCCCTTTTTGCATTGTGTTTTGGCCCATTTTTCTTTTCTCTCTTTTGGGGAGACAATTCTATTTCAATTTCTTTTGGACGACTAAAAAAGAAAGAAGAAAAAAAACGCCCAAAATCTAGCTCAATTTTTGGAATTTGTTTAAGACATTGAGGATTTTTTTAAAATTTTTAAAAATCCAAAATATTCGAGAAAATTAAAAAGAGATGTGACACTAGTTACGCTAGTCTCTGCCTCTATGATCATCACTATTGATTTGAGAGTTTACACGGTCGATATTGGATGTGCATGCTGTTTCGGAATACACACTTTAACAAAAGAAATATACCTTTACAATTTACGTCTACAAGAAAAGAATAAACGCTGTAATGACTTTTAAGTCATTTCAGCGCTTATTCTTTTCTTTAAAAACGTTTCCTAATGTAAAATACATGATATTAAAGGTATATTATTAGGGGGGGGGTACCGCGCCATTTTGTCCCGAAGCAATGGTCATGACGTCATATTTTGGTCGATTTTCTGAACTTTTGTATTGGATTTACGTGCAAAATATATGCCCTTGGCAGCATACTTTCCCGGGTGTGTGGGTGCACTTTAAATTTCAGATGTTCTAAAATGGACGGATATCTAACCAATTTGATAAAAAACCACGATCCACACACCCCAGAATTGCAAAAAAAGCATAAAATAAGTCCACTTTTTTGTGCCTTTGAACATAGTGGCGGCCGGGATTGTAGAATTTAACACAGTGCATTAACCCATGACCCATGATATAAATAAATTATTTGCGATGAATTTTGGCAGTTAGCACGGTTAGTGTAGTGGATGGAAAGTCGACATGAGGAGCGAAAGGTTGTGGGTTCGAGCCCCATTAGGAGCACTTTTGTTTTATATGCTGGATTTACTTAGCATCATCTGTATGCGTGCCCACGCGGACACCACACTGCTGGCGTTCACCGTATCAGTTACGCCATTTTTTTCTCTCGAAAATGTCAACAAAAATTACCGTTCTTTTAAAAATAAGGATTATAATCAAATTACAAACACATTTTGTGCGAGAGCAACACACACATTTGGCAAAAATGGCACAATAAAAATCCGTTCGTTATAAATAAATGGACATGGTTAAATTATAAAACTATCACAAATACAGTCGTGGATCTCTGTGGCGTGCGTAGGTTGGCCATGTCGTTGGCAATCGGAAATCACGGGTTCGAATATTCCATTTATTTTTCTATTTTTTAAACTTGATGGTAGATTAATGTAACATCATTGTTATGTCAATTTTTATCAATTATAAATGCCGCCCATGCGTTTATAGTTTTCTTTTTATTTATTTATCTATCATAAATGTATCCTTGATTTATTTAACTTTGTAAAAATGCGTAAACAATTATATTATTGCTCGATAAATAGAGTGATTTAACTTGAGTTCAGTTTGATAATATGATAGCAAAACTTGTTGTAAAACCATTTTACTAGTGTGTCCAACAATTTCTCCTTTGCACACTTTGGTTATACATTCAGAGCCCATTCAGAGATGTCACTTTTAGCCTGTTATAGCTAAGCTCAATTATAAGCTAGTTTGCGACCGGGTTTGCGACCTCTATGATTTTAGGCTGGTAACACAATCCCACAGTGCATTTCGTTAAAACAGTGTAAATTATTTTTCCACGATACGTATCACGTGATAACCACGATCGATTTCGCAAAATATTGCAAAATGGCGCGGTACCCCAGCCCCCCTAGTATATTATGTGATCTTTCTAGGGAACGCCCTCAACATCGAAAAATAAATTGAAAGCAGATTTTCTTGCAGATTTATATTTCTGATCATAAATCGTACATACATTCCAAGTTACAGGGCGATACGATTCTTAATTACTTCAAAATCATGGTTTTAGAGTGAAAATAAACTGTCGGTACCGACAACTTATTTTACTCATATTCACTCTAAAACCATGATTTTGAGGTAATTAGGAATCGTATCACTCTGTAACTTGGAATGGATATACGATTTATGATCAGAAATGTAAATCTGCAAGAAAATCTACTTTCTAAAAAAAAATCATGAATAGAGGGCGCTCCCTGGAAAAGATCACATAATATGCCTTTAATGGTTACCAAAAGCAATTTGGTTGGGGTTTATAATTGCTTTTGTTTAAAGCGGTTTTTTATTACCCATTTAAACAAAGAGGTCATAAAATGAGTTGGGCCAGTTTCACCGTATTTTGAGCATTACAAATTTGTTTGTAGTAATTGAAATTTGTTGTTGTTTTTAACTTTTTTAACTTTTAGAAATAATTATTTATTATCTGATTATGCTTAGGAACGCACCATTAGATTTCCAGGGGGTAGGAAGTAGAACAAATTCCCCCTCTATGGAGGCCAAAACAAATACCCCCCCCCCCTGATGAGTAAAAAAAAAAAAATCTACCCCCATCCAACTCAACATGAATGAATACATTAAAAAAAAAAAATAGCCGCCTTTGGCGGCGCAAAAAATAAGAAATTCACCACTTACGGCGGCCAAAAAACCCAATTTCACCCCCAAACCCAACTTCCTACCCCTGCCCCCTGAAAATCTAATGGTGCGCCAAATCTTTTGAACGGCAACATTGCCCACCCGCTGAACAGGGGTGTGATGCTTTGATCCATTCTTCGACTTTGCCATTGATGTTGTCACTTTTAGGTCATAAATCGGCATAAGTGGTGGTTTTGCGACTACTTAACATTATTGGGCACATCTCTGTCATTAATTTACATCACCGATTTGAAAGAAACAAAGTTTATTGTTTAGTGAAACAATAATGAAATGAGAAATATTTGAAAAAGGGTTTTTACAATAGAGCAGTTACACGCAGGACATCATTTATAATACAACTTTGATTTCACCATTATACCATGATTACTCAGTTCTCATTCGGATAAAGCTATTGAACAATAACGAGGGATTTTTAATAATAATTTGTTTCATGGTATGCTGCACATCACATGGCACATGCGTTTTATTACAAATGTTCGCATGGTGGTTATTGACATACCTGGGGATACTATGAAAAGGGAATCTAACAAACCGTCGCTGTTCTGACATACCGGCACATGTGCCATTTTGGGCAAAATGAGTTAAGATGCATTTTATGATCTACAAATGAAACTCTTTATTCTCCCAAAAAATTGAGACAAAAAGGTAATTAATTAATGAGATACCGCACTAATTAGTGTGATATGCCAGGGTTTGAACATAATACCGGCATGAAAACCTCATTTTGTATTCTGACATACCGGCACATCACAATATTCTGCCATACACCACCGTGTAACTGCAGTTCTGATATACCGGCATATCACTGTATCACTGTTCTGACATACCGGCACATGACTTTATGACATAATTACTCCTAATTAATAATTGCAATTTGTTGTTGTAACATGCTCATAACAAACATAAGTATACATCTATTAGTGTTCTTTGACAATGATAGTGACATTTGATGTAAATGCTCTCTAACAAGTCTTTAAAATTTGGAAAATTTTCAAACACGATTTTCTCAAAACGCTGTTTTTCGTGATGTGCCGGTATGTCAGAACAGCGACGAATTATACGCTATGTATGAAAAAGTGTGCATGGATGGATAGTGAAACGGTCATTGACCATGTAGATTTTAATGTGCGCATTGAACCATAACATTGTTGTTTCGTATAAAAGTGATCTGATCTAGTTCATCTTCTGAAAAATTGAAAGTAATTAACTGAAAAATAAGCATAATATAACAAGTGTTGTAAGCTGATCCTTATTCTTCATTCAAATGGGATTTACATTAAAGGTAGATGACCCGATTTTCAACTTGATGTTTTCTATTTTACATGAAAGGTCATCCTTAAAATTGTTGCATTCCAAAGTTTGAGTTGCATAACTCCAATGGTTCTATTTTTAGAAGCGCAAGGTCAAAAGACATGTGCCCATTGAGTAGTACACAGACTGGCTGGTGGTTAACCACCTTTGGCAGTAATTCACCACATTTTAGCCTATAATTTCCAAATGAAACGTTTCTGGCCCCTAATATTTTACAGACATAATGAGAAAAATATGGGGAATCTTCTGATACCAAAATATCTTGATGTGAAAAAAAAAAATCATAACCCCCAAAAAATGATCGGGTCATATACCTTTAATATGGTTTAGACATTGAGATATGACAATTTGGGAAAAGTGTACCTAAGGTCCCAGATAGGCCCACTGATGGTATACCAGTATTGCACGATACTGGCACATTTGCCAGTGTCGTCCGATACTGGAACGTTTTTATGTTCCAGTATCGGACAATTACTGGTACACATGCTACAGTAGAATTTGTCTCAGTATTAAACGATACTGGTACGTAATTGTTTCTAATCGCACGATACTGGAACATTGGATGTGTCCCAGTATCGATTCGATACTGGAACACTAACTGTACACCAGTATCGAACGATACTGGGTGTTCCATTTTCGGACGATACTAGTACAGTCCAGAATCTGAGACCTAAAGTACAATTTTCCCCTGAACATCAACACATATCAACTAAAATGTCCAATTTATATGGCAAGGAAGCTAAAATGTTATTCAAATATTTCTTAAAGGAAGTGTCCCGCAAGCACAACATTGAGCATTATTTGTTAGAAAAATAATTATCGAGCCGTAATTACCTAATTATATTGAACAAAACACCATACTGGTCGCAAAAAAGAATAATAACTGCCATCACTCAACATGCAATTTTTAAAATTCGCGGCGATCGAAAGTCCCGGTGTCGATGACGTCATGGGTATCGGTGCTAAAATTTGCGCATGTGCATTGTATAACTATGACATCATCGACACTGGGACTTTCGATCGCCGCGAATTTTAAAAAGTGCATGTTGAGAGATTGCGGTTTTTATTTGTTTTTGTCATAAGTGTGGTGTTTTGGTCTAAATAATTACAAAAGTTGGGCTCGATTGTTACTTTTCTAACATATAATGCACACTTTTATGCTTGCGGGACACCTCCTTTAACAAAACTTAAGCAGAGATGCAACGGACTCCAAACTTATTTGTGAACCTGGAAAATATTTTCCGTCACAAATGTATGGAACGCCGTTTGTAAACATTTGAACAATCATAACTTGTGTGTGTATATGTAACATTTGTGTGTATATTATTGGTTGTGCACACACAAATTATGATTGTTCAAAGATTTACAAACGGCGTACCATGGAACGCCGTTTGTAAATATTTGAACGTTCAAAGATTTACAAACGGCGTACCATGGTACGCCGTTTGTAAATCTTTGAACAATGAAATCCGTTATGTTGCCATGTATACATCCTGAAAAGTAGATATCAACATGGTGAGATCCGTTATCTTGCCATATATACATCCTGAAAATTAGATGTTGACATGATGAGATAAGCTATCTTGCCATATAAACATCCTGAAAAGAAGATTTTGACATGGTGAGATCCGTTATCTTGCCATGAATACATACTGAAAATTAGTGTATACATCGTGAAAAGTAGATGTTGACATGGTAAGATCTGTTATCTTGCTATGTACAATTCCTGAATTGTAGATGTCGACATGGTGAAATCCGTTATGTTGCCATGTATACATCCTGAAAAGTAGATGTCAACATGGTGAGATCCGTTATCTTGCCATGTATACATCCTGAAAATTAGATGTTGTTATGATGAGATACGCTATCTTGCCATATAAACATCCTGAAAAGAAGATGTCGACATGGCGAGCTCCGTTATCTTGCCATGAATACATACTAAAAATTAGATGTTGACATGGTGAGATCCGTTATCTTGCCATATACACTTCCTGAAAATAGTTTTCGACATGGTGAGATCCATTATCTTGCCATATATACATCCTAAAAATTAGATGTTGACATGGTAAGATCTGTTATCTTGCCATGTATACATCCTGAAAAGTAGATGTTGACATAGTGAAATAGGTTATCTTGCTATGTACAATTCCTGAATTGTAGATGTCGACATGGTGAAATCCGTTATGTTGCCATGTATACATCCTGAAAAGTAGATGTCAACATGGTGAGATCCGCTTTCTAAGTGCCATCATTCTTGGTCACTTGGCCACATAATTTATCTCGCCATGTTAACATATTTCCAGTATTATGGCGACATAATTTGAGTGAATGTTGACATCATAACATATGACATCTCCACATGTAAGGAAGATGTTGACATGGTGAGATCCGTTATCTTGCCATATATACATCCTGAAAAGTAGATGTTGACATAGTGAGATATGTTATCTTGCTATGTGCAATTCCTGAAAAGTAGATGTCGACATGGTGAGATCCGTTATATTGCCATGTATACATCCTGAAAAGTAGATGTTGACATAGTGAGATCCGTTATGTCATCATGTATACATCCTGCGAAGTAGATGTTGACATGATGAGATCTGTTATCTTGCCATGTATACATCGTGTAAGGAAGATGTTGACATGGTGAGATCCGTTATCTTGCCATATATACATCCTGAAAAGTAGTTGTTGACATAGTGAAATAGGTTATCTTGCTATGTACAATTCCTGAATTGTAGATGTCGACATGGTGAAATCCGTTATGTTGCCATGTATACATCCTGAAAAGTAGATATCAACATGGTGAGATCCGTTATCTTGCCATATATACATCCTGAAAATTAGCTGCTAATTTTCAGGATGTATATATGGCAAGATAACGGATCTCACCATGTTGATATCTACTTTTCAGGATGTATACATGGCAACATAACGGATTTCACCATGTCGACATCTACAATTCAGGAATTGTACATAGCAAGATAACCTATTTCACTATGTCAACAACTACTTTTCAGGATGTATATATGGCAAGATAACGGATCTCACCATGTCAACATCTTCCTTACACGATGTATACATGGCAAGATAACAGATCTCATCATGTCAACATCTACTTCGCAGGATGTATACATGATGACATAACGGATCTCACTATGTCAACATCTACTTTTCAGGATGTATACATGGCAATATAACGGATCTCACCATGTCGACATCTACTTTTCAGGAATTGCACATAGCAAGATAACCTATTTCACTATGTCAACAACTACTTTTCAGGATGTATATATGGCAAGATAACGGATCTCACCATGTCAACATCTTCCTTACACGATGTATACATGGCAAGATAACAGATCTCATCATGTCAACATCTACTTCGCAGGATGTATACATGATGACATAACGGATCTCACTATGTCAACATCTACTTTTCAGGATGTATACATGGCAATATAACGGATCTCACCATGTCGACATCTACTTTTCAGGAATTGCACATAGCAAGATAACATATCTCACTATGTCAACATCTACTTTTCAGGATGTATATATGGCAAGATAACGGATCTCACCATGTCATCATCTTCCTTACATGTGGAGATGTCATATGTTATGATGTCAACATTCACTCAAATTATGTCGCCATAATACTGGAAATATGTTAACATGGCGAGATAAATTATGTTGCCAAGTGACCAAGAATGATGGCACTTAGAAAGCGGATCTCACCATGTGACATCTACTTTTCAGGATGTATACATGGCAACATAACGGATTTCACCATGTCGACATCTACAATTCAGGAATTGTACATAGCAAGATAACCTATTTCACTATGTCAACATCTACTTTTCAGGATGTATACATGGCAAGATAACAGATCTTACCATGTCAACATCTAATTTTTAGGATGTATATATGGCAAGATAATGGATCTCACCATGTCGAAAACTATTTTCAGGAAGTGTATATGGCAAGATAACGGATCTCACCATGTCAACATCTAATTTTTAGTATGTATTCATGGCAAGATAACGGAGCTCGCCATGTCGACATCTTCTTTTCAGGATGTTTATATGGCAAGATAGCGTATCTCATCATAACAACATCTAATTTTCAGGATGTATACATGGCAAGATAACGGATCTCACCATGTTGACATCTACTTTTCAGGATGTATACATGGCAACATAACGGATTTCACCATGTCGACATCTACAATTCAGGAATTGTACATAGCAAGATAACAGATCTTACCATGTCAACATCTACTTTTCACGATGTATACATGGCAAGATAACAGATCTCATCATGTCAACATTTACTTCACAGGATGTATACATGATGACACAACGGATCTCACCATGTCAACATCTAATTTTCAGTATGTATTCATGGCAAGATAACGGATCTCACCATGTCAAAATCTTCTTTTCAGGATGTTTATATGGCAAGATAGCTTATCTCATCATGTCAACATCTAATTTTCAGGATGTATATATGGCAAGATAACGGATCTCACCATGTTGATATCTACTTTTCAGGATGTATACATGGCAACATAACGGATTTCATTGTTCAAAGATTTACAAACGGCGTTCCATGGTACGCCGTTTGTAAATCTTTGAACAATCATAATTTGTGTGTGCACAACCAATAATATACACACAAATGTTACATATACACACACAAGTTATGATTGTTCAAATGTTTACAAACGGCGTTCCATACAAATGTGATTGAATCTCTTAGTGCAATTGATCAAGTGTCTTCAGGACATTTAATTCGTGCGACAATTAAATATGCTACAATACATTTTCTTTACTGTTAGATTTTGCAATTTTTTGCCACTTACATGTATGTGTACATATTGTTTCATTCAATATGCCAGTATCATAATTATTACAGATACATGCATTGCTAGTGAATACTCACTCCATTTTATCATACCAAACAGTCACGTCTTAACTATGTAAAACCCCTTAGAATGGTGAAAACAAGGGTTCAGCTTGTTAATTTTTAGGTCGACTACTTTCATATTTTTCAGAAGAAGAGCTAGATTAGATACGCTTTTTGTCCACAACAAAAATTCCATATTTCAACGCACAAATCAAGGTCAAGGGCCATTTTAATCCGTGATTTTTTTAAATTTATTCACCCAGTATGCATGGTATGGATATTGTAAGACATGTATTTTTCATTAACCACTGTCGAGATATTCGACTGTCTTGAACATGTTAAATAGACCGGTAAAATGTAAAATTCCAAACACACACCGTTACCATGGTAACGTGGCAAAATGAAGATGAATGGCGCCTATTTGGCGTAAACAACTATTCAATTTAAATAAAGCATTGTTTGTTATCTCGTGATTTTCTTTCCAAGACGAATGATGATTAGGCGACAAACAAAGAACACCCCCTGTTTTACGGGCGGACGAACCTGTCAAGTAGGGGTCGGTCGGTTGGGTTTTTTTACCTAAAATATCACCCAAAAATGCGTGAAAAAAAATCGGGACAAATGGGTTCTGACCACGCTCTATTCAAATCTTTGTATTTCAAAAAGTTTACATTGGATTGGTCTCCGAATTTAAAAGGAATAAACCATCCGTGCGTTGCATGAAACTGTGCGCTGTGCAGTATTCCTGGCATGGGGTTTATTCTCCGAAAGAACTTTTACAATAACTCGGACTTTAATAAAGAACATTTTGTTTTAATGTTTATGTAAATAATGAACTTGTATTATTGCAATATGACCAAGATAATTTTATTTACTGCCCAATTTTGTAATGAATGAATACAAATGCAAAACTATGATAAAGTCACGACAATGCGCAATTGCATGCAACACATCGGGAGGTTCCTTGAAAAGTGGGACAAATGGGTTTTGACCACGCTCTATTAAAATCTTTGTATATCAAGAAGTTTATATTGCATTGATCACAGAGTTTAACCAATTAAGGTCAGGCATATTTTGTTTAATATCCCTAAATATGACCTATCCATGTTTCCTACTTTTTCAGTTATAAGCTCGCAAACTTTTGAACCCAGTTTTTTTGGGACACACTGTAGTTCATTTGTGTAGATAGATACAAATATCGTGATAAAGTCTTCCAATTGTCGAACTCTTTTGTCGTACACACTGAATGGAAATCCTAAATATATAGAAATCAGTACAATGAGTTGAAAATGCCATTGGCATAACATGCTTGACTTATGACATGTATGATAGATAATAAGAACTTATTGACGTTGCAATATTGTTGCTATTTTCAGATTCAACACCTGGGAACCAGAGGAAAACATATTGGATCGTGAGCTATTGGATGTTTTCATGCAGAGGTAAAGAGAAAGGGAAAACCCCATATCAAACCAACATATGTTGTTGTAGTTAGGGTTTATTTGTGGATTTTGTGTGGGGGTGTGTGATGTGTGGGGGTGTTGTTGTTGTGGGGTGTGTTTGTTTTTTTGGGGGGGGGGGTAATTTTCGAAAAGTGTAAATATTTTCGATTTTTTTTCAAATAATTCATACTTAATCTGTCCCCGTACAACGCACCAAAATACACAAACTTGAATTAAGGACCGACCGATCGTTTGCTCAGATACCTTCACAATGATTTTTTTCCAATCTAAATTCCGATAGTAACACATTTCGGGATGAAATGTTGTCGGAAATCGGCAGCCCAATCGAAAAAATAGAGCCAAAAGCCACATGCCTGTGCCTGTGTATTAACCCTCTGAGCACTGCCTGCCTATTTAACAATATTTATGATTGGTTAATTTTAAGAAATACTCATTTGAATAACCAATTGAAATCCTGCTTCTGAAATATTTCATTCCAATCTTTACCTGGGATACAATTATTCTAACAATGTCTCTCATTGGTGCAATAAATGATGTATCCAACTTTCTGACCAATCGGCAGGTAGTTCTCAGGGGGTTTGGTCTATCGAAAAGCAGATAAATGGTCGTGTGTGATTTAACCCCGTGAGAACTAATGGTCCTTACCAAAGAAGATTTTAACGTCGCAGCCACAATGCACTGCGCCAACTCAAGATTGTTCCCCACGATGCATTTGGATCAATACGACCGATATATCAGTGACCTCTGTGTTCCGAGATATCAATATCATGGTTTGCTGACACGCATGACATATCGGAAAATCGATGGTTCCCCTGTCTTTTTGGTTTTCCAATAACTGAGTTAGTCGTTTACTAGTCGAGCTTTTAGGTTTTAGAAATAAGAACACGGAACACTGAGAACTTATTTATTTATTGATGTAAAGAACAATATTAGAGCTCGTACGACAATTGGCGCTACGAAGCTATGAGTTTGTGCATATGTCTATGGGAACCGAGATGAATCGGGGACCAGATTTACGGCGTTTTGCCAAATGCAATGCATTGTGGTGCTGTCTTTAAAATCTTCTTTGGGTGCTTACTGTTTAATCAAAAAATATATATAGTAACCATGCCAACGGAATGCAGACCAGCACACCCGAGGCACTATACCAACATGACAATGAACTCATCTTATTTCCGCCTGAGTTATACTTTCAAAATGTGCACATGAGCGTTACATGTTTTGTTTAAAAACCACCATGTTGTCAATTGACACAAAATAAGAATATTGCGGGTATGTGCAGGTATGTTCATTTGAATCACCTTTATTAAAATGTTACATCATTAAGTTACAAAATAGTTAAACCATGCAAATTATAATGGTTTCAGTTTTTAGTTTCAGTTTCAGTTTCATGGTGTTGGGTATGATCCGAGCTCTTGTCCAATAGATGAGTGCGAGTTTGTTCATTTCAGACATAAACATGATAAAGGGCCGTATTCTCGTACTAAACACGGTTTTAGCTTAAAACCGTGTTTAACTAAACTCGTGTCTAAGTAAAACGCGAGTTTATCTTTTAAACAACGTGTTTAACTAAACACGGTTTTAAACTCTGCGCATCTCGTCCCCAGGGTGGTTGTGCGTCACTGTATACAGGCATTTATTTTTGTTGTGGCCCTAATGGGTTACAATAGATATCGACTGAATACCTCAAACGCACGTGTATTTTTAATACTACCCGATCTGATCGGCAGCTTACACCGGGCGCGGTTGAGTAATCATTTGAGCATACAGTTCCTGATTTGTTTAGTTAAACGCGCCTTAAACTATCCCATACCCATGTTTAAAGTTAGACACTTTTCGGTGAGTTAGACGCGTGTTATAAGTAAAACAAATGTACGAGAATCGCGTTTAGTTAAACGCTGTGTCTAAAGTCAAAGTTAGACGCGTGTTTAGCTTAAAACCGTGTTTAACTACGTACGAGAATACGGGCCTTTCAAAATGTCCTGTGCCCTACTTCTTACAATACAATTGACTTAAACTTGACTTTGGCATAGGGGCATGATTGGGGAGCGTAGAGGTCTCTTCTCTAAAAATAATCACGTTACATATAAATAACAACTAAATAACAATTTTACGTAATGCATTATTTTTGATAAACAGACAGCGAGGTAGACAAATACGAAAAAGGGGACGTCCAACGAAAAAGCGGAGAGAACATGAAAAAATGGAGGTAAGTGCGGTATCAAATGTCACTACAAATGCTAATTCTTTGAATTGTTGACTTAAATGTTTCGGACAACGTAATAAAATCAGTTGTTGGTAAAAAAAAGCCGAAATTGCACCAAAATCATCTAAATACACTTATCTAGGAACGGGTTTTTTATTGCATTTTTGAGGTAAAAAATCAAACTGTGGGCACTTTTGGTCAATTTTTTTGCAAATTAACATTTTAATGAAAAAAACAAGAAAAAAACCACCTCTGTTCCTAGAGGTATGAAGATTTTGGTGCAATTTCGGCATTTTTTTTACCAAAAACAGATTTTGGCATTAAAGTGATAATGTAAAAAATTATAACAAACATGATAACAGTCTTTTGATTGCCTGTCAAACACTTATTGAACTAGTACCAGTGCCAATGTATATGCCATTTCGAGTACGCTGAGTGGATACGAACTTGTGTGGCTATATAGTAGTTGCAGACGACGACTCAACATGCTAAGTTGGTACACGGGTAAAACGGTAGTCGCGACGCCACACTGTCCTGCTAGCTGCATTCCTAATATACTCATGTTAATCCAGGCTGTTGATGTTGCTCTATGATATTCAAAGATAACCTAGATTATAGAGAAAATATTCACCTATTGTTCTGAAATAAACGTATCATAATGATTTCTACTACCACGACTACTAGTATCTTCCTACACATTACTTTAACTTTTGTTTCATAACCAGTCAGCTGTAGAACGGGGCCCCGTTTCAATTGAGGGCGCTCTATTTAGTGACGCACTGCCGTTATTTTTTACACGGCGATTCATCAAGGGACGGAAGTCCGCTGGAATACGAAAAAACAACACTTTTCAATAGAGGGCGGGCTTGGGAACGGGACTGCGTTTCCAAGGGAACGGCCTTACGTCACAGTAATTTTCAAATTTCATAAACAGCCGATTTCCCCGATTTTGAACAACGAAATAACTCTCTTATCACAGAGATAACCGGTACAAAGGCATCATTTCTGAATACTATAGGGCTTATATATAATGTAGAAATTATCACACTTACCCTAATAATTCTAAAAAATGGTGTAATCACGTCTAGAAAATGGTGGTCTCATCGCTGCAAACCGGTCAAAAAAGACATAATTTTAGTTTGTGTCGTGTGATGTTGGGGTCAGAGTTTAAATTAAATCATCGAACTAGATGTCGCAAGAAGTTCGGGTACCTTATGCTGCCCTCAACTCGATGGATAGTTACTTTTTAAAAGGCGAAAATTCAATCATTGCGCAAATTGACGGGTGTGTGTTACCTTGGTTACGTACACCCATCGTTTAAGAGCGCCCTCATTTGAAACGGGCCCGTTCTACAGCTGACTGATAACGTGTAAAACCATTCGGGAATAACATTTTGCATTCCCGATTATACAAAATCATCTTGAAAATGGCTGCAGTGGATCATCTGAGATATGACAACATTTTAATTGATCGCTATTATTTTCATGAGTATTTGTATGTTTGGTGATGCAATATAATGTTCCTCCGCATCGTACACATCAACCGTTACATGTAGATCACTTTCACTTTGTTGTTCAGCGTAGCGGTTTTAAAATGCCGGAAAAGGTGTAATTTAGGTCCCAGATTCTAGACTGTACTAGTATCGCCCGATAGTGAAACACCAAGTATCTTCCGATACCAGTGCAAAGTCAATGTCCCGGGTAGCGGCCGATACTGGCACATAAAGAAGTATGTAGTTCAATACTGGGACAAATTTCACTTGTATCACATTGTACCAGTATCGCCCGATACTGGAACATAAACATTTTTACAGTATCGCTCGATACTGGTACACAATTTGGTGTCCCAGTATCGAGCGATACTGGAACAGTAAAATCGTACCAGTATCGACCGATACTGGCAACTATTATGTTCCAGTATACCAGTATCTCGGACTTAAAGTACACTTTTTCCAAAATGCCTCCTGTAATACTCATTTGCTTTATTTTTTAAACCACCAGGTTCCGAAGATTCCTCCATTAAAGGTGAACAAGAAGCAAATATCTATCGATGAAGAGAACAAAACTAAAACAGATAGCTCGTTTCTCGCCAGATTTCACCTGATCAAAGATCCAAAAAGTGGTACATGGAAGACGAGTGTTTCTAATCCGGTGTACCAATCAGGTGCGTCTATCGATAGCGGCGGTGGACAGGTGGGATTCAATAGATCCATATCCGCACCACTGGATACATGTACTCAGCAACACGAACACGAGCCTGGAGCACAGATTGCGCATGATCATGTAGACAGACGTGCCTTTGAGGGAAAACAGTCAAAATCACCTTTTCACAAAACATATAATAGTAGTAGAAAGTATAGGAAAAGAAGAAATAGTTCCGTGTCGTATGACGCTGACGACGACGCTAGGTTTTCAAAAGAACCTACGAAGAGAAGTCGAAGACTGTCGTCGACCCAGACATATTTTGCATCAGAGGACTTTGGGAAAGAAACCTCTACAGAAGAGGAACATGAGGGGCGCAAGACACGTCTGTGTCGTCGTAAAACAATATCATACGAAGAGCTTGACATCGATGATGACAGCAATGGATCTAGCGATAGGCCTATCGAGAAAACCCTCGATACGGATGACTGGATGCCATCTGTAGAGGGCGGTATTGGCGACGATGAGACGTCGAGTGTGTTTTCCCATGATTCCTCACTGGAGGATCAAATTGAATCATCCCATCATCGCGACAAAGGTCAAAGGTTACTTTTAAACAGATCAATATCCATGCCAGCCGGTGTCTTAAAACAAAGATCTAGGTCCATGTCGGCTATGCAGCCTATTGAAGAAAGCAGTTCTGCTTTAAACAGTGATAACACCAACTTATCTAACAGCGACGAAAATAACAATATCGTTCGAAGTGAAACAACGCCATCGTTTCAATCCCACCTAGACGATAAGAACACTGCCACTGCTTCAGATGAAAACAAGGTAAACACTTCGAGTAGTTTGGATTTAAAATCAGTACGTCGTTTTCCGATGATACCCAAAAGTATTTGTGCTAGATTACCGTTATCAGATGTTGACAGGTCTGTGTTGAAGCTGACTGACACCGAGGATAAAGTTATTGTGACTGACGTAACCAGCGGTGACGTCACTATTACATTTCGGGAATTTGATGACCTTGAATCTTTTACAACGCATTCAATGCCTGTAAATGCAAAAGAGAACCCCAAGGTTATTAAAGATGTTGCAGCTCCATTGGACAGTCCCGATACATTGCTCCCAAATGTTAGGCAGCTATTAAACATTCCTGCTACGGATGATAAATCTGCATTAGACATTACGGATTCGTTGTTCGCAAATGTTGGGCAGCCATTAGACATTCCTGCTACGGATAATAAGTCCACTCATAGACGGTACCGTCTATGGTCCACTTCAGACATTCCTGCAGTGCACAACACACAGTCAATGTCGACGTCAGACAGTCATCAAGACACAGAAGCGAATTTGAATCCTGCGTCTGAAGAGGACATTGCAGGTGAAGATAACAATCGGATCAAGAATGATCAACAAACAGGGTCAGCTGAATTCAGGTCAACATGTCATAATGCAAAAGGCGACCCTTCTGAAATCAGTTCTAATCAGCAGCAGCAGGATCAATCTTCAGAATTTGCTTCACAAATGGACATTCTTTATTCTGAGAAGACAGATATTGTGTCAACCGAGATCAGGTCAATATGCGATGAAGCGACATTGCAACTCTTTGAATTAAGTTCTAATCGCCAGGATAAATCTTTAGAACTGTTAGCACAAATGGACGCACATTCTTTTAAGAGCACGGAAATCAAGCCAACCTCTAATGCTAGGGATGAGTTACAATCGAAAGACACGACTAATGTGTCGAAAGTTGCTGCAGTCCAATCTACCGTCGAAGTCAAGTCAACTTTGGACGTGCCTCTTCCGGTATACATCCCAAGAAGTCGCATATCACATGTCTGGAATGACGTTTTCTCATAGCGTCAGTGAGTTGCGCTGTGTTTACAGCTAATTTTACGTGCAATTTGGTAAAGAAAATGTCTTGCGCAAGTTCAGCGTGCTTATACATGTATATAGCATCACCATGATCACTGCATCAGTACCGAAAATGCTTTCTGCAGTATAAACAGTGCCAAACATGAACTACATAGCTGAAGGTTATCTGACCCTACCTTCTTATCTATACGGAGATATGCATGATCTCGGGATCCAACTTGGGTTATTCGTGATTGAAGTCACGTCAATTGTATTATTTAAAGCAAGTTTTTTTAAGGACATTTGTATGTTTGAAAGACTTTCTTGCTACGTAGCCTTATCATGCTTATCAGGGAATCAGTGTAATGTTGTTGTTAACAACATATGGGTGTCTTTATGAAAACCCTGCTTTTTATTGTTATTGGGAATCCGGGTTGGGAATCCGTAGACACTGGAAACAGAAAACCACTGGTCATGAGAAAGTGAAGCATGCTGATATTGTTCAAGACTGAGACGAGGTATATTCGTCTCAGGTTCAAGACATTTATTGTGCGAGCTACCCTAACCATTACACAGTACTATTATTATTGTAGTATGACGTATCACGTGATGCGCTGTATGTATAATTACGAATGTGATATTGTTGTGCTGATATGCGTTACAAGAAGTGCGGTATACATATTATTGATAACAACAAAATGTATCATAAATTATAGTGAATATTTGCAAATGGTTAATCATGAATTTATTTTCAATAATAAGTCTATAGTGAATTTGATTAAGCATGTTGCGTCGACATTGATGTCATTATTTCTATTTGTTTAAATAGAAAATGGATAGGTATAGGAACCTCAAATGTTTCACTTTCGTCTTAACATGCTTAAGCGACGTACGGAAAAACCTCTTCTTCTGGAAAACGGACCTCTCAGGTAGGACCGGTCGCTGGTGGGTTTTTCTTTTCACGATTTGGGTGAAAATGTTGGTGAAGTTTTCAAAAATGTTCAAACAAATTCACCAACATTTTTCATAATGTAAACATATCCAAAATGTTCAAAATATTGTTAAATAAATGTTTTTTGTTAAAACAAATGGGTTTGTCGGGCTCGTAGAACAGGGTTTTTTGGTCACCTTATCCCCTAGACCAGGCCTTCTCAATTAGATTTTGTGAAGCACCACATTTGAGACGTTAGTGATCTAGAAGCGCCACTATCCCTGCGAGCGGAGCGAAAATGGGTGGGGTCCAGGGGCCCGCCTTAGGGCCCCTCCCCCCCCCCCTTTTAAGGGGCTAAGGAGAGCTATATTTGCATGCAATATGGTACAAGAAATAAAGAGATGCTGATGGTAAAATGTACAAAAATAGTAGCAAATGTAGCCTTTTTAATCAATAGGCCTATTACTAATAATCATGACTTACTCACTGCAGTTAGTGGCTGAAGTGGCGCGCTCTTCATGCTTCTTGCGATCTGGATGAAGGTGGGGATATCTTCTTCTTTTTTATTTTAATTTTAATTTTTTTAAATTTTTAATTATTATTTTTTTCCATGCGTCCTTCCGCGCGCCACTCGGACTTATGCAATGCGCCACAAGTGGCGCGCGCGCCACCATTTGAGAAGGCCTGCCCTAGACGATGACGCTCCATTACATGGTTTAATGGTTTAATGGAGGTAAAAAGCTTAACCCCAAACAACGGTCCGTAGATGAACATAAAGTGAGGTTAACAAAGATTTAATCTCAGAATTAACTATTACTATATTGAGTTTAGGAAGCCTCATTTCGAGATAACAAAGTCGAACCACAAATAACGAACTTTACATTTATCCTAACAAGGCTTTACGGACCTTTGTCTTGATATTTATCCTGAGATAAGGAAAACGTTTAATAAGTATACCTTATCCTGCGATGGGCAAAAGTGAAACATTTGAGCTTCGATAGACGTTCATGTTATTAATACAATCTACTATGCAAATTTATATGTAAATTATATATATATTGAGTTCAAAGATGTCACATTATCATGAACTTTGATGCATGCAACATCTGTGGCCTTACTTGCGTGCGTATCATCGTATTATTACTGACAGTTGTAATTATAATGTGCTGGTAGTTTTACCTTACAAAGGTAATTAACCATATTTCATCTATGAATGATGAAGTCATAACCTTTATGTCAAATAAGACAATGTATGAATATTTAGTAACTTTCAATTTTCACCTCACTATGAATGACTTGTGCAATAGCGGTGAAAGAATTGGTATGTTACGTTAGAATTATGACCACTAAGAAGAAATTTTGTGTAGTATACCACCAATGCAGCACATCAAAAGGGGAGACTTTGCGGCTGTGGTTTTTTTCAAGATAAAGATGAAAACAGACAGAAAAAAATAAAGAAAATAATGAGTAATTATCAAGTCTGAATGCCTTGTTCAATTTTGATTCATTTGGTGTCATTTTAAAGCTTAAAAATGCTCTGAGAGGACACATAATAAACTCAAAATTGACTTCACCTGCAAATGCAAAGTCCCCCCCCCCCCCTCCACCCCACGTGCTCCCTTTGATGTGTTGCATCACGTATATTCTTTAGATACAGCATGCCTAGCAACACTGAAGTGCACACTGGGCCTTTTTTCGCGTGAACAGAATATGCTGAAATAAATGTGCTAAATGTGCTACTTCGATCGAAATCCTCGAATATGTGTCATTAAGGCCAAGA
The DNA here is from genome assembly GCA_035610835.1 of Ophiura sarsii. NCBI lineage: Eukaryota > Metazoa > Echinodermata > Ophiuroidea > Amphilepidida > Ophiuridae > Ophiura > Ophiura sarsii. Next base: position 51,608,673 of record CM069444.1, read on the forward strand.
TTTAGAACACCCTACCATTCCTTATCCGCACTGTGTGAGTGTAAGGGTCGTTCTTTAAAAATTCTCATTGAAGACATGCAGTAGTAGGGGGGTCTGGCCGTTTACTGACCCGACTTTTCTGAACCCACTTTTCTGACCCCACCTGAACCCACTTTTTTATTTGTTGAATATGTAGTAAATAACAATAAAGAACATACTTTGAATTATGGTTTAAATCTGTATCATTTATGTAGGAGAAAAAACAGCTTTTCTTAATAAATTAAAAACATGATATCGAGCCACGTGCGTATAGTCTCTAATTCGGTCGTTGTATAGAAAACAGCCTTGACTCGACCACCAAATATTATCTCTATACCAAAGTTTAAGAAGCCACCTGTTTCTACTTGTCAATATGGTCAAGGATTCTCTGATCTTCACTCTCTATCGCAACGTCCCAATATCGGATGCACACGGGGGTGGGGGCTACACTGTGCATGTAAATTATATAAAACACTAATTTGTATTAAAATCTCACTGGGGGTTGGTTTAGCATCACACAGCCATGCACAGCCCCAGCTATCATTTGTTTGGTTTAATTAACAATTCAATTCACTTAATGAAATGTTTCATTCTTGTTAATAAAGTTATTTATTTTATTTATTTGTTTATTTATTTATAAGTAACTATTCATTTACTCAGTGAATAATTTAGTTACTTATGTATTCATTCATTTATTTATCCATTTATAATTAATGAGTGTGTCTTCATCCTATATAAATCACCCTCTGCAAAATCACCCACAAAGTAATGCGTTCAATTGCACGTGGTTCATATGGTATCGTTGCTCGTGTCCGATTACATGTGAGTGTGTTGCGTATAATATTGGAGGCCCTTGCGTGATTACGTACTGTAGCATTTCCTGAGCTACACTGACATTATTTCACACAATGCACGAACGAGGCTGGGCATAAAATGCTTTAAAAATAGGGTTCTACTTGTTATTTCGCCGAAATATTCAGGTATATTAGTTGTACTTGTTGCCCCATACCATAACTCAAATAAAAAAGTGGGTTCAGGTGGGGTCAGAAAAGTGGGTTCAGAAAACTGGGGTCACCAAACGGCTTGACCCGTAGTAGGGTATATACTAAGAGGACAAAGCGCAAGAATCACTTCATGTAACGAACACTCTACTTCAACAACTCAAATCCGACCATCCAGCCACAATCATTAGGTCATGTCACCAGCATCAGAAACTCCCAGCGTGATGCGGACATCCGTTTTGCTGGAGTATAAACCAATCCAGAGATCCACATCCAGACTGAATTGAAATCACATTACATATCGCACGTTTTTCTTAAAGCCGGTCCTACCACTTTGGCAGTTGACGGTCATACACCTGTTCACTTGGTGACAGACTGTAAAACATGGGGAAATTGTAACCTTGTCAAATCACCAAGAAAACTGGAGGTGGCTAGAAGCCCAGCGTGGTAGTTCGCCTTTAAAGACCCTCAGTTATAATCGTTTCAGTGCAATAAAATGACAATAGGAACCATCAAACCAGCATGACCAGTAGATACACAGGAGGAATATTCCTCGGGGAAATCAGCTGGGTCCGAGTCACTTCTTTTTTAATATGTTGCTGTGTGGTGGGGAAACCTTAAAATAAATGAGAAATAAATCTTATCACAAGGATAACACATAAATATATTATACAGTATAACAATTCGGAGGTATAGACCTTCCGGAATATTATCGCTACTCCGAGTTTCATGGACAATCCCATACGGTCATTATGTCCCATACGGTCATTTTGTCCAATCGCCTGACGATTGGACAAAATGACCGTATGGGATTGTCCATGAAACTCAGAGTAGCGATAATATTCCGGAAGGTCTATACCTCTGAATTTTTATACGCTCTACCGTTTACGGTATTGAGCACTTTGTTCAATGGCTAGTCTAACCAGAAACGGTTGTCAATACATATATTATACAGTATATATTTTATTATAAAGAGTATAGTAGCGTAAAAGAACAAGCGTATATTTTATTATATAATTCATGTAGGGATTTTTGTAATTAGTTGATTAATTGGTGTGCATTATTATCCGATATTTTTCGTTGTCCTGGCTGGTTAATTTAATATATTAATATTATATTTGAGTGGAAGAATTATAATTTATATTGCATATAAAGATTGAATATTTGTATTAATTAGGTATGTTCGGTCACACATGAACGGTTCAATTCAAATTCAAGAGGCGTCCATATTTTACCGCATGAAAATATCCTTATTAAAATTGTAATTATTTTTGTATAAAATTGCTAATTTTTTGCGCACATACGCACTCACCCCTTCGTTCACATTGATGTCATTTGACAAGGGTTGAAATAATGTAGGCTTACATTATTTATCAGTCTAGAAGATAGCGTATCAGTCTAGAAGATAGCGTCCAAGAACGTATGAACAGGGTGAGTAAAAAAACCCTGCAATAGTGGAAAGAAGCCATCTTGTTTTAAAAACTAAGTTGAAGTTTGAATTTTTTTAAACGTTGTAAGAATACCTTATTTGTTACTAAATTTGTGTGAAAAAAGAAAGTAAACATCATTTTCCGTTTGCCTTTGGTGAACCTTTTTACCAGTGCACCCATTCCACACGTTTGTCCACGAGATACCCAAAATATACATCAGATCGCAAAATGTGTCTCTCATTCAAATTTGGAAACTTGAGTACATTTGTGATGTTATTAGAATTTGATGAATCCTTTCATGTTAACATGTGAGTTAGCATATTCATATTCTACATTTTAATAACAAACTGACATTTTCCAAATTTTTGTTGGCGGGATATTCAAATATGAAAATGCAATGTGTGCCATTTCAGTTGAAAATCACTCTGCTCGTGGATCAACATGTAAATTTTGTTGTGCAGCAAAGAGGGTCACCAAAGACAAACGAACAATGCGATCGACTTCATTTTTTTCACACAAACGGCCGAGTGCACCAATGACGGGTAACTTAATAGGGAGGTAAGCTACCTCCCTAGTAGTTATGCTGCAACTGTAGCGTAACTTACTAACGATGTAATTCTTAGAGCACAACTGGCGAATAACAACAGAATAGTAACTAGCGAGGTAAATATCCACATTAATCAGCATCGTCCCCTTACAAAATTAATTGGCGCATATGCGAAGTGTTAACCTATAGGTTACTGTAAAATACTGACGTGAGTGGTCCTCCGTAATATTTAAAATGTGTCGTCACTCGCTAGGTCATAGGTGAGTGTACATAATTAACATAAATAATCACGTTTAGTCGGCTTGCGTTCCGAACAAAAATGACGGTATTTTTTTGGCCAAAAATTTCGAATTTGTTCAACGCTTTTTCAAAAATAAGGACTATCAAGACATTACAAACATATTTTGGGCGAGGGGCACACACAAATATTGCACCAAAAAGCACAATTTTAATGACAAACACAAGCACCCGATACAAACAATTATATACAATTATAACACACCTCTTTACACTCATACTTCCGTGGCATGGATACCTTGTACTTCGCCTGTTAAATGGTTAACCGCAAGACCCCGGTTCGATTCCCAGACCACGCACGGCACGTAATACTTTAATTTTTTTTCTTCTAGTTATACCCTTCCACTCACAATAATGTTGAAACTTCAGTTTTAATTTAAAAAAACAATAATAAGTTTATTTATTTAGTCATTATTTAAGATCCTTGGACAATTATAGTACATTTTGGTCAAAATATGACCCAAAGTCGGTGCGATTAGTGTTTGAATGGGCAAAAGGAGTTGATCTAAATTTTGACTTTAAAAATTGCATGAATGGATTTTCAAAATATAAAATATTTCAGCTTATGAGGGGTCACATTCCACTTCAAATATACATCCCCTGGGCATGCAAGCGAAATTGGTCTTTCAGCATCAGCGAATCATCCCCTCCAATGTTCACAACAAATTTACGCTACTGCTAGAATCGACTGACTTGTGGCATAAAATGTTATGCCCCAACTTACTCTTGGGTCCGGTCAGGTATAACATTTAGCCTAAATTACCCGCCAGTTACTAGCCTAGTAGCTTACCCGGCATTGGCGCTCTCAAAATTTTGGGTTACGCCTCAGTTACTAGCGAGGTAGCGCTATTCTTCAGCTACCCGTCATTGGTGCACTCGGCCGAAAAAAGTTAGATTAAATACGTCATTCTTGCAACGTTTTACAGTTTTAAAATTCATTTTGGTTTTGAAAACAAAATGGCTTCTTTCCACTATTGCAGTTTTATGACTGACCCTGTAGGCCTATAGTACGAAAACTGTGCGGCGGCGCTTCGTTAGGGTGGTCAAATACAGACATTTGCATCATGTGTTGGTATAACACGGGTCGTGCAATGAATTTGACGTCATGCACATATTCAATTGAATGTAGAATAGACTGGGTGCGATTCCCCTATAGTTCAAACAGTTCCAAATTTGCGAAACCTGTTTACAGCAGCGAATGAATTCAGAAGAGCGTCGCTTTGTCTTATTAATTAGTTATTGTGTCTCATGCATGTATCCACTTATGTATAAATATCATGCGTCATTCAGTACAATACTCAATATTTTGTTCGGTTTCAAAATGCAGTAACTTTATCAAAATAGTCATAACTGGATAACGGTACCAGGAAATGTTGTAATTCTTTTTGCTGATAACAGTAAATAAATGCAGCTTTTAATTCAAGCATTGGTTGCCTTCATATTCTGGTAAAAAATATTTTAAATATCTATTTTACTTCATGTACAGTTTTGTTTACCTACCCTGTATGATACTCTGTTTTATGTTACACTGAATGTTGTTGAAATGTGTGGATACATGCATGGTTGGTATACACCTTCAAGTTGGGATATTCACCGGGAGTATTTAACACTTGAAGAGTATTAGAAATAATATTCTTAAGATACTGTGCATTCGTTTAAATATTTAAGTATACTCGTATAGTAGTACCTGAAGTGCGATTACAAATCGTTTCATAAATGTTAAGTACTGTACTTTTATGTCAGGGACGCCTTTAAAACAATAGCACGATGCCGATGATTGCTATTTTAATGATATCATAGTGTTAGTAAGTTCTTGGTATCACCGCTTTAACACTTTCCACGCGGCAATCGTCTGCAGACGACAGTTCCAAAAATTCACAAAATGTTTCAAAAATGTCAACATTATTGAATTACGTCACCATATTTGGAATCACCATGAGAAAGGCATTACAATAAATACAAACATGCCTAGTACTGGTTCAGTAATTATTGGGATATACGTAGACAGTTGGGAAAGGCTTTTGAACCCGTCTGTTTTGTATATAGTAAAGCCAATACTAATAGCCGCGTGGGAAGTGTTAAACAGTCTGATGTGTGTAATGGCACATAGTGCATTATGACTTTGATCACAAAACGTTTTGGATATTAAAATACGATTTGATCAGAATCCTTTTTCGGGAATTTAAATAACGTGATAAAGAGTGTCGTGTAATTTGTGTGACTCGATCAAATCTACTCTTTCCCATCAAAATTTACCCCACTTTTCAACCCCACTACGGATGTTGTAGGAGAAAATGTAGTGGATTGTAGCCAATTTTGTGAATTCGCCTGGGGGAGGGGGGGGGGGGGGGGGGTACTCAGATATTTTTTGGTAGGGATGTGCTGCCAGCAAAATAAATATTGACCCAAACATTTACCATTTTCCGGAAAAAATGGACCAATATTTTTACCGGAAAACAATAATTTTCCTATATATTTGACAGATTTTGCTAAAATATCGATGAAAAACAGCAAGATTAAGGATTTTAGACCCATAATTTTACCAAAAAACGCTTTGAAAAGGGTCATCCATTTTCCAAAGGGTGAAAACCCTATTTGGCGACACATCCCCGTAACCTTATATTCACTAAGTACCCACCCCCTGGTTAATCCGTTACATGTATAATTTATTTATCGTAGTCTAACGGAATCATGGCGGACTACTGAACTTTGTTCAACAAAACTACAACAATCTAACAAATCTTATTTCATACACCCGACTTTATATCACTTTAAAAAATCCCACGTCTTTTTTAAGAATAAACTGAATGGACTGTATTCCGGTGAGTAACGCATGGTGGATTCCTCTCAGTAAATCCGATCGATGAATATGCAGGGACTTTATTGGAACCGATGGATTCATTTCTAATCAAATTGTGGAGATAGCTGCGTCTACATAAACTCATAAAGCATGTAAAGATAGAAATGCCGAATAGAAACAGCATATGACAAAGACGAGCTCAGGGTGTCCCAAAAGTTTCGATACCTTCAATGACTCACTTAAAATACTCGCAGTATAAACTGAATACATAATTTGGATAGAGAAAGCTTGCAGACATTCATTATGAGGGCCTAAAACAAATACACACGCCGTTAGACATTCGTGCTACAGATGCTAAGTCCACTTCAGGCATTCCTCAAGTGCACAACACACAGTCAATGTCGAAGTCAGCCACTCATCAAGACACAGAGACGAAACGAAATTGAAGATGACATTGCAGGTGAAGATGACAAGCGGATCACGAATGATCAACAAACAGGGTCAACTGAAATCAGGTCAACATGTGATAATGCAAAAGGCGACCCTTGTGAAATCAGGTCTCAACAGCAGCAGGATCAATCTTCAGAATTTGCTTCACAAATGGACATTCGTTATTCCGAGAAGACAGATATTGTGTCAACCGAGATAAGGTCAATATGCGATGAAGCGACATTGCAACTCTTTGAATTAAGTTCTAATCGCCAGGATAACTCTTTAGAACTGTTAGCACAAATGGACGCACATTCTTTTAACAGCACGGAAATCAAGCCAACCTCTCATGCTAGGGATGAATTACAATCGAAAGACACGACTAATGTGTCGGAAGTTGCTGCAGTCCGATCTACCGTTGAAGTCAAGTCTACTTTGGATGTGCCTCTTCCGGTATACATCCCAAGAAGTCGCATATCACATGTTTGGAATGACGTTTTCTCAGTTAATAGTATAGCGTCAGTGAGTGGGCGCTGCGTTTACAGCTAATTTTACGTGCAATTTGGTAAAGAAAATGTCTTGCGCAAGTTCAGCATGCTTATATATAGCATCACCATGATCACTGCATCAGTACCGAAAATGTTTTCTGCAGTGTGCCACACATGAACTACATAGATGAAGGTCTTCTGACCCTACCTTCTTGTTATACGGAGATATGCATGATCTAGCCCAATTTCATTCGGGACCCAACTTGGGTTATTCATGATTGAAGTCACGTCAATTGACTATTTGAAGCAAAGTTTTCTTAAAGACACCTGTAGGTTTTTAAGACTTTCTTGCTACGTAGCCAGGTCGCGAAATAATTAACCGTAACCAACATTTGGATAGGCTAGTTAAAATGCGTAATAATAACAATATCGTAGCTCGGGCGTAGTATATATTTCACAGAAAGCTCGCTGTACGCTATACATATTCGACTTACGCACGTTTTATTGTATTAAATATATATTGTTAAAACAGATTAGCTTCATTCCGTAAAAATCATATCGATTAAAATGTCAATTCGCTGTCAGCCAACTCCTCGTGGTCTAATGGCTATCGAAGAGGACCCATGAACGAAAGGTTACTGGTTCGAATCCCGGAGTCGTAGAATTTTGCGTATCAACCTTTTATAAATATTTTTTTAAACAGGTTCGCCGTCGGGGTAGAAAAGAGACAATAATGGGAAAACGATCTCGCCCGGGAATCGAACCCAGGATCTGTTGATTGCTTGTCAACTGCCTTGTCCATTGGGCCACAAGACCTCGCATGGTAAAGCATCTGAATTTCATACCTAAGCGATACCCGTCGTATATGCCTATTATTTCTATGTATCAACCTTGTTTATTATTTTTTTGACAAAGGATATATGTAATGTAAGTTCAAGTGCAAAACACTTGTATAAACATACATGTATATCAGTTTCAAGCTAAATGTTGTTTACGGTAAATAAATTCGCATCCGGGTCATGTTATTGTTAACAACATATGGATGTCTATATTAATACACATTGCTTTTTATTGTCATTGGGAATCCGGGTTGGGAATCCGTAGACACTGGAAACAGAAAACCACTGTCATGTGAGAGTGAATCATGCTGATAATGCTCAAGAAATCTTCTTTGCGAGCTACACTAACCATACACAGTACTATTATCAGATTATGACGTATCACGTGATGCGCTCTATATAATTACGAAAAACTTGATATTGTTGTGCTAATATTTGTTACAAGAAATGCGGCGTTGATGTCGTTAATGTTTCTATTTGTTTGAATAGAAAATGGATAGGTATAGGAATCTCAAATGTATTACTTTCGTCTTAGCGACGGAAAGCCCTCTTGTTTTGGTAAACGGACCTCTTGGGTAGGGCAGGTAACTCGGGCGTGTTTTGGTGGGGTTTCGATCTTCAAATATTTGTGAACATTTTGGTAAAGTTTTTCAAAAATATTCGAAAAAATTCACAAACATTTTTCAAATTGTAAACAAAATCCAAAATGTTATTGTCAAATATTTTTTCGCATTTTGTTGTTGTTAAAACAAATGGGTTGGTCGGCCCCGTAGAACAGGTTTTGTTGGTCACCTTGTCCCCTAGACGATGACGCTCCTTAACATGGTTAAAAAAGCTTAACACCAAACAACGGTCCGTAGATGAGATGAACATAAAGTGAGGTTTACAAAGATTTGATCTCAAAATAAACCTATATATCGACTTAAGGAAGCCTCATTTCGAGATAACAAAGTCGAACCACAAAACATGAACCTTACATTTATTCTAACAAAGCTTTACGGACCTTTGTCTTAATATTTATCCTGAGATAAGGAAAACGTTTAAAGTACCTTACCTGCGATAGGCAAAAGTGAAACACTTTGAGCTTCGATAGACGTTCATGTTATTTTAATAATAGATTGTATTAAAATACAATCTATATACTATGCAAATGTATATGTTTATTATATATTGAGTTCACATGATCATGTCATGAACTCTGATGCATGCAACATCTGTGGCCTTATTCTTGTGTGCATATCACTGACAGTTGTAATTATAATGTGCTGTGGTTTTACCTCACAAGGTAATCAACCATATTTCATGAATGATGAAGTCATAACCTTTATTTCAAATAAGACAATGTATGAATATTTTGTATTACCACTGAGAGATATTTTGTGTAATACACCACCAATGCAGCACATCAAAAGGGGAGACTTTGCGGCTGTGTTTTTTTTAAGATAAAGATGAAAACAGACAAATAAATAAAGAAAATAATAAGTAATTTTCAAGTCCGAATGGCTTGATCACATCTGTTATATTTGGTGTCATTTTAAAGCTTAGAAAATGCTCTGAGAGAACACATAATAAACTCAAAATTGACTTCACCTGCAAATGCAAAGTCCCCCCACCCACGTGCTCCCTTTTATGTGCTGTATCACGTATATTCTTTAGATACTGCATGCCTAGCAACACTGCAGTGCACACTGGCCTTTTTTCGCGTGAACAGAATATGCTGAAATAAATGTGCTAAATGTGCTACTTCTTTCGAAATCCTCGAATATGTGTCATTAACATGATCATGATGATTAAGGCCAATATTTAGAACACCCTACAATTCGCACTTATCCGCACTGTGTGAGTGTAAGGGTCGTTCTTTAAAAATCCTCATTGAAGACATGCAGAAGTAGGGTATAATACTAAGAGGACGAAGCTCCGGAATCATTTCATTCAACGAACACTCTACTTCAACAACTCAAAACCGACCATCCAGCCACAACAATCATATTTAGGTCATGTCACCAGCACCAGAAACTCCCAGCGTGATGCGGACATCCGTTTTGCTGGAGTATAAACCAATCCAGAGATCTACATCCAGACTGGATTGAAATCACATTAAATATCGCACGCTTTTCTTAAAGCCGGTCCTACCACTTTGGCAGTTGACGGTCATACACATGTTCACTTGGTGACTGACTGTAAAACATGTAGTGGAATCGCTTAAGGGCAATTTTGGCCATTACGTTTACTTCTCGGATACAAGCAAACCATGATGATATATTCTTCTTTAGGTTATGACACGTGATTCTAGAAGGGGTGCTCATGTCAGAAATCATCATAATCCAAGATGGCTGCTCCCATAAAATGACGTGTTGCAAAAGATAATAAATGTTGTTAATCACAGTCTAAATACTTGAAGGGTGTATTATATCAGTAGAATTATTTTATATTGATACGCTTTGTTGGTTATCAAAAGGTTTTTTTTGAATCCAACATGGCGGCTATATTGATACAACGATTTATACGTAAAGTCCCAAAATAATAAGATACGGTATGTCTTATGTTTATTTTATGTGTTTATATATACCAAGGAGTTATTATATGATAACTCCTTGTATATACTAGATATTAAGGCTATGTAACATACACCACAAGATTAAAGATGGCCGCTATCCAAAATGGCCGCTGCAATAAAAAATAAAAAAACACCACTAATGCTTTGATGAAATGTGTTTGAAATACAGTGTGAAACTTTGTATTCTCAACCCATAAATATAATAATTAATATGATTCGTTACCTGCTAGCTCAAAGTCATTACTGGACTAGCTGCTTCATGGGCATAATTTGGAGTAACAGGCCCTAACGGAATCACAGTCGTTCCTTACGCCTTACGGGTTTCTCATTTCCAACCAAGATTAAATTTAGCAATATGAAGCCACTACTTCGAACATCCACACAGGAAACCAGTGACAAAATTAATAGCTCGATCTACCAGACAACTATGCGAATGTACAGTTGCTCTTAAAGTCCCGTCTGTTGCGATACCAGAATGCCAAATGACAAAATCATACCCAAACAATTTGGCAGATACTTTGATTTAAGAACGACAGTGAACTAGCATCGTATGCTTCGTAGACTGCACAGAGAGATGGCACTTAAGACGTACTATGAGAGATCCGTTAGATTCATCTGGGTGGACAGAGTGCCTTTCTTTTATTATACCATTAATAGTCAATGTATGCATTTGTTTGCTCCTTGAAACCTGGTTATGTCACTACTTAAGCAATTCCAGATAGATATACAGTTAGGCACAACTTATGGTTAAGCTTATTCTTACTTCACATTCCATAATACAACAGATATGGATAGCGTTACATGTAGGTATGGGTAAAGAGGAGAACCGAAGTCCAAAGCCCTGTAAATGTGATTGTGATACGACTTCATTGGTCCAATGGGTAAACTTACGACGTATGTGCTTGGAAAGCATACGACGAAGGGAGGGCTACCTTTCTTGTAACAAGCCAGGTGCAATTGCGAGACTACCTCCAACAAAGGTATCAACATGTTTTGGAAAATTCAACATAGGAAAACAACAGACGATATGCTGTTACCAACAAAGCTCATTTTTATTGCGGGTAACCGGACGAGACAACACGTACCTACTTTAGGAAGTTTTGGATGGAAACAGACAAACGGTGTTTGGAATCCGGTTTGATAAAGGGGCATTAAGAGATGTGTTGGAGGCTGCGCCCTCAATTATGATCAAAACTGAGATTAGTATATTTGTATAATTGTATTACATATATGAACTTACACCTATAAGGATTAAGAAAAATCAGCTCTCTTTGTACAAGAAAACGTCGATTCAAAAATGCTCGTAGAGCCGCGACGAGCATTTTACGCCACAGTATAGAGGGCGTTTTTCAATAAATAGCGATGATATTGTTTTAATCAAGTTTTGCTGTGTTGTTGTTAGTAGAAACAACAATAATGGCAATTTTTAATGTTCATCTTGAATTCTGAAGTAAATTTTTAAACATTTAAAATTTGCAACACCACTTAATGTCCCTTTAACTATCCCCAAGGTATCAGATACATCAAAATGTGTATAAAAGATGGAACTGTTCAATATGCACCCGCCTTATAAATCATGAATGAACTGGCATTTGTAAATGTGAATGTGCCAGATAGTGAAAAATTAAGAATAAGGATGCTGTCATTGTTCTCATTGTATTGACATAGGCAGACATTTCTTAGACCTGATGACTGCCAGCCAATTAGTTGATAACTGTTTGCATTTATGTTGCGTATGATTAAGTGGATGAACCACACATATCCCCAGAAATATCAGCACAAAATAATGCGTTTTTAAAGCAAGTTTTACATCACCGACCAATCATATCTTCGTTGGCGGCCATATTGGATGACTACCATCTTCGAATTAAGACACATCGAACACAACATTCCTTTTGTCAAGAGTTACTCTTTATATAAAATGTATCATTGATTTATACAATAGGTATCAAGCGGCCGCCATTTTGAATTTTGCCGGCCATATTGTAATTTTGATCAATTTAGTGTATTCGTATTATATTTGTATCACACTAGTACATTATTAACACTAATCAAATATTTTGGACTGCAATTAACATTTAATGTGTAATATATGGACGCCATTTTAATTTTAGCCGCCATTTTAGGTTCCAATCATCTGCCAAATGAGCACCCCTTCCAAAATCAATTGTTTTGACCTAATGAAGATTTGTGCAAACTTTGGTGCTTGTATCCGATCTGTAAACGTAATTTCGTTAAGCGATTCCACTAATGGGGAAATTGTAACCTTGTCAAATCACCAAGAAAACTGGAGGTGGCTAGAAGCCCAGAGTGGTAGTTCGTCTTTAAAGACCCTCAGTTATAATCGTTTCAGTGCAATAAAATGACAATAGGAACCATCGAACCACCATGACCAGGAGGAATATTGCTCGGGGAAATCAGCTGGGTCCGTATCAATCATAAGAATAAAACATACGAGGGTCATTCAATAAGTTCTACCTCCTACCTCATAACTTTGCTATTATACAAGCCAGTCGTATGAAACATTCTACAATTCAAGCTTTGGATCTCAGCTACAAAATCATAGTAGATTGGTCTGAATACTCATTGTACTTTTCTGGATATGCAGTAAAAACCAAACTTCCATTTAGTGCGACGCAAACGGGTAAAAAACAGCCAAATGTCTCCTAAGTGCTATTCATTTGGCCAATTCTAAGAGACAAAATGTACCTATTGGTCAATTACAATCGTTCTAAGTTACAAATATCTCTTTAATATACTTTAAACAATACAAGTTACGTATTTCTTGGCTGAAGATGCCCTCTAATTAGCCAGAACCAGACCAGGACAGCCATCAATTTTAACCCATCCCTAGAGAACCGCTGTAAAAGTCATATTTGCTTTTCATAGGAACTAAGAAATCTTCATTATACAGGACTAAATGGATATATTTCAAGTCTCTCGAAGATATATTTTTCTATCACTGACTACCTGATTAACTATTCCAAATGTTGCATATAAGGAAAACTAATAAAGTCACTATCATGTTAAGAGTTAACAATCGAGGCATCACTTGTAACAACGAACATTTTACTGAATTTCAGTATTCCAGTATGCTAAAGGCGTGTCAATACATTCGAGTTGATATTATACTATTTGCAAGCTACAGAGGTTAATATTGCCTACAATCTGATTTATACATTATAGTATAGCATTATATTCAGTAATCAATCATCCATTGTTTTCTATTTTCAGTATTCAAATCGGGCGGTTATACCTAATCATACAATACGGAGAGAAAACGAAAAAACCCTGTAGGCCTAATCATCTGTGGGGTAATTTTCCGTGTCCGTTGTCCAAAATCTCTCTCTGGCTTTGATTGCATCATGACAAAAGTGAAATAGGTATCAATTAGCATTTACTATTAACTTGTGTAGTTATGATTCAGAGCTATAATCATGACAAATGTCATGAGGCTGACATTCATATAAGTGATGTTATGAGTGAGGAGGTAGAACTTATTGAATGACCCTCGTATAAATATATCATACAATATATATTTTATTATGAAGAGTATAGCAGCGTAAAAGAACTAGCGTATATTTTATTATATAATTCATGTAGGGATTTTTGTAATTAGTTGATTAATTGGTGTGCATTATTATCCGATATTTTTTCGTAGTCCTGGCTGGTTAATTGAATATATAAATATTATATTTGAGTGGAAGAATTATATATCGCCTATAAAGATTGAATATTTGTATTCATTTGGCATGTTCGGTCAATAAAAATATCCTTATTAAAATTGTAATTATTTTTTGTATAAAATTGCCAATTTCTTTGCGCACACATACGCACTCACACCTTCGTTCACATTGATGTCATTTGACAAGGGTTGAAATAATGTAGGCTTACGTTATTCTAGAAGATTGCGTACAAGATAGAACGTCTGCATATACATACAACAAAATATGTAAGTTCCTCCTTAGCATATACTAGAATATTTCCAACAATATTTGATGGATTTAAATAATTTTCAGCTAGAGAGATGCACCCAATTGTTAGGCACATTTTGATACCAAATTTGTTGGCCTTATTAAGACAATGCGACGATATATAAGAAATTGTGCCATTTACCAATTTTTATACAGAAAAAAGTGCCACTAAATCTCACTGGCTATGGCTGGTTTTGTCCATAAATTAAAGGACATTTTCTTGGAATCTACCAAACAATTATGTGTGGCATCATTTCAAGAAAATCAATAAGCAGATCATAATTATGTGTGGCAAGTTCGTCTGATTATGAGTGACGTGGCAATTTGGTCCGATTATGAGTGACATGGCAATTTGGTCTGACCGGTAAATGGCACAATTTCTTATCGTTGCATTGTCTCAAGGCCAACAAATCTGGTATCAAAATGTGCCTGACAATTGGGTGCATCTTTCTAACTGAAAATTATTTAAATCCATCAAATATTTTTGGAAATATTCTAGTATATGCTAGGGGGAACTTACATATTTTGTTGGGTGTAGTTCGAAAACTGTGCGGCGTTTCGTTTGGGTGGTCAAATACAGACATTTGCATCAAGTGTAGTTATAACACGGGTCATGCAATGAATTTAACGTCATGCACCTATTCATTGAATGTAGAATAGATTGGGTGCGATTCCCCTATTATAGTTCAGTCAGTTCCAAATTTGCGAAACCTGTTTACAGCAGCGAATGAATTCAAAAGAGCGTCGCTTTGTCTTATTAATTAGTTATTGTATCTCATGCATGTATCCACTTTATGTATAAATATCATGCGTCATTCAGTCCAATACTCAATATTTTGTTCGGTTTCAAAATGCAGTAACTTTATCAAAATAGTAATGTTGATACCAGGAAATGTTGTAATTCTTTTTGCGGATAACAGTAAATAAATGCAGCTTTTAATTCAAGCATTGGTTGCCTTCCTATTCTGGTAAGAAATATTTTAAATATAAATTTTACTTCGTGTTCAGTTTTGTTTACCTACCCTGTATGATACTCTGTTTTATGTGACACTGAATGTTGTTGAAATGTGTGGATACATGCATGGTATACACCTTCAAGTAAGGATATTCATCGGGGGGTATTTAACACTTGAAGAGTATAAGAAATAATATTCTTAAGATACTGTACATACATTTAAATATTTAAGTAGTACCTGAAGTGCGATTACAAATCGTTTCATAAATGTTAAGTACTGTACTTTTATGTCAGGGACGCCTTTAAAACAATACCACGATGCCGATGATTGCTATTTTAATAAGTTCTAGTATCACTGTTTTAACACTTTCCCCGCGGCAATCGTCTGCAGACGATAGTTC